>ML778880.1:402599-516986 GCA_009831015.1 Picea engelmannii
CACATATTATATAAATATATTATCAAGGAAAAAATAAGCTAAATGCAATTTGGACATTTGAAAAAAAAATTACAAGTTAAATTAGTACATCCATAAAAAATAACATACTAACCTTGAAAGTTCAAAATCCGAGCTATGTAGATCGAGAATTGGATTTGTTCAACCGGTGGGTGACAGAAAAAAATAAACAACTCAAACAAAAGCCAAGAACAGTGTTGCAACTATAGCAATTGTGTCGCAAAGTCTCTTAAAGTCACGTATATATAGATAAAGTAGTCAACTAACCGTTAACACCGACCAATGAGATAGACAAAATTTGTGTCTCTATTGCCACGAAATTTTGTCGCTATATCGACGAAAATCCTGACTAGGTTAAATTAAGATTTTCTTCGATATTGCAACTAACTTTCATGGCAATAGAGATGAAAATGTCGCCCTGTCTAGAAAAAATATGAAACTAGTGGAAGCGTGGAAAATTTTCGTGGAATAATCCACCCATATGTAGTAGTGCATGTGTCATACATTCCTTAAACTGATCTTTCTTTACCATTTATGGAATAACTACTTGTTTTATTTTTGCATAAAAAAGTAGACTACTATATTCACTTAACATAATCAATATGCGTTGTCAACAAATATACGTTGTCTATTAATATAAGTGAGCTAAAAAAGGTGAACTACGCTGTCTATTAATAATTGAACTACTTAACATAATATAAATGAACTACATTGTCTATTAAATATTTGACATTGTTGTCTATATTATTGTTGTCTAAATTAGCAAGTCTCTAGATAATTCTATAGATAAACTATTAATAATTATAATGATATTACTCGGTAAATAACCATAACTAATTGATAAATAATATTGTTGTGTAATAAAAAAAAAAATTCAACAATAATTAAACGCTATCCATGATGATGTTATCCATTACTCTGACATTACATATAAAAACAATGTCTAATTGTATATTGTTATTGGTATCAACATATAAAAACATTGTCTAAATGTATATTGCTATTGTTGTCAACAATAATTAAACGATGTCTAACTGTATATTCATTGTCATATAACATAAGGCTATTTATTACCCAAACATAGTGCTATTTATTACACAAATAGAATCGTTGTCATATAACATAATGCTTATTTATTACACAAACTTAATGTTATTTATTACACAAATTGAATCGTTGCCATATAACATAATGTTGTAACACAAACATAATGTTATTTATTACACAAATAGAATCGTTATCATATAACATAATGTTGTAACAAAAACATAATGCTATTTATAATCGTTGTCATATAGATATATGTTAAATCGTTGTCACATGAAATCACAGTCAATATGGTTAATTTGCAGTCAATATATATTAAAAATGCAGTCAAAATATTAAATCGTTGTAATTGATAGTATAAATTCGTTGTCATTTAAATGTTAAAAACCCAGGTATAATAAAAATGAAATTCACTGGTAATCGTGGTTCATTAAAAACGTAGGTAAGGGTTTAATAACATTAAAAATGTAGGTATAACAATAATGAAATTCGTTGGTAATCGTGGTTCATTAAAAATGTTGTTACACTATTAAATTGCAACCACTACATATTAAAATAACAGTCACTACATATTAAGATCACAGTCAATAAATCAAATCGCGAAGATTATACCAATCAAGCGTTGGGTAGTATGCCAAGAAATCACAGCGATAATCAAACAAAAAAGTAGATACTAACCAATCAGAGATGAATCAAACAAAAACATAGAGATACTCAAAGAGAAGAAGGTGCAAAGACTAATCATTCGTCAATGGATCAATAAAAAACGTAGAGATACTCATTCACAAGGAGGGCACAAGGATTAGAGATTAATCAGAAAAGAAAAAAGCAGATTTAAGTGAGGGATAGATAGCTAGGAGAAATTTATCCTTCACTTATTATCCATGCACAGGAAAGAAGGGCATTTGAATCTATAGGTCTTTGAACGTCGGAGTGACGATTGTTGATTCAACTCCTGGCCAATTCTTCAGGCACGGACTAATAACTTAAGGGATAAGGGACAGAAGATAAAAACTCATTTTTTCTTCATATTAATCAATAAAATAACACAAATAAGTCATTGCAATCAGATTTTTGGGTTCGCCATGGGAAATCAAATAAAAAATACAATGAGCATAAGGATGGGATGACTTTAAGTTCTTGATCATAAAACGCTAAATAAATCAAATCTTTAACACAGTATAAATACAGTACTGAAGGCGCCAGAACAATATTAAACTACCATTCAAAAATATACACATGTGTACCGTATCCAAATGTGAAAGCTCCGAGTCATTTTTCTACGCGTGCTCCGCCCAGCTCCCGCTTACCAATTGATGTGACCTCACCGGTACCTCCCGGCCAATGCTAGGAGTACTCTTTTTCCCCCTGAGCCCCCCGAGTCGAAAAGGGGCCACTCAAACAATACCATAGAACTGCTAGCACCCATCTCTCCTAGCAAGTTTGAGCTACCACTCATTACCCGAGCTGGGTATCCCAACTCCCACAAGAGAAAGTTCAGTCAAGTAAAATTTCAGCAGGGTAATGTTACGCCAAAAGATCAGATCCATACTCCTCCTCCTCCATCCTTTTTATAGATTTTTTTAAGTAATTAGTTTCCCAAATTCTCATTAAATTCTTTTTTCATTTAATTAATTCTGAAAAACCTCCCCCGTACACATGTCACCCCTCCCCTAGTTGCACCAGAAAATCAATTTTATTAATTAATTAAATATTCCTATTTCTCTCACCCACCTAAAAGCATTCCTAAAAACGCTCCTTGGTGTCCCAATATTCCCTTACAAATCTTAAATGACTTACGCCTTACTTAATTCCTAGTTGATTTCATAAATAGCAAGTTCCCAAGGCAAGATTCCTTACTAAGTTAGGCATTCAACTTTTTCTTTATGTTTCATGTTTTCTTTAAGTTTCCCCCTTTTTTTTTAAGTTTCCTATTTCTTTTAAGTTTCCCTCTTTTAATAAAAATCAATTTAGAAAGTGTAGATAAAAACAACCATTTACCCTTTTTCCTCTTTAATTAAAAATTAATTTTAGCAAGTGTAGATTAAACAACCATTTACCCTCTTTTATTTTTAACTAAAAATTGAATTAGCAAATGTAGATAAAAACAACCATTTCCCTTTTTAAAATTTTAATCTTCCATTATAATTTTGACTTTAATAAATAAATTTGAATTTCTTACCCCCCCCTTCTTGTTACATTTTTAATTATTCTTATTATTATTATTTGACCACAAGTTCTACTTAGACCTAGGTTTTAATTTCACTAGGTTGGGCGACATTTTTTATTAGGGAAAATTGTTTTTAAACCTTACTTATCACATAAATCATTTTAAGGCCAACTAGTTTTATTCACTTACCTGTTAAAATCGTGGCGTGCCCTTCAGGGCACACCACATGCTCCAAGGGTGACACTCGCCTATTTATGTTTTCCTTGCGTGACATGCCCTTCAAGACGAACTATGTGCTCCAAGGGTGCCACTCGCCTCTTTCTATTTTCCCGCAACATGCCCTTCAAGACGCACTACGTGATCTAAGGGTACCACTCGCCTCTTGACTGAATCTGGTAGATGTCAAACCCCTAGAGTCAATACTCCACCAGGTGATCTTGTGGGAGACTAAGGGCCTCTAAGGAATAAGGCCCATGCCTTATTGTGTGCCCCTTAGAATCATCGTGAGCGATTTCCACAGTTTGTCGTCACGACATCGTGGGTCTTCTCGATCTAGGTAATTGTTAACCTACAGTTCAAGCCACGATGGGAGTGTTAGTAGACTGTGGCAGGGATGATCCTACACCTCTCCCTCAATGTCTCTAGTTGTCCTGCGTGACCCCTCTACTCCACATGTGAGTCTAGTCGACAAGCTATCGTCAACATGCATCAATCAACGAATCATGTCAGTAATAATAATCAATCATCATAACATCTAATCATATGCACATATGTCATATCAACAACATTCAAACCCAAATAGTCCACTCCCTGACTCGATCAAGAGTCCAAGGGGTTTCATCAATGCCTTTGCATCCTCAATGTCCCAAGTCCTACACACTCAAGAGAACCCAGTCAATACCACCTATCTATGTAAATACAACAGAATAAAATATCACCATATCCATAATATTTCATAATCATAATCAAATGGACAATAGTATAATAATCCATATCACTTGCAAGCAAGTGTCCTCAAAGAATAAATTTGCTCAGTGCGTGCAAGAGCGGGATGTTACATATACCCCCTCTTGGTTTAAACTTTGTCCCGAAGTTTCACAATATATAGGTGTTGAAATAAAGTGTATCACAGTATCATAAGTCTATCTATCTATATATCTAACATTTCCAGTGCGCTTTATCATTACGTGCACCAGTGTGTTATAGTCAAATCAGTGCACCAATAACTAGAAACCATTTTTTTTAAAGTGTGACAGGGCCGAAAGGATTTGAATCCAATGCAATAAGTGGTCTCCTTGCATCACATGTCAAATGCCTTATATATAGAAACACAAACCTATTAAATTTAAAATTCCTAAAATGAAAATTCTTAATTGTGAAGTGATAAAGGAAGTTGAACTCTAAGGTGAAATTTTAAAGTCACATAAGCAAGAAGAAGCAAGGGTTTATGAATTGTTTTTATTTTTTCTGAATTTTAATTAAATCTAAATAAGGATACAAATTGAAAAAGTAAATATTATTAAAATCAACAGTAAAATTTAAAATTTTTACTATGTAGGGTTTTGAGTGAATCACAAAACCCTTTAAATTCTAATCTTCTGAATAATTTTGTTGCTCCAAAAGGGTTTTGAGTGAATCACCATACCCATCAAATTATGATCTTCTAAATAATTCTAATGTTCCAAAGTATTATGCTGCTACACAGTGCTCCCTAGTATGTCTCTCTTGTTAATCTCTCCCCTATAAATTTTGGCAAAATAATGAAACAGTGAATAGATTAATACTATTTAAAGGAATTTATGAAAAGGGTTTTTAGTTAATCACCATACCCTTCAAATTCTAATCTTCTAAATAATTATGTTGTTCCAAAGTATTATGTTGTTCCACAGTGCTCCCCGGTATGTCTTTCTTGCAAATATCTCCCCTTTAAATTTTGTCAAAATAATGAAATAGTGAATATCTTCTTAATATTTAAAAGACTTTATGAAATTATATTTTCGAAAAATAAATTACCCCTCATTTTTCAATTGTAAAAAAACAAAGTCACATTTTTTTTTAAGGTTTTTCGAAACACCAATGCATTTATTAATATAAGACACCATTGCATTCGTTTATACAAAGCACCAGTTCACTAAATATTTTTGGAGCATCGATATAATATAATTATTTTTATTTATTTGAAATCTTGAGAACTCGTCTGGTTAGTAATTAAACGCCCTGGTGCTTTATATTATTATAAACGCTTCGGTGCATTTTGTTTAGATAAGTGCACCATTATGCTTTAAAATTTATCTGATTTTTTATTTGCACATAAAATAGTATATTCATCTTAAATTATATTTTAAGATGCATCCACATGACTTGCAGTACTTCATAGTATACATTTTCCACTTAAAGTCATCTTATCTTAAAAATTTATTGTTGATTTTGCTCAAATGCAGGGAGAAAAGATTATAATATCAAATGGCCAATTCTTCAAATTCTATCTCGTTCCATATTGCTCAAAGTAAGTTCATATTTTATTTATATTTCGATTATCTAATTGATTTTTTTTTTTATCCATGTTAATATGAATAAAAATATATCCAAATTTGTAGGACCCTGATTCAGAATCGAGTTGAGATGTAGAAAATATTCCACCATTTCAAAAATGTCAGAAGCTCTTATCAAGAGCGACATACCACAAGCAATTTGTAGATGAAAATGGACAATCACTTTACCCTACCAATTGTAAGATGCCATCTTCCAGCTGCAATCTTGGGTAAGCGATGGTAATAATTGTTTGGTATAATGTAATTTGAACAAACCAATTGTATTGTGCTTACTAATGTCATCAATTTACTAATGGTCAATATTTTTTAAATTAGGGTTTTGATGATAAGAGACCTACCTATCGTCTTTCATTGCACCCCACTACAATGTCAAATCGAGAGAAGGTTGCAATAAGAGAACAACTGAGAGAGGAAGCATACCAAGAATTGTTGAATCAACCACCTATTCAATTCCCACTACGTCCAGATTCACTAATTAGGAATGTATACAACAATAGTATGTCTTCACAAGTTGGCAATGGAGTCAATCAAATAGAGGTTGGTATGGATTATTATTTACGGGATACGATTTCCATGGAGACAGTGTTATTAGATGCATTCTAGAACGATGATCTAGGGGATGATGCTCATATCACTGATACCTTTTTCGAAAGCCTAAAATCTGCTTCCACCACCCCTCTCTTTGGAACTAGCCATTCAAAGTCTACCCAACTGGGGACAACAATGTTACTGTACAACTTGAAGAAAAGTTTGGCATTTCAAACGCATATTTCTTGACAATATTGAGGTAATTGACCATCAAGTCCCTTATATTTTGAGAAATATTGTCACATAATCACCATTACAAATGGTCGATTTTATGAACATTAAATGACATAGTACATTTATATTTCCCACTAATTGCGGGTTATTCAAAGATAAGGTTCTTCCAAGTGATAATGTATTTCCCAGTAGTTACGAATAGGCAAAGCAGATATTGCAAATGTTGGGTGTTGAGTACATATCATATCATGCATGTCTGAATGATTGTATTCTATATAGAGGAGAATATGTAGACAAAGAGATATGTCTGAAATGTGGGCATGAAAGGTACCATAAATCAAATAAAAAGGGTAAATCACATGGTCCTCTTCATAAGATATTGATGCACATGCCTATAATCCCAAGGATTCAAATTCTCTTTCGTTGCAAAGAATTGTTTGTGTTGCAGGGATGGCATGCCTCACATAGAAGTGAGTCGGGATTTATGTGAATCCCAACAGATTCAACAACCATGAGGCATATAGAGGATACATGGCGCGAAAAATTCTAGGATGAAATATGAATTCTATGACTCGACATAGCCATGGATGGCATCAACCCATATTCCCCCCAAAACACCAACTATTATGTTTGGCATGTGGTATTGATCAATAAAAATATCCCCCTGTTAGTCTCTAATTTTGTCTTGGTTTAGTGAGAAACCCTTATTCTAATCCCTTCTTACCTACACTTCAATTTCTGTTTCTAGTTGATTTTGATCTTTGTTTTTAGTATCTTATGGTTTTCATTTCAGTTTTTGAATAGTTTATTCAAGTTTGAAATTGAAAGACGTGGTTTTAAACAAGGTGTCACCTTATATGCTTGTTTGAACTTCATAAATTCAAATTTTGCTAAGTCATTAATAGTGCTACGGGAATAAGGCTATTCCCATAGCGCCAAAATTATCATGCCTTGATACGCGCCTGTCATCTAGATTTCGTTATGATGACATGAATCATGGTCTGAGAGTTCGTGTGTGTCCACAATATCTTGGAACTATTTACTAATTCAAACCATTTCATAATCTGATTGCTTTGTACCCACGAAGGTCTCATTTTAAAATCACCCAATTCTCAATGATCATTATATTATACTAGTCTGATTTTGTTGAATTTAGGTGTAGGTATTTATTTGCTCAGAGGAACATTATACACTAACAGATTGCAGGTGGCAAATTTGGAACCCGAGGGTGTTAGTTACAAAAGCCTTGGAGATGGCTCATGCAATCTTCAAACCCTAACGCACAAGTCAAGCCAAAGACTAGCACCACACCAAGCCACAACAAGGAGGAGTTATCCTGGCTGAAGACAATTTGTCTTATCAACAGAGACCACTGCCATCTGTTCTCAAAGAATTAGTTTTTGCAAACAAAAGTCATTGACATATGTCTGATAATTGGAAATCATCATGAAGGTGAAAGATTGCCTCTGGTTGAAACCTGTCCACAATACCATCAACAGCAACGTGCAAGCCCAGTCGAGTCATCATGAGATATCAAACACACAGAAAGCCCAATTGAAATCCCAATTTCATGGAGAATATAGAGTGAACATTCGAGCATTGTGGTTATTGACAACATGGGAACACAGTAAAAAGGGTTTCCATTACCCAGTACTCGAGCTCAAAATCCAAATCATAGTCGGTTCCAGGTTCTATGAATGTTTAAATGGGTCTGACATCATGGAAATACCCCACGGTAATTCCCCATTGCATAGCACATTGTATGAGATGACCAATAGATGAACAAGCAAAATTGCCAAGCAGAATCATGAGCAGAATTTTGCATCTCCTATATCATCTGCTCAGCAATCAGAGCGTGAAGAAGCCTGTCATATGATTGTTTCATACTTAAAGCTACAACCTGCAAATCGTAAGAGGGGGAAAGAATCATGGTTTGTCATAAGGATTTGATGAAGCAAAGCATCCAGGATCCACTAGCGATAACATTTGTTGGGAAAATATGAAGTTTTCTTACCTACCTCCAGATGATGCCATGATATCTTCATGTCAAAGGGTTGTCAGGGTTTTAGCAATTTTGAAAAAATGGAAACATGATGAGCAAACCCTTATGGAATAGAGATACTGCCCCCTGGCATCATTATCTCAGGGATAGATTTGTATCTTCGCAGATTGTGGGGTTTTGTCTGCCATGACTCCAGAAAGGTGCATCATGCATTATGATGGACCCAAATCATATCTATTTGGTCTACTGTTAGTTTCACAAGTAGACTAGAAATCAAAAGTGGTCATACAAGCAAACTTTGTTGAAATTATCAGTGAGAGATTTGTGAGAAATGATGGGATAGCTTATGAAATATTTTAGTTGTCATGCAAGCTCATGAGTGGAAAGATTGGGAAAGAGAAAGAGTTGCATGTTATTAAAGGAAGTCTTGTAAGTAGAGAATGTGAAGAGATCCAAATTCTCACTGGTGAACACAAGGCTACACTTAAAGCATCCTACAACAGCTCAGTTTTACATCTAGCCTATACTCTATTTTCTTGCCTTGAAGATGAAGAAGATGAACATCAAGACATGGGTAGAAAACCCTAATTACAAATAATATGATGTTAAGTAGTGTCATAGTGATAGAAGACCATTCTGACTATGCAAAATCAGATCTCAAACGAAATAAAAGAATGTCCCCAGTACATAAAGAATCATTAAAAGAAGAACCAGAAAAGCTACAGAAAATTCTCTGTTATTTTTTTAGTTTTTTTCTTCAAGAGGGGTTACAGAACATTTGGAGATGAATTTGATGAAACAAAAAGAGGTTTTTGTTGGGAACATGCCCCTTCACAAAAAAATCTCTCATTATTTACATATCTATCACCATTTAAGATATTCAAATTGATCTTAGAGGGCTAATTTTCTGATAAGCTACAGGAAATACTCTGTTATTTTTTCCTGTTTTAGTCTTCTTCTTCAAGAGAGGTTTCAGAACAGATGGATATGAATTTGATGAAACAAAATAGGTTTTTGTTGGTAACATGCCCCTTCACAAAAACCTATCTCAGTTTTTACACATCTATCACCATTTCAGAGATTCTAATTGATTGTTGGACCCTATTTTTCAGGAATTTAACAGATTTGTTTTCCTGAAAAATCTCATGGACAAGTGTTGACAAGACACCTCATCAATTTGAATTGGAGATTAGATTGGATCTTCTCCTTGATTATTTTAAACAAGAAACTAAACATAGATGAGGATGTTTTCAGATACATTTCTTTTGGATCTTGATTATTATCTATTGTTTCTATATAAACTCTGTAGAATGAGAGGAAGTGGGGGAGAAATTGGAGACCCAAGGGATCTTTTTGTGAAGCACATTGTAAAGGAATTTATGTTCAATTTGATACTTAATAGAAAAGGAATATGGATGGTTAGACCCTCTTTTTCTACTCTGTTATTTATTTATGCATGCTTGAATTCATATTCAGATTGCAATGCTTTTGATTCAAGAGTCAAGAATCAAAAGCATTACAATCTGAATATGAATTCAAGCATGAATAAAGAAATAACAGAGTATAAAAAGAGGGTCTAACCATCCATATGCCTTTTCTATTAAGTGTCAAATTGAACATAAATTCCTTTACAATGTGCTTCACAAAAAGGTCCTTTGGGTCTCCAATTTCTCCCCCAAAAATAGTCCACAGCTCAACAGCTTGATATAACAAATATTGCCATCATTACATTTGACTCTACAAAATAGGGATTTTGTTTGACTCTGTAAAATAGATAGAATTCTATCATTTCACTGATAAAAATGAATAATATTTTTCCATATCTCCTGGAGAACATTTAAACAAAATTGTAACAAATCTCCATGTTACCTTTAGGATATAATCGCAGCAGTGGATTTGGCATTTTTTTGCTTGAGCTTTGTGGTTAGCACAACATTGTGCCTGTAGAGTCTGAAATTAATTTCCCTGAGTTGCTTAAGCAATGCCCTTTTCTCTTTATTCTTCTTTTTACGACCTTGAATCCTTTCTTTCTGGCGAGCATTCCACTGTTCTATCTGCACCTTTTCCTTCTTTAATTGTTTTATTGTTTTCTGAAATTCCTTAATCTTTTCCTTATCGGTTCTTATCTTGACCCTGAATTATGAGCATTCTTCAGAAGGTGTAGTTTCATTTAGGTTTAAGGAAACACTAGGTTCCTTGGCTTTAACCTGGTATTTTGAGATTAATTCTGAGTTATGTTCTTCCTCAGAACTTGATGAATCTAAAGCTCTAGGTACATCTGGTAAGTAATCTGAGTCTTCCAAGTAATCCTGTTTTTCTTCAGAGAATTCACTTATGCCTTTAGCCATCTCTTTATCTTTTGCTAATCTACTTGAATCTCTTGTTACAGGGCCTGTAGGTGGTGTAAGTATTCCCTTTCCTTTACTGACAAATTTCTTGGGTAATGGGGTCTTTTTTGCTCTTTTCCTGGTACTTGTTTCAACATCCTCAGAATCATCTTCTATGATTATGGTGTTTTCTTCTTTGATTGATGGATTGAACATTGCCTTTGACTTCAGCCTATACTCATTAGTAACCCTAGTCGAATTTCTCTGAGGTTTCTGTGATACATACACATCTTTATCCTTTTTTCCTTTGATTGCAACGCTCCTTTTGTTGATCGATGGCATTTCAGACTTGACTGTAGTTTGAGCAGCAAGATCATTATCTGACTTTGTTTCCCCTTTAACATCTTCCTCGGGAATCATTTCAATTTCGGGCTCCCATCTAGGTCTCTTACTTCTGCTCTTATTTGTTACCTTGATATCAAAAGACTCATCTTTCACAGGGTTTTCATCAGAAATATCCTAACTTTGTTTAATGGTCTTCCTCCCTCTGCCCTTTTTCTATTTATTGGATTGAGTGATAGGTTTTAAGGATTGCGTGAGCCAATTATAGGACTTCTGTAATCCGTTCAGGGCAGACATGACTAGGGTTTTAATCAGGACTTGATGGAACAAACTGCCTTTAGCATTAGTGGAAATTGACTACACTTTCTTGGACATTTTTGTCAAACTTATAAGCAGAAAATAAGGAAGATTTAAAGGGTAATCACCGTTTAGATGCATCAGTATTCTAATATGGTAAATGTAGACCAATGAAAACCTTCCTTCACAGGTGATGTACCTGTGACTCACCATCAGAGCAGTGTGCCATTCGGGTCGAACCCAGTTGTGAGGTATTCCCCTTCTCCAATCTGGATTCTGCTTATCTGGAAGGAGGAATTGATTTACAAATTCAGTAACCACGTGCTCCTTATTCCACCATCTTTCCCCTCCAACCACGAGCCTGCAAGCCTTTGCTATAGTCTTCTCTGTCACTAGAATCAACATACTACCGATTTTGACCTTGTGACCATCGAAGTTCAGAGAAAATTCCATGCAAGCCTGAATTAAGCCAACTCAAACAGGTAACATATAATGATCATCAAGCAACAGGTGATTTTGAAATGAACCCTACGTGTGTACATAGCAATTATATTTTGAAACTGTTGGATTTGGAAATGATTCCCAAGCTTTCATGGGAGCATACGAACTCTCAATTCATGAATCGTGTCATCATAACTAAATCGGGATAGTAGGCGCAAGTTATGGCATGATTATTTGGCGCTACGGGAATAGGCTTATTCCTGTAGCATGTTTGACAACTTGAAAATTTGAAATTTAAACGGCATGAAAGGAGACACCTCAATTTTAAACAATGTTTTTTCAAAATCAAACTTAAATAAATCATCAAAGACTATAATGCAAACCACGAAATACCAAAATCTAAAAATGGAAAACAACTGAAAACAGAAAATGAAGAATGGGTAAGGAGGGTTTAGGACAAGGGTTTCTCACTAAACCAAGACAAAATTAGAGACTAACACCCCCCATGGTTTTCCGTGAAGAATGAACATCTTATGTTGGCTATTATAGTCCCTGGTAAAATACAAGTGAAGAATATGGATGTCTACCTACAACCATTGGTAGATTAATTGAATGAATTATGGGAAGGGATACATGTATACGATGTATCATGACCCATCCCAACAAAGAGGATTTTTACGTTGTATGGAAAATATGTGCTTACACCACACATGATTATCCAGGATTGGGAGTTTTCTCTAGTAAATTACATGTTTATTGTTTTTTTATATGCACAAGAGTATTTTTTGGCATATTTAATTTGCTGCAATTGTTATGATCTTCAATGCTAACATGCTCTCTATACATTAATAATTTTGTAGGTATTGTAACAAAAGGGTATCATGGATGTAAATGTTGTGGACCTTCTCTGAAGGCTAGGTGGTCGAACCACCTACAAAATCCAGTGCACGACTGCACTCCAAGGTATTCCTCCCAAAACAACACCTCACAAAAGAGAGAACCAGTTGAGCTTTTAATGGGATATGAAATTCTACTTTCTCCATATAAATTTTTATGATGTTGAAACCACTCTCAAACATCTTGGAACAATTAATGGCAATGCTAACATTTAACTAAAATGATAGAAAAGTATTTTCCTTGTAGGATAAATATGTCAATTTCGAAGTATTTAAGAATTTAATATTACCAGTAATTGCCAAAATACACATCTAAGAAATTGTATTTTTTTCAGAAAGGCCTCAAGATGTTATAAGTTTGACCCTTTACCAACATGTTATTGAAGCATTGAGAACTAAAAAAGAGCTTTCCAAAACATTGGTTCGTTGTGACAATGGTGTTAGAATTATGATGCGTATAAAAGGTGGAATTTATCCATTTATTTACAATCCTCTTACCCTTGGACACACTCAAGCACTTGTATAAAGAACTTTTGTTAGTGATGTGACTTTGATCCTTAAATATCTTAGGGAAATTTTAAGATTTGCATTGCATCTCCTTGCTTGAGAATTTGAGTTATGAATATTTTAAACCATGCATGAGTTATTTAATTATCATTTTTTAATTTTATATATATGCAACGACATATAATTTTATAGTTGACAACATGTTTAGATATTGAATTGTAATATTTTAATTTACATAGTTTCTTATTTATCCTAATAATCTATGCTAATATTAGAAGTAATAATATGATTGATATGCATGTTTAATAGTACAGCCTTTTTGATGATATGTTAACATGATGATTCAAAAAGTGAGTTTATGTTCATGTATTTTGTAGATTTAAAAGTAAGAATATATAAAAATGTGGTTTATAATTTAAAAAATAAATTTCTAAAATGTTTTTAAAGAACATATTAATGCAATACCAGTTTAAAAATTAATAATTAATCTTACAATGAAATTAATGTGAAGATTTCAAAACATAATTAGATGTAATCTATGCATATTGTTTATAATTTTCTAATAAACGACATCCTTAATAATTTTAAATAAATTGAATTAAATTTATTATTCAATTTTATTCTTTTATTTGTATTAGTATATTAATGGATTGTTTAATTACTAAATACATAATTATAATGAAGTATGATGTTATTCATCACTATCCAAGTACTATGTGATGTTATTTAAATTTGGTTTTTGTGATAATTTGGTTTTTAACTAAAGTGTTTGTTAGTTTACATACTTTTATCATTACTTTTGGAATTATTTAAATTATTCCTCCAATTTTGACTAAAACCACAACTAATGAAGTAATTTAAAATTTTGATAGAAATCAGCTCACGAAATAATGACAAAAATAACAATAGGAAGATTTCCATGCATAAAATTTTAGGGCCAATAGAATGTTTATCATTGGAGATCATCACCTTTTATAATAACAATTTTTAGTGTAGAAGAGTCATTCAAAAAGAGTAAATAATACATTGGAAAATAACATTTATTCATATGTAATTTGTTTTTTGAAAAATAATTTAGTTAGAATGAATATGTATGAACTATCTATGCAATAGAAAATTGTTTGTGGTAATTTTACAATTATAGTTTCAACCATATTAAACTTTGTAATTTATAAAAATATATTTGTATTTTTTATTTAAATTAAGTATTTATGTTTCATATGTAAAATTTTGATATAAGTTCACCAATACATAATCTATAATAAAGATCATTTAATAAAAATAAGCATTATGATGATAACCATCTAACAAACATAAACATCATCTAAATTACACATTTAAATTCGCTAACATCATCTAATTATATATACCTCTAGCACATATAAACGTCATTAATTAGCTACCACACAAATATAATATCTAATAGGGTATCATCATTGTGATCAAATCTAACAAAACACAAGCATTGTCTAACATCATCATCACACACATCTAACAATCATCATTTAGCATACACATCTATCAAGCACATTTAACAAACATATCTAACATGACCTAACAATGTACACATCAACATCAACATATAAATTAATTAAGTGCATCATCATGATCAACAAGAAAAATGAACATCTAATGAACATTGTTATAGCATACACATCTATCAAGAAAATTTAACAAACATATCTAACATGATCTAACAATATACACATCAACATCAACGTATAAATTAAGTATATCCACATGAACATAAAAATGCACTATATATATATCATGAACATGTCAAATCACTTCTATAACATAAATGGTCCAGTTGATTTGATAATCATATCTACAATAGTAGTGGAGGGTCTAGTTGATTTGATAATCATATCTACAATAGTAGTGGAGGCTTGGTCTGTAGAAGAATATGATGGATAGTCAGGAGGAAGTGGAAGGTCGACTCTCTAATGAGAAACATGCAGTGGAGGAATTGGTGTTTCATGCTCGTATGGGTGAGGTGAAGGAGGAGGAGGACGTGGAGAAGGATCATGACCACCCTCATTAGTCGATGGGGTACTAGAGGAAGAGTATGTATCATTGACAACTCTCCTCCTTTCTAGTAATCTAGTAGCTCCGACAATATGATGCATAAGAGGCATCATATCATGTGACATCTCCCTCCAAATCTCCAAGAGCATAGGATATTCCCTAATGTCTCACATCAACACAGGGAAGACTCCCACCTCAGCCAAAAGTGCATAGAGTCAATCACCTAAATCCAACCTAAATATAGTATCCGACCTACAGTGCATGTCGGGTATCTGCACCCAAGGAACCTGACCCATCGTGACCTCAGGAATATCCCCATTCGCATCTAGTGGGGGAGGAGGCACATCCCCAAGGAATGTGCCAATATCTGCAAAATATATAGTAAACAACAATGATTAGACAGTTTCACTAAACAATTTAACAAAACAAGTTAAAGAACGTGTTAGAATTAATTTTATTCTAATTAAATAAGACAATAAAATGAAGCTATATTAATTTAAACAAAGCACTAATATTACCTCTAGCATACAGTGGCTCATCCTGTGTGAAGAGTATGTTCATACATCCTCCCCAATCCAACCCCACGTAAGGACACAACACCATCACGAACATGTGATCAGCCTCACTGGCTAGTAACCCCAGTGCGTCAGTGGAAATCCTGTTTGGAAACTCTGGTTGGCCCCTCTTGGGAATCATCTCACCCCACATGTGCATCTGCACCTGATTCATTGGCCTAAAAGGATAACAAAAAAAAGTAGGCCTCGTCTCTAGAAACCTCTCAAAAAATAAACAAAACAAATTTGAAGCAAAAGGCAATTTCTCCCTCCCATGTATCATATCACGACATCTATCTAGAGCTATACAAAACTACCACAAAAAATGGTAGACCATCTAATACATCATGGCCTCTATACCAAATAATCAACATAATACAAAAGAGTGCAACTAATGCGTTTCCCATCACTAGTAAAGTGTGCAATGGTCGTCACTAAGAATGAGAGGCACCTAAGCTCCTCTACATTGAAAGAAGTGATCTATAGCTTTCCACCAAACACCTGAAAACCAACTGGAGAAAGTAATTCAACCCCAATATATCTCTGAGAGTACATGAACTGACTCTCTTATACAACACCGACTGGGACATCAAAGAACTGGGGAAAATTATTCCCTCTCCTAGACAACCCAATGATAAAATATATATCCTCTTGAGTGGGTTGGTACCAGTGATCAGGAACGACATGTAAATCCTATCGATGGATCAGTTGCACCAAGAACCCGGAGTGCCCCTCTAGGGATGTAGCCTCCTAATAGTACTTAAGGAGGCCTACATTCATAAAGAGGACTCAAGTCGTTGCAGTAATAGGGAGAGGGTACAAATCCCTCTCCCTCTCCCTTGCCTCCCATTCTCATACAACATTGTAAAGGTCAACCCTATGCTCCTGTTGCTACTAATTCTCTCTCCATTGACGTCTCTGCATGATTAACATATAAAATACATCATCTTCATACATAAAACATAAAAAAAAATTAGTAAATAATAAATTTATTTATAAATACGGAAAAATAACTTTCTTCAAAAAAAAAAAAAAAATCATCACTGGTGCACCGAAAAAACAGTCAAGCACCACCCGCGGTGTGTATATTACTTGTGAGCATTGTCTACAGTGTGCACATGTAACATAACGCACCATATAAAATTTGTTATATTATTTTATGAGGTGCATTGTATAACCTTACCACACTTTTGAATTAAGGTTAACCGATGCAATGCCTAAAATAATAAAAACTTAAAATCTTAAAGCACCGTAAAACCATTTTTTTAATTTTTTTTATTGCGGTGCATAGCCTTTCCTGACATGCACTAGTGTGTTACAGGAAAGCCGACACATTGGACCAATAATTTTTTAAAAATTGATAATTACGATACTTTGGCATTTAGGCTCTATTTTTTTAAGGCAGTGCATTAGGTAATCATTAACGCATCGGTGTGTAAGCTTACCAACACACGACATAAAATAATATATCTGATTTATGGGGTGCGTCGTTTAATGTAATGTCATGGTTTGTTAACGTTATTTCAACGTACCATGAAAAATAAACTATATTATTTTAGGTGGTGCATTAGTAAAATTACACATCAGTGCGTTAAATTTTACCCAACGCACCAGTTTGTTAGTGTTTACAAACACACCGTCAAAAAACATTAGGCATGGTGTTTCGATGCACCCTGGAAATTTTTAGGGTGCACTGTCTGCGGAGTGAGACGAACGACTCAAACTGATCTGAAATCGGATTCAGAAGCCTGATAGAGCATGAAAAATGCTCAAAAATGAAAGTGCTCGGAATCGGACGAAACCAACACCATTGCGTCCGTCTCGTCTTCTTGATTCCGTTGGTATAATTTTTTTGTCAAACAGAGTCCGTATGGAGAAGATATCGCATTATGTCTGCCAAGCCAAACAGGCAAAATTTTGGATGCTGGTTGTACCTGTCCGTACAGTCCATACAGGACACGTGGCAGGTCCGTACGCTGACACATGGCAGATTCTGTATAGGACACGTGGAGGCTCCAGAGTGTGACATGTGTCAGGCTGATTTGGCATTTTTGGTGCACAGTTGGACCAATCCTGGAGTGACATGTGTCACCACTGGAAGGGTGACACGTGGCACGGGATGACGTCAACAGCGTACGTGGCAGATGATGTCAGCATCGTACAGAAAGTGACGTTGTAGATGAATGGGTCATACGACAAGTGACGTGGCAGGCTAACTGGACAGATGACATGTCGGATGACGTGGCGTACGGAAGCGACGTGTCGGTTTCTGGTTGGTTGACTTCGTCGAATCGGATGTCGACACGTGGCAATTTGTTGGCAAGTGATTGGGTGCCACATGGCCCAATCACGGGCTGCCACATGGCACCCCGGTTTTAGTCAATGAGGACTATGCCAAAAGTTTTTGGGAGCCCGGGGGATTCGAACCCGGGACCTCCCACCATTACGCCTTCGCAAGCACCAACGAACTGTTGGACCACCGGTTGTACGTTTTAATGTACATGTAACAAATTACATTTGAACTGGGTGTTGGTATGGTTGGGCCGCGACCGGGCCGGGGCCTAGCCCCAGCCCTTGGTCACGTGCCATATTATATAACCGTCAGTTTGTATATAGCGCGTGGGGTATGAAAATAGCGCGGAGTTTTACAATAAGCCACGGTTTTATATAACGGTTATGCCATGTGACCGGGTTTTTCAACCACCTTTAATGTGCGCGGGGGGCTTTAATATATAGCCCGTGGTTCCAACCACTATGTGCCCGAGTTTGGTGTTTATAGGCCAGCGCTTAGCCTTTGGCTAGCGCTTGGGCCATATTATTAAGCCATGTGACCATATAAGGGCCGCGCGTTAGGCCAAAGAGGGCTAGCGCCAAATTTAACTATTTTATAGTTATAAAGTGGGTTTTATAACCACTTTGGCTTTTTAATATTAATTAGCCCATTTTTATTGTAATTAACTCATTTTTGGGAGTTATTGGGCATTTTTAGAGCCTAAATTCGTGGAGGAAGTTGGAGATGGACAACTAACTCCCCCACTATTTAACCAAGGCCATGTTGAGGCTTTTGGACAACTTTTGAGAGAAATTCAGAGCAGAGATGCTGAGGCAAAGCCAAGTTAAAGCCAGTTTGAGGCAGGGAAGCTGTTGAGGAGGAGATGTTGTCGGACGATTTCTGAGAGCTTCGGACATCCGTTTCGCGTGCCATCTTTTGTGCAAGATTCTAGAGATCTGGGCGAACATGACCAGATCAGTCTGGAAGCCATTCGGCATTGTAATGATGTACCATTAATCTTTCGAACAGAAATAAAGAAGCCTCCCCCACAGAGAAAAGGCCCGGAGACGTAGGCAAAGTTGTGCCGAACTCCGTTATCAACCTGTGTATTATGGTTTGCTTCTTTTCATTGCATTTCAGATTTGCGTATATGTCTATGGCTGTATAATTCATTCTCTTTTCTCGTTCTTTCATTAAGTTTTCCCAATGGTCAATTAATTCATGCAAAATAAAACTCAACCATAAGTCATTTCGAAAAATCCTGACGGATCAAGTGGTATCAGAGCTAGTTGACGTTTGGATTTGAGTTTTGCATGTTAACCAGGGAAGAGCACATCTCAAGGAGGAAGATGGCATCTACAGGAGGACTTTCTCAAGATGAGAAGGAGTTCAGAGATTCGGTGTTTTCCATGGCCAAGATGGTGAAGGTGTTGTATGAAGACTACTTGGAACAAAAGAGCACGGTTCAAGTGAAAGCTTCAAAGAACAACAAAGGAAAAGAAGCATTGAAGGAAGTGCCTTCTACATTTGTTTCAGAAAACACATCTGAGGTATGCAGTGAAGGTTACTCATCAAATTTTCCTCATACTCATAAAGTTGGTTTTGGTGAATTCGAAAAACACACAAAAGGTGTGGGTTTGAGAATATTAACCAAGATGGGTTATGAAAAAGGAAAGGGCCTTGGACGTCGAGGTCAAGGCATTGTAAATCCTATTTAGGTTGAGGAAAGACCTCGATACTTAGGATTGGGATATGACAAAGGGGACCTTGGAGAGTCTTCCAAGAGAGGTTCCAAAACTTCGGAGGCAAGTAAAGCTTCAAATGGCCAACTTAAGACATTGCGAGAACACTTCACAAAAGGAAATGGCGCATCAATTCAGGGTTGCAGTGGTGAATGCAAGTCGTCTCCAAAGAAAAGTGAAGATCAGCATGGAAGGTATAATGGTCATGTTTTTGTTAATTATCCTTTTGATTATAACAAGCATAATCAAGTAAACCGAAACTTGTGGAAACTTTATCCATGTGCTTATTGTCATTCACCTAAGCATTGTGTTGCCAAGTGTTGGAAGAGACAAACTTTGTACAGGAAATCTATGTCGTCCAGGAAGGAAACACGACGTAAAGGCTCAAGTCCACAACGGAAGAAGGAGAAGGTTAAGCAGGTCTAGATGCCAAAAACTCGTTGTACGTTTTGCAACAAGAGTGGACATCAAAAGGCTAGCTATTGGAAGCTTAATCCAGAGCTTCGTCCAAGGAAGGACAAAAGGATTTTGCATGTGCCCACGAAGGAGGAAGGATTACCAGTGAAGCAAGAGGAACATCGTGAAGGAAAGAAACCAGCCACTTGGTTCTGCCAGAAGTGGATGTCTCGACTTCAGTGTGTTTTGCTTCCCTTGATGTAATCATCTTTCAGAGACAAAGAGAAAGCCGAGTGGCCTATCCTGAGCTTGTCGAGTGGTCAGTAACCTTTTGGGGACCAAAAGGTCTTATTGTTGGGAGGTGTGATCCGAAATCGGATTCAGAAGCCTGACAGGGCATGAAAAATGCTCAAAAATGAAAGTGCTCGGAATCTGATGAAACCAACACCATTACGTCCGGCTCGTCTTCCTGATTCCGGTGGTATAATTTTTTTGTCAAACGGAGTCCGTATGGAGAAGATATCGCATTCTGTCCGCCAAGCCAAACAGGCAAAATTTTGGATGTTGACTGTACCTGTCCATACATTTCGTACAGGACACGTGATAGGTCTGTACGCTGACACGTGGTAGATTCCATACAGGACACGTGGCGGCTCCAGAGTGTGACACGTGTCAGGATGATTTGGTATTTTTGGCGCACAGTTGGACCAATCCTGGAGTGACACGTGTCACCACTGGAAGGGTGACACATGGCACGGGATGACGTTAGCAGCGTACATGGCGGATGACGTCAGCATCGTATGGCAAGTGATGTGGCAGATGACTGGATCGTACAGAAAATGATGTGGCAGGCTGACTGGACAGATGACATGTCGGATGATGTGGCATACGGAAGCGACGTGTCAGTTTCTGGTTGGTTGACTTTGTCGAATCGGATGTCGACACGTGGCAATTTGTTGGCAAGTGATTGGGTGCCACGTGGCCCAATCACGGGCTGCCACGTGGCACCCCAGTTTTAGTCAATGAGGACTATGCCAAAAGTTTTTTGGAGCCCGGGGGATTCGAACCCGGGACCTCCCATCATTACGCCTTCACAAGCACCAACGAACCGTTGGACCACCGGTTGTACGTTGTAATGTACATGTAACAAATTAGATTTGAACTGGGTGTTGGTATGGTTGGGCCGCAACCGGGCCAGGGCCTAGCCCCATCCCTTGGTCGCGTGCCATATTATATAACCGTCAGTTTGTATATAGCGCGCGGGGTATAAAAATAGCGCGGAGTTTTACAATAAGACACGGTTTTATATAACGGTTATGCCATGTGACCGGGTTTTTCAACCACCTTTAATGTGCATGGGGGGCTTTAACATATAGCCCGTGGTTCCAACCACTATGTGCCCGAGTTTGGTGTTTATAGGCCAGCGCTTAGCCTTTGGCTAGCGCTTGGGCCATATTATTAAGCCATGTGACCATATAAGGGGCGCGCGTTAGGCCAAAGAGGGCTAGCGCCAAATTTAACTATTTTATAGTTATAAAGTGGGTTTTATAACCACTTTGGCTTTTTAATATTAATTAGCCCATTTTTATTGTAATTAACTCATTTTTGGGAGTTATTGGGCATTTTTAGAGCCTAAATTCGTGGAGGAAGTTGGAGATGGACAACTAACTCCCCCACTATTTAACCAAGGCCATGTTGAGGCTTTTGGACAGCTTTTGAGAGCAATTCAGAGTAGAGATGCTGAGGCAAAGCCAAGTTAAAGCCAGTTTGAGGCAAGGAAGTTGTTGAGGAGGAGATGCTGTCGGACGATTTCTGAGAGCTTCGGACATCCGTTTCGCGTGCCGTCTTTTGTGCAAGATTCTAGAGATCTGGGTGAACATGACCAGATCAGTCTGGAAGGCATTCGGAATTGTAAGGATGTACCATTAATCTTTTGAACAGAAATAAAGAAGCCTCCCCCACAGAGAAAAGGCCCGGAGACGTAGGCAAAGTTGTGCTGAACTCCGTTATCAACCTGTGTATTATGGTTTGTTGATTTTCATTGCATTTCAGATTTGCATATATGTCTATGGCTGTATAATTCATTCTATTTTCTCGTTCTTTCGTTAAGTTTTCCCAATGGTCAATTAATTCATGCAAAATAAAACTCAACCATAAGTCATTTCGAAAAATCTTGACGGATCACAAACGCACCGTGCAGACAAAAAATAAAATAAAACAATAGAAATTTAACTTAATTTTGAATTTTAATCCACTAAAAGTTTAATTTATAAAGAAATAAAGACATTGCCTGGACATTTCCTCATTGGGGAGACATGGTTGCCACATAGTCCAAAAAACCAAATTTGTCCACCATTTGGAAAAATCTGAAAGCCACGCACTGAGCAACGGACAAAAGGAAGGAAAGAAGCACCAACGGTAGGGCACTTCAAAGAGGAAAAATTTGCACCAATGCTTGAGAACTCTACAAAAATGAAAAAATTAAAAATTAATTTTATGGCCGGTAATTTTTTTTTATTTAACCCTGTTACTATACGCTCGATTATTAGACACACTGGTGCTTCATTATTTAAGTAGTGCACTGAAGTATATATTTTTTTTAAATAACCCTACCATGGTGCGCCATTTTTTAGAGCAACGGTGCGCACTGGTGTGTCATTATTTAAGTATCACACCAGAGTATATTTGTTTTTTAAATAACCCTACCATGGTGAACCATTGTTTAGAGCGTTGGTGCGTAATTAGTAGAAAACGCATCAATGTGTTATGTATTTATAAAAGAACCGTTAAAAACATATGCTAAAACCTCTACCAACTCACATCTGCTAGTGTCCTCCACTATAAATGGATTTTGGGGATATTTTTATAGGGGCTTCCATAAAAACATCTGCTAGAGGGTCTTTTCCTTTTCATGGTTGTAGGAGGATTTCCTCATGTGCCTTGTCCCTTTCATGTAGAATTTTGTGTACAAACATTTTTATGTGACAATATAATTATACAGTCTTCCAATATTTGGTGTCTTATGTTGTAAAACTACCTACATCAAGGACCCAACTACCAATTTTTGCGTCAATTTCCTAATCATGGATGATATTCCTTTCTAGGCAGACTTCATCCTCAACATTCTCCATTTCCCCATGGATATGAGGTGGGGTTAGCTCCCATAATTCATTGGCCATAGTCCGAGCATCATGTCGCACCCATGTAATTAGAGTGATCCATATTTTATGAGCAGAATGAAATGACTACATATTATTAACAGGTGCTTAACACAAAATAGCAAAGATATGGTAAAATTGGTTTTCTATTCAATAAGGAAATAAGCTGAACCTATAAAATGCAGTGGAAAACAAGCTTGCTGGAATGGTGGCGGTTTATCTCTGAGAAGAGATCAGTTGAGCTCATTCAAAATAATATGATTACAATGAGGCCTTGAAGGAATTTTTACAATAAATAGGAATGCCAAAAACCCTAGACATCCAAAAACCTAACCCTAGGAGATGAAGCGTCAAAAGTCATGTGGGTCGTGTTTGGGTAAGTTAGTACATCAACTTCCCGAGGTCATAACTTTTGCATACGATCTTCGTTTTAGGTGCACGATATCCCATTGGAAAGATATCGTCGAGGAGATTCATATTGGTGGAAACACCGAAGGAAATTTTTTGTTTCTCCCCATTTTCCCAAAAAATATCATTTAGGGCCTCAAAACGGCTCTAGAAGTTTAAGGACCCGAAAAACTGCTAAAATTAGTAAATTACCAAAATTGCTAGAAAATTTTTTTGAGCCAGTTGGAAAAGGTGGGTGGCCATAGATATAAACCTAGATCAATCCTCCCTCCTTAAGAAGCAATGGTCTTCATTGCGTTGAGTTCCTCCATCAGATGAGGAAATTTCTGTTGAATTTATCCCCGGGTGAGCCACTTGCCTTGGTGCAAGAGCTGCCCTGCTTTGACGACTCGATAAAGATGGATCCTTTGTTGTTGATTTCCCTTGATCTATGTGTCCACAATTTAATCATTGGATTCCTGTTGTATGCAGTCAGGGTTGATCTCTGTTGGTGTTAATTGTTCTGCTATTTCTGAGGTGTCCAATAATGGTGGAAAATAAGGGCGAAGGATATCTGCATTGAACACTGGGTGCAGGCCAAGGAAAGGAGGAATGTTGAGCTCAAAATCATTATCCCTCATGGACTTGGTGATGGTGTATGACCCATAACGGAGTGGGCGAAGCTTCTAATGGGGTCCTGTAAGGCGTTCTTTCTACAAGTGCAACCAAACTTTTTTTCCCACCTGAAACTTATGTGGCACCCCATGTTGATCATGGCATTTCTTGTACTTATAATTGGACTTCTATAGGATATCCTGAACTTGTTGGTGGATGTGTTGGATCCACTCAATGAATCGAGTGGCTTTTCCAGCTTTAGTTGAAGCAGGATATGAGTCAGTCGAGGTGACCGCAAGGGGAAGTGCAACATCTATGGGACCCAATGGTTGGAATCCCAACCCCACCTAAAAGGGGTTGTGGTCGATTGAGATATGCAGGGCTCGGTTGTAACTATGTTGGACATAGGTAAGGCTCTCATCCCATGTGTGAGGGTGCTTGGAATTATACATGTGAAGGATATGTACAATCATTCGATTTACAACCTCAGTTTGGCCATCTGTCTAGGGGTGGAAGGCCATGGATTTGGTGAGCTTGGTGTCCAGAAATAACCAGAGGCTCGACTAGAATGTGCTGAGAAATTGATTGTCCCGATCTAAGACAATCGTTTGTGGGATTCTAAAATGTACCTAGACTCGTTCAAAGAACATTTTGGCAGTGGCCTCTATTGTGATGCTCTTCTTGCAGGCAACCAGAATCTCCATCTTATAAAAACGATCAACAACCACAAAAACAAAGTCATTTTCCCACTTGGTGGACGGGAGGCCCAACATGTAGTCCATTGAGATGGATTCCCATGGGCTCTCAGGAGTAGGAAGAGGGATTTATAGGCCATGTTTTTTAGTGGTTGGTTTGGAAATAGCATAGGCAGTGCAGGACCTGATATACTTGCTAACCTCTTGTCAAAGTTTTAGCCAGTAGAAATGTTTCTATAGCATCACCACTATCTTTTCGACACCAAAGTGTCCTACCACCCGACTGTAGTGAGCTCCCAAGATCATCTTTGCTTTCTCACTTGATGGAACACAAATATAGCCCAAACAACACAACAACCCATCTTGAATATGGAAACTATCGACAACTGCGTTTTCACCCAACATTTGGTAGGTAGTAGCGAAGTCCGGGTATGTCTCATAGAGTCGGGGCCATCCAGAGTTCTCATTGTCACAAGAGTCTAGCACTGTGGTGAGTGTCGCGACTGGTGGTCTACTGAGGCAATCAATGACACAGTTGTTGCTTCTTGTTTTATACTTGATGTTGAGGTGGAATTGCTGCAAGTATGTGGACCACTTTTGATGGTGGTCATTCTGCATTTTTCCTTGTGTCTTCATGAATTTCAATGGCTTATGATCAATGTGGATGATTGTTTCCTTCCCAAGAATGTAATGTCTCCACTGGCGATAGGCTTTCACAATGGAGCACATTTCCTTTTCGTAAGTAGGGTACTTATGGACAACATTTGATAGTGTCTCACTATGATAGGCCATGGGGTGGCTGTGTTGAGTAAGAATGGTGCCCACAACATAGTCTAAAGCATCTGTCTCGATATCAAAGGGTCGTTGCAGGTCTGGTAGTGAAAGTACTGGGGCTGAGCACAAGCGCTTCTTCAAATCATTGAATGCTTATTGTTGGGACCGGCCCCATGCAAATTTGTCCTTACCACCACCCCCGATTATTTGGCTAAGGGCCCATGCAATATGGGAGAATCCCAACACAAACCTGTAGTAGAAATTGGCAAGGCCCAAGAAGCTCCAAAGCTCAATGAGTGTGGTTGGGGCTGGCCTGTCATGGATGACTTGGATCTTGGCTGGATCCACATGTACGCCATGTTGATCAACGATGTAGCCTAGGTAATGGACCCTGTCCATGCCAAAGGAGCATTTTTCCAAGTTGGTGTATAGCTTGTGCTGTCGCAGGGTGTTCATAACATGCTGAATATGCTGCAAGTGTTCAGTCCAAGTCTTGTTTTAAATGATAATGTCATCCAGATACACCACCACAAAACTATTGGTGAATGGTCACAGGATATATTCCATCATCCTCATGAATGTGGCTAGAGTATATGTCAAACCAAAGGGCATGGCCAACCATTCAAAAAGGCCTTCCTTTGACTTGAAGGCGTTCTTCCATACATCTGTCTATTCTATCGAGACCTGGTGGTAGCCAGACTTCAGATCAATCTTACTGAAGTATTTTCCCCCCATGAGTTGATCAAGGAGGTCTTTGATTCGAGGAATCGGGTATCGGTTTCTGACTGTGATTTTATTCAGAGTCCAGTAATCAATGCAGAGTCGCCAGGTTCCATATTTCTTCTGTACCAACACGATTGGGCTTCTGCAAGGTGATGAGCTAGGATGGATGTGCCCCTTGTGGATAATTTCTTAGATCTGTTGCTTGATATCCTCATTCTCTAACAGAGAGTAGCGATGTGTCAGGGGTCATATCGATGGGGTGCTTGACCTACCAGTGCAGAGGTACCCTAGTAGGTGAGGAGAAGACATCTGAGTATTCTTCCATGACCTTATATACTTTCTTGTGCTATGTGGAGAGGTCAGTCACAGAGACCCTGGATGTGGTTGTGATCTTTCTCTCATTCTAAGAGAGAATCATGAAGAAGACAAACTTCCCCGTCTAAGAGATGACCTTCCTGCATTGCTTAGAAGAGATCAAGGAAATAGCACTAGGTGGGACTACCTCGGGTATCCTGTACAATTTCCTATTCAAAGTAATAATAACACTACAAGGCCTAGACTCATATACAACATGACATTTCCATAAATAAGGTTGGCCCAAAAGAACATCAAAAACTTCGAGAGGAGCAGCATCACACAATACCTCGTCTTTGAAGGGCTTGATGTCGTATGACAGTCGTCACTGTTGGCTGACGCGGAGATCGCTTCCTTGGTAGAGCCATCCAATGGTGTAGGGTTGTGGGTGTGGCATTGTCGGCAGGGCCAACCCCTTGAGGACCTCTGCTGAGATGAGGTTCTTCTGGCTACCGCTATCAGTGATGAAGTGAAATGGGGTGCCTTTTACCCACATCTGTGAATGGAAGAGGTGCTCTCCTTCTTCTGGCTCGTTTGGTTCACCAGGCTGGAGCTTGGTGGTAGCAACGGTGGCACTAGGTTCTGAGTCAATGATCTGTCTTCCCCTTTTTTATTCTAACTCAGAGTCAGAACCCACATCTGATTCAGAGGCTTTCACTTCGGCCACCAACAACTGCTTTGAGCGATAGTCAGTAGTGTTATGCCAAGGGTTCTTATGGAAGTCGCACCACTTTCGGTGTCTTTCTTTGTCTTCTTGGTGTCCTTTTCTTTTGGTTTGGACTGGTTGTCCTAATACTATCCATATTTTCTCTGTCCTTTGTTTTGTGGGTTGGGGCCACCCTTTCTTGGCTTTTTTTGTGAGGGGTTCCTAGGCCCAAATTGTCACGTATTTTGTTTGAGCTTCTGCTCGATTTTGACGGCATATCGATAGGTCGCACCCAAGGATGAGATGTCCATAAATTTCATTTCAGTCTAGATGTATCTATGCAGATAACTATGATACTTGAGTACCATATTTCTCTCTAAATATTTGATAACCATATTGGTGCGCAAGGTATGGAAGATATTTGTGAAATATGGCACTACTTGGTCTCTTTCTTGTCGCAGTGTGGTCCATTTGGTACACAAGTCATGATAACTTCTGATAGGGTAGTATTGTTCCTTAATAGCATCCTTGAAGGATTCTCAGGTGACTGTGACTATAAATAATGAGGGTTCCTCTGTTTCCTTTTGCTCAAATAAATCTTCCCACCAATCTTTGACATGGTAAATGGCTTTGAGGAGTGCAAAAGTAATCTTTTCTCTATTCGAAAAGTTATGGAAAAACAATACCCTTCTAGTAGATTCAACCACTTGTCTACAACATCTGGATCTATTTGACCTTCAAATATAGGAATATCAAAGTTTATTTGTACCTTGAAGGGGGTGGCACCTCCGCTCGAAGAAATTGTGTCGCTTGTTGGTAGTCATCGAAGGATTTGCGCGAAACTATCCATCATCTCATTTCTCTGTTGCATGAGGGATTCCTCAAGCAAAATTTTGAATGGATCTCCTATCCTATCATATTTCTTTTCTCTTTCCATGAGAGGTATCTTGGGCATGTGAGAGCTTTGTTCCTCAAGAGAAACAAGCTCGAGACCCAACTCTTTGTTCTCAGACCTCATTGAGGACATGAATTAAGACGACAAGGAGCAGACCTCTCTGATACCACTGATCCATATTTTATGAGAAGAACAAAATTAAAATAGATTATTAGCAGGTTCTTACCACAAAATAACATAGATACAGTAAAATTGGTTTTCTATTCAATAAGGAAATAAGTTGAAACTGTAAAATGCAGCGGAAAACAAGCTTGCTAGAATGGTGGTGGCTTATCTCTGAGAAGAGATGTGATGGTTGCGCTCATTCACAATAAGATGATTACAATGAGGCTTTGAATTCCCTTTTACAATAAACAAGAATTCCAAAAACCCTAGACATCCAAAAACCTAACCCTAGGAGATGAAGGGCCAAAATTCATGTGGGCCCTTTATGGGTAAGTTAGTACATCAACTTCCCGGGGTCATAACTTTTGCATACAATCTCCATTTTAGGTGCATGATAGCCTTTTGGAAATGTAACATCCCCTACCACCCAGGTTGGGCCACGATAAATGAGATAGCATTTTTTTTCTCTCTACATAACATACTATAACATACCCATCATCCAACTGAGCTATGTCACATAAAATTTTCGAACTCCATGCAATTAAAATATATAAACACAGAACTCTTGCGGAAATATATATATTCTCAACGTAAACATAAAAATACACCTATAAATTCATGAATTCACAATGAAATAACAATAAATGTATGCATGCAGAATATACAGGAAATACCCATAAATATACAGATAGTTATGACCACACATAGGATAAACCCATAAACCTAAACACGTAAATAATAATGCAGCATTTAAATTTATCAGACAATTGATACTTATCTTGGTAAGAATGTCACCAACTGCATGCAGACCTTCCATGAACCTCTCAGCCTTAGACCACACTGCTCATCACTCTCAACAATGGGTCACCCCCGAGATGGGACTAAACTCCACCCAAGTAAAGGGATTCCTAACCAGGATAATGGCTCATGGACAATAGGAAAGACTGTCATAGGTGCCAACTCAACTAACAACCTACAGTCCCTCATTCCCCAAATGCCTGTACCACCCTAGGAAGTGTAACCCTTCACTTCTCAACATTCCTTCGGCTACCCCACTTCCTTTACAAACTTCAGCAACAAGCCGGACAGGAAGCCTCAGAGCCCTGCAGTTGTAGTTTAGCACCTTCAGGAAATAAATTCCCATAAATTCTCTCACCCAGACAATAATTGGTCACCGGCCTGACAACCCACCTCTTCAATATCCCACGGGCCTAAAAACCCATTTCTTAAGTCCATCTCCCAAGTTAACCAGCTACAAAAACAAGTATGGATATAGATACAACTTTAGGTACAAAGACATGAAGGTACAGAGGATAGCTCAATGGGTGTGTGAGTGGCCATGGATGATTGACTGAATGACTGAAAGACCGAAGGAATGATGGAGAGAATGATAAAAAATGAACTAATTCCCAACCATATGTATGCATGTCCCCAACTTGACACTTGTCATGTTGGGAGCTACTTTGGCCCACTTGTCCCCAACTTTGTAACTTAGGATAAAATAATTATCCATACTTTATACTTTAAGAAATATTAATATAATATTCATTTTTGGCTTAAGATCCCTAGTTTAGCCCTTTTCCTTAACTTTTAGCCCCCACACTTTACCTAACTAGTGGATTTTAGTCCCCCATACTCTTTTATTGTGGTTGGTCTGCGCGTAGTGATGTATTTTATATTAATGATGAGGCATATACAAAAATAGGCTCACTGGCCTTTAGCATCTAGGCTCTCTAGCCTAATTTAAAACATAAGCATCCCAGCTTATAATGATTAGCTCACCAGCCTATAAAACACAACATATACACAAAGGCTCCCTGGCCTCAAAATCACGAACACTTCATCATTTTACTGTGCATTACATGAGTGCACTATGCCATGGAAGGTGCATACAAAATGATATCAAACAACTCACCAACTTAAGTACATTTTCATTTACACTTACAATTAGGTTCGTCCTAGGGATATTACAATCTCCTCCCCTTATTTATGCACTATCCTCAGTGCATTAAGTACACACATATCCAACAAAATTTCAAAAATACTCAAAACGATGTGGGTATTCTTCCCGCATTCCATCCTCATGCTCCCAAGTAGCGTCCTCAGGACCGTACTAGCTCCATTGGACCTTTACAATCCCTATGGCTTGATTCCGAGGCTATTTGATTTTCTAGTCCAGAATGTGTATTGGATGCACTTGAAAAGCGCCTTCTTGCTCCACCTAGATCACATTCCAATCGATAACATGATTAGCATTAGGTATGTATTTGTTGAGCAATTATACATGGAATACATTATGAACAGACATAGATGCAGGCAATGCAATCATATAATCTACTAGACCAATCATCTCTAGGATCTCAAATGTCCCACAATAGCGAGCTGCCAACTTTGAACAATTTCCAAACTTCAGGGAACTTCTATTGGATTTCACTTTCAAGAATACATAGTACCCAAATTTAAATTCCCTATGCGTTCTACCCTTATCAACATAGTTTTTGTGCATGTCTTGGGTAGCCTTTAAATTTTTCTTTATTTTCATCATTTTCTCTTTCATTTCCCTGAGCAAATCTGGCCCAACCACTGCTCTATCTGTTGGGTTATTGCAACTTACCGGTGTGTTTCACATTCTGCCATAAAGTGCCTCAAATGGGCTCATCTTTAGAGATGTTTGGTACCCATTGTTATAAGCAAACTCTACCAAGTGTAAGTAGTCTTCCCATTTTGATGGTTTATCCATCACATACATCCTCAACAAATCTTCAATCACTTGATTCACCCTCTCTATTTGTCCATCAAATTCTAGATGATAAGTTGTGCTAAAATTCAAATTTGTTCCAAACCCATTAAATAATCCTTTCCAAAAAATTGAGGTAAATTTTGGATCTCTGTCAGACACAATTGTCTTGGGTATTCCATGTAATCGAGCTATTTATCTCATAGAAATATCAACAATGTTGGTTGCCTTATGAGTGAGCTTAACTGGAATAAAATGGGCAGCCTTAGTAAGTTTATCCACCACTACCATGATAGAATCATGTTGCCTGTTTGTTCTGGGAAGTTTGGTAATGAAATCCATTGTTACAAATTCCCATTTCCACTTAGGAATGGGTAATGGTTGTAGCAAACTAGTTGGGTGTCTGTGCTCAACCTTTACCTTTTGACATTCCAAACATTTGGAAATAAAACCAACTTCTTTCTTCATTCCTAGCCAATAATATTGGCTCTTCACAGCTTCAATAGTTTTCTGATAACCTGGGTGCCCAACATAAGGTACATTATGCATTTCCCTCAATATCAGATTTTTCAATTCCTAGGAATTTGGTACATAAATTCTTCCCTTGTACATGAGAATTTCATCATTATCTAGTTTGTATTCTTCAATTTTCTGATGCAATTTACCTTGCTGTAATTTTGCCACCAATTCCTTGTATTGCAAATCTAATTTTGCAGCCTCCAAAATTATATCTTTCAAATCTGTTTGGTACATGCTAATGGTTGTAGCATGAAATTCATGCACTCTTTTGTTGAGTGCATCATCCACTTTGTTCTCTTTCCCATTTATATGCTTTATATCAAAGTCATATTCACTTAGAAATTCTAACCATCTATTTTGCCTAGCATTTAGAGTTGTTTGATAAAATAAATATTTCAGACCATTATGGTCTGTTCTCAGCTCAAACCTTTTCCCCATGAGGTAGTGTCTCCATTTCCTCAAGGCATGCACTATGGATGCCAACTCCATATCATGAGTGGCATAGTGTCTTTCATGCTCCTTCAACTTCCTTGATTCATAACATATAACAAACCCATTTTGACTGAGGACTCCACCAAGTCCTTCTTTACATGCATTAGTGCATACAATGAACTCTTCATTTGGGTCTACAATCCTTAGTATTCGAGAACTTGTAAATAATTGTTTTAAGTGTTGGAAACTGTTTTCACAATCCAATGTCCACTGAAAATTCACACCCTTCTTTTGTAAGGAAGTGATTGGGTGTGCAATCTTTGAGAATCCTTCAATAAATCTCCTACAGTATCCTGCAAGGCCCATGAATGATATGACCTTTGTCACATTCTTTGGGGATGACCATTCTCTAATGGATTCTATCTTCTCAGGATCCACTATTATCCCATCATTTGAAATGATATGTCCCAAATAATGAATTTGCTTCTGATAAAATGAGCACTTGCTCAATTTGGCATATACAAGGATGTGATCCAAAATTATAATCACAAACTTGTCTAAATATTCTTGGAAAACACCATTCATTAAGCACATGAAAACAACTAGTGCATTTGAAAACCCAAATGGCACCACTGTGAACTCATAATGACCATACCTTGTCCTGAAGGCGGTCTTGCTAATATGTTCCTCCTTAATCCTTACCTGATGGTATCCTGACCTGATATATATCTTGGAAAATATCTTTGCATCCTTCAATTGATAAAAGATATCATCAATCCTTGGCAGAGAATACTTGTTCTTTACAGACACTTTATTCAACTGTCTGAAATCAATGCACAATATTAATGTCCCATCTTTCTTCTTCACGAACAAGACAGGGGCACCCCAAGGTGACACACTTGGGCATATACACCCCTTATTCAGAAGTTCTTCAAGCTACATTTGCAACTCTTTCATCTCTGGTGTACTCATCCTGTAAGGAGTCTTTGACACTGGAGCTACTCCAGGCATTAAATTTATAGAGAAATCAATATCTCTCTTTGGGGGTAGTCCTGGTACCTCCTTGAACACATCTTCAAAATCTTTCAGGACTGTATGATCTTCCAAATTTGGCACCTTATCTTTAGGTGTGTCTTCCATATGAGCTGCAAATATTTGACACCCTTTTCTATAACATTTCTTCAGTTGCAAAGATGAAATTTCTCTAATGTTTACTTCCCTGGGAATTCCCTGCACTTTCCTTAGGCTCCCTTCCTCATCCAAGAAAGTAAATTCCTTCTTATGACAGTCTAGGATAGCATGATGTTGGTCCAACCAATCCATCCCAATTAGATAGTCATAAGAACCTAAAGGAAAGATGTTTAAATCTTCCCTGGTATTCAGTCTATTCATGTCCATAATACATGACTTAACCATTTCATTAAATTTTCTTTTGGCTTCGGTATCTAGCTGAACCAATCAAGATTTTCTATACTTGCTTCTTGGAAAATGCAAACTTTCCACCATCTTAGGATCTATATAACTAGGACTATCTCCTGAATCAATTAAAATAACAATAATTTGGTTGTTGATCATACCTTCCACTTCAATCATATGTGACTGATACTTTGCTTTCTTGTTGTCCAGGGCTACATAGATCCTTGGTAGATTTCTACCCATGTCCTCCACTGTTTCAACTTATTGTACATTGTGAAAAGTCCTCAATTTTCACCTCTGTGAGGACAATCTCTAAACATATGATCTCCTTTACAACCCCAACATTGAATAGGTGGTTGCTTTGGCCTTTGACCCCCTATCTCAATCATTCTGGGTTCTCTAGAAGTTGGTTTTCCCTAAGGATTGTTTCTGAGGAATGGTGGCTTAGATCGCTTCTTCCTCTGATCCATATTGAATTTATTTTTGTCTTCCCAAGCTTTATGGAATGTTGGCCTTGATTTTTATTGATCATATAGGAATTTACCTCACCGTATGGTCTCCTCCAATTTCTTGGGGTCATCATACTGTATTTTGTCACGGATGAATGGTGGAAATCCACTCAAATACCTATGAATCTTAATTGTCTCATCCTTTATGAAAGAGACATACTTCAGTAGTTCTAAAAACCTTCTCTCATATTCATCTATGGTCATACTCCCAAGCTTGAGTTCAAATAACTCTTTCATTTTCTTGTCATAGTATCTCTTAGTCAAGTATTTCTTCTCAAAATACTTCTTGAATTCCCTGCAAGTAACACTTTTCTCTTTCATGTGTTGCACTTTCACAAGATGATCCCACCACATGGATGTCTTTCCCTTGATTTTATAGATGGCAATTCTACCTTCTGCATGAGAAGAATAATTATGTAATTGAACATACTTACGCATGCCCAGCAACCATGTCTCTGTATCTTCATCCTTTTTGTGCTCACCATCAAATGTAGGAGGTTTGATTTTGTTCATTTCTCCTCGTAGCTCATCCACCCCAGACCCCTTATGCTTCCTAATAGGGGATGGACTTGAGTTGTTGTGTGCTCTCTTATTGGAATGCCTTGGGGAGTGATGGTGATGTCTGTTGGCACTTCTTTCTCTTCTTTTTTCATCAGGAGACCCGTGACTTCCAGATTTGCATGAGCCACTCTCCTTATCCAATTTCTTTTCTATTATGTTCAAGATCTGCATTAACTTCATGTTAAATTCATCCTTTTTCTTCTTGGCTCTCATAATCCTTTCATTATCATATTTATGACTTTGGACCTACCTCTACAAATTTTTAATCGTCTCTACCATATTCATGTTTTCATCCCTTCCTTGTCCATGTCCATTGGAGTTTGTTCCTTCAATGCCCAAATGGACATCCATCCCTATGATTTCATCTTCCTGACCGTAATTCCCCTGTGCCTCTTCCATTTATATGGAATGTTTGTTGATCTTGATCTGATCTAGTTTTTGTTAACTCTGCAAAATGTGCAGCCAACAAAACTTTGTCAGACTAACTACTTCAACAATCTCATGAAAATATGAACCATTCTGGTTCAATAATATATCAGAACTCTTTCTTCTTATTTCCAAAAAAATTGAATACCCAGATCATTTTTCTAGGTGTTTAATTATATTCTACTACCCGAAACCTTTCCAACTCCTTCTCCCATGCTCAATTCTGAGTTTTGAGCAGAAAGTTATGGCTATTTAAAAATTGTCCATTAATTTTTTCTGTTCACACTTCAACTTGGTGCAACTCTGCACTATAATTATGCATTTTTGCACCTACTCCAATGGATTTTTAGTAGGATATCAATTGGTTTTATTCATATACATATTATGGACACTCTGTCCAAGTTTCAACTCTTTCTGGTTTATGGACTGCTAATTACAACTTGTTGAAGTTCCAGACCAAAATACCATATTATAATTGGTATGCTACAGGTACCTTTTTTTCCGTTTTAAACATCTTTAAGATGCCCAAAAATTTAATTCAGATATGTGACTATCTTCTATGGTTCAATATCTTTCCATTGACTTCTCTTGTGCCTCAATATGATTCCACAGAAGAAAGTTATGGCTCTTTGAAGCTAGTCAGGTCTTAAAATTTATCCTCCACTGTTTGCGGTGTAACTTTCTCATAAAATCTTTGTTTGATGAAAGGTTTACACCATTAGAAATATCTCTCTAAGCTCTTTTATTTGATATGTAGAGACACAGTGTACTTTTGTACACACTGTTCTCATGGTTTTTGTGTTTCTAAAAACGCTCTTAAGGGCCTCAAAAACACGCTGCAAAAGATCACGTTCAAATGATATAAAATGTCACAGAAAATCTCTGGTTTTCTGTTGTTGTTCACCCTCCAAATGACTTCATGCACATAAATTTCAACCTGTACGCCCATAATTAGCATGCACAGAAATACCACAAGGTAGTCGATTCTCCACGCACCTATAACCACTGTGCATCACTTCTCTGTCGCACCAACAACTACGCACTACTTTTGTGTCCCACGTCAATATTCACCGCGCTTAGTTTTGGTTCTGGTACTATTACTTGTTGTGCGCCATTTTTGTATCGCACATTGATATTCCGCACATTTCCCTCTATGCGCTACACCATGCCAGAGTTTAGTACACCCCCACTGTGCATCAATACTCTGTGCGCACCATTAACTAAACTGTCGCGCGACAACATATACCCACATTGTGTGCGCAACAACCAAACTCCTTTGCATTGTGCCAATATTGTGCACACCATGCGTGCCATTATTATGTGTGTGCACACCGCGTGCACCATATTATGTGTATGCACACTAAACAATGCTAAATTTAGCGTGCGCACTCACACACCAACATTTTTCCATGTGGCACCAAAATTTAGCACGCGCACCCACACATCAATATTTTTCTGTGTTGTGCCAAAATTTAGCGTGCACCAGCATGCCAACATTTTTTCCGTGCGGCACAAAATTTTAGCGCACGCACCAGCACGCCAACATTTTTTCCGTGCGGCACCCAATTTTAGCGTGCGCACCATCACGCCAATATTTTTCCACACAGTGCCTAATTTTTACATATCACAAGTTTTTTACTGCGCAACATGCATTTTTAGTGCGCCCACCTGCGCACATTCATTTTTATGCGCATCAATTCCTCGTAAATTCCACTACAGAAATTGGGGCTTTTGCTTCCATTCCTACCATAGACATTCTGCAACTATGAAATTTGTCCAATTTCACCCAGATAACACCATTTCAACCTCTGGAATAACAAATCGTTGTGGGTTGACATTTCTGGAATGAATTTCCCCAAAATCAATTCACGAACTGAGAATTTTATTTACTAATCTCACTCCATCTTTCATGGCTTCACTATAACTTCAAATTCAACCCATTCTAGGTCTGAATTTGCTAGAACTGATATCAAATCAGGAATATCTCATCACTTGGCCATATTTCTCAATTTTTCCATGAATTTAACAATAGAAATTAGGGCTTTCCCAATTCCACGTCATTTCTTCTAAATTTTACCAAGGATGCTTTGTAGCTTGAAATTTGGCCACCTCGAAATCCATCCTCTATGAAATTTTGCCTTAACCCAACTTACTCGACCCATCCAGGCTCAGTGTTGAAAAATGAAGCTCTGATACCATATTGTAACATTTTTGACCACCCAGTTCAGGCCACAATACATGAGAGAACGCTATTGTTCTCTCCACGGAACATACTATAACATACCCAACATCCAACAGAGCTATGACACATAAATTTTTTGAACTAAATGCAATTAAAATATATACACACAGAACTCTTACGGAAATATATATATTAAACATAAACATACACATACATCTGTAAATGCATAGATTCACACTGAAATAACAATAAATGTATTCATGCAGCATATATAGGAAATATCCATAAAAATACAAATAGCTATAACCACACATAGGATAAACCCATAAAACTAAACATGTAAATAATAATGCAGCATGTAAATTTATCACACAATTGATACTTATCTTGGTAATAATGTCACCAACTACGTTCATACCTTCCACGAACCTCCCAACCTTAGACCACACTGCTCATCACTCTCAGTAGCGGGTCACCCTGGAACTGGCACTAAACTCCACCCGGGTAAAGGGATTCCTAACTAGGCTAATGGCTCATGGACAACAGGAAATACTCCGTCACAGGTGCCACCTCAACTAACATCCTACAGTCCCCCATTCCCCACATGCCTGTCCCACCATAGGAAGTGTGCCCCTTCTCTGCTCAATAGTCCTTCGGCTGCCCCACTTCCTTTTCGGGCTTCAACAATAGGCCAGACAGGAAGTCTCAGAGCCCTGTAGGTGCATTTTAATACCTTTAGGAAATCAATTCCCAGAAATTCTCTCACCCAGAGAGGAATTGCTCATGGGCCTGACAACCCACCTCTTCAATATCCCACACGCCTGAAAACTTGGTTCTTCAGTCCAGCTCCCAAGATAACCATCTACACAAACAAGTATGGCTATGGATACAGGTTCAGGTACAGAGACATGAAGGTACGGAGAATAGCTCAATGGGTGTGTGAATGCTCATGGATGATTTACTCGATGACTGAAATATTGAAGGAATGATGGAGAGAATGATTGAAAATTAACTAAGTCCCAACAATATGTATGCATGTCCCCAACTTGACACTTGTCATGTTGGGAGCTACTTGGGCCCACTTGTCCCCAACTTTGGAACTTAGGATAAAAAAATTATCCATACTTTATACTTTAATAAATATTAATATAATATTCCTTTTTGGCTTAAGCTCCCTAGATTACCCCTTTTCCTTAATTTTTAGCCCCCGCCCTTTCCTTAACTAGTGGAGTTTAGTCCTCAATACTCTTTTATCGTGGTTAGTCTGTGCACAGTGATGTATTTTATATTAATGAGGTTGCATATACAAAAATAGGTACATTGGCCTTTAGCATCTAGGCTCTCTGGCCTAATTTAAAACATAAGCATCCCAACTTATAATAAATGGCTCACCAGCCTATAAAACACAATATATAGACAAAGGCTCCCTGTCCTCAAAATCGCGCGCACTTAAATTGTTGCACGCGGTATCTTGGAATGTGCACACTTCATCATTTTACTGTGCAGTACATGCGCGCACTATGCCATGGAAGGTGCATACAAAATGATATCAAACAACTCACCAACTTAAGTACATTTGCATTTACACCTACAATTGGGTTTGGCCTAGGAATATTACAATCCCCTCCCCTTATTTATGCATTGTCCTCAGTGCATTAAGTACACACATATCCAACAAAATTTCAAAAATCCTCAAAATGATGTGGGTATTATGCCCGCATTGCATCCTCATGCTCCCAAGTAGCATCCTCAGGACCGTACCAGGTCCATTGGACCTTTACAAACCCTATGGATTGATTCCTGAGCTGTTTGATTTTCCGGTCCATAATGCATACCAGATGCACATGAAAAGCACCTTCTTGCTCCACCTGGATCACATTCCAATCGATAACATGATTAGCATCAGGTATATATTTCTTGAGCAATGATACGTGGAATACATTATGAACAAACATAGATGTAGGTAATGCAATCATATAAGATACTAGACCAATCCTCTCTAGGATCTCAAATGGCCCACAATAGTGAGCTGCCAACTTTGAACAATTTCCCAACTTCAGGGAAATTCTATTGGATTTCACTTTCAAGAATACATGGTCCCCAACTTTAAATACCCTATGAGTTCTTCCCTTATCAGCATAGATTTTCTTCCTGTCTTGGGCAGCTTTTAAATTTTTCTTTATTTTCATCATTTTCTCCTCCATTTCCCTGAGCAAATCTGGCCCAACCACTGCTCTATCTGTTGGGTTATCCCAGCTTACCGGTGTGTTGCACTTTCTTCCATAAAGTGCCTCAAATAGGCTCATCTTTAGAGATGTTTGGTACCCATTCTTATAAGAAAACTCTACCAAGTGTAGGTAGTCTTCCCATTTTGATTGTTTATCCATCGCATACATCCTCAACATATCTTCAATCACTTTATTCACCCTCTTTGTTTGTCCATCAAATTCTGGATGATAAGCTGTGCTAAAATTCAAATTTGTTCCAAAACCATTAAATAATCCTTTCCAAGAATTTGAGGTAAGTTTTGGATCTCTGTCAGACATAATTGTCTTGGGTATGACATGTAATTGAGTTATTTCTCTCATATAAATATCAATAATGTTGGCTACCTTGCGATTGCGCTTAACTGGAATAAAATGGGCAGCCTTAGTAGGTTTATCCACCACTACCATGATAGAATCATGTTGCTTGTTTGATCTAGGCAGTTTGGTGATGAAATCCATTGTTACAACTTCTCATTTCCACTCAGGAATGGGCAAAGGTTGTAGAAAACTAGTTGGGTGTCTATGCTCAGCCTTTACCTTTTGACATTCCAAACATTTGGCAATAAAATCAACAACTTCTTTCTTCATTCATGGCCAATAATATTGGCTCTTGACAGCTGCAATAGTTTTCTGATAATCTGGGTGCCCAACCTAAGGTACATTATCCATTTCCCTCAATATCATATTTTTCAATTCCTGGGAATTTGGTACATAAATTCTTCCCCTGTACATGAGAATTTCATCATTATCTAGCTTCTATTCTTCAATTTTCTGCTGCAATTTATCTTGTTGTAATTTTGCCACCAATTCCTTGTATTGCAAATCTAGTTTTGTAGCCTCCAAAATTTTGTCTTTGAAATATGATTGGTACATGATAATGGTTGTAGCATGGAATTCATGCACTCTTCTGTTGAGTGCTTCAGCCACTTTGTTCTCTTTCCCATTTATATGCTTTATATAAAAGTCATATTCACTTAGAAATTCTAACCATCTGCTTTGCCTAGCATTTAGAGTTGGTTGATCAAATAAATATTTCAGACCATTATGGTCTATTCTCAGCTCAAACCTTTTCCCCATGAGGTAGTGTCTCCATTTCCTCAAGGCATTCACTATGGCTTCCAACTCCAAATCATGAGTGGCATAGTGTCTTTCATGCTTCTTCAGCTTCATTGATTCATAACATATAACAAACCCATTTTGATTGAGGACTCCACCAATTCCTTCTTTACATGCATCAGTGCATACAATGAAGTCTTCATTTGGGTCTGCAATCCTTAGTATTGGATCACTTGTCAATAATTGTTTCAAGTGTTGGAAACTATTTTCACAATCCAATGTCCACTGAAACTTCACACCAATATTTTGTAAGGAAGTGATTGGGTGTGCAATCTTTGAGAATCCTTCAATAAATCTCCTATAGTATCCTACAAGGCCCATGAATGATATGACCTATGTCACATTCTTTGGTATTGACCATTCTCTAATGGCTTCTATCTTCTCAGGATCCACTGTTATCCCATCCTTTGAAATGATATGTCCCAAATAATGAATTTGCTTCTGAAAAAATGAACACTTTCTCAATTTGGCATACAAATGATGCTCCCTTAATACTTGCAAAACCATCCTCAAATGATGCTCATGCTTTTCTTTTGACTTGGAATATACAAGGATGTCATCCAAAAAGACAATGACAAACTTGTCTAAATATTCTCGGAAAACACCATTCATTAAGCACATGAAAACAGTTGGTGCATTTGAAAAACCAAATGGCACCACTGTGAACTCATAATGACCATATGTGGTCTTGTTGATATCTTCCACCATAATTCTTACCTAATGGTATCCTGACCTAAGATCTATCTTGGAAAATATATTTGCATCCTTCAATTGATCAAAGAGATCATCAATCCTTGGCAGGGAATACTTGTTCTTTACAGTCACTTTATTCAACTGTCTGAAATCAATAATGTCCCATATTTCTTCTTCATGAACAAGACTGGGGAACCCTAAGGTGACACACTTGGGCATATATACCCCTTCTTCAAAAGTTCTTCAAGCTTCATTTGCAACTCCTTCAGCTCGGGTGTACTCATCTTGTAAGGGGTCCTTGACACTAGAGCTGCTCCAGGCATTAAATTTATAGAGAAATCAATATCTCTCTTTGGGGGTAGTCCTGGTACCTCCTTGAACACATCTTCAAAATCTTTCAGGACTGCATGATCTTCCAAATTTGGCACCTTATCTTTAGGTGTCTCTTCCATATGAGCTGCAAATATTTGACACCCTTTTATATAACATTTCTTCAGCTACAAAGATGAAATTTCTCTAATGGTTACTACCCTAGGAACTCCTTGCACTTTCCTTAGGCTCCCTTCCTCATCCAATCAAGTAATGCCTTGTTATGAAATTCTAGGATACCATGATGTTGGTCCAATTAATCCATCCCAATTAGACAATCATAATAACCTAAAGGCAAGATGTTTAAATCTTCCCTAGTGTTCAGTCCATTCATGTCCATAATACATGACTTAACCATTTCATTAACTTTTCTTTTGGCTTCAGTAGCCAGCTGCACTAATCAAAATTTTCCATACTTTCTTCTTTGCAAATGAAAAATTTCCACCATCTTAGGATCTATATAACTACAACTATCTCCTGAATCAATTAAAATAGCAATGGTTTGGTTGTTGATTATACCTTCCACTTCAATCATATGTGACTGATACTCTGTTTGCTTGTTGTCCAAGGCTACCTAGATCCTTGGTAGATTTCTGCCCATGCCCTCCACTGTTTCATCTTGTTGTACATTGTGAACAATCCTCACTTTTTCACCTCTGTGAGGACAATCTCCGAACATATGATCTCCTTTACAACCCCAACATTGAATAGGTGGATGCTTTGGCCTTTGACCCCTGGTCTCAATCGTTCTGGGTTCTCTAGAAGTTGGTTGTCCCTAAGGATTGTTTCTGAGGAATGGTGGCTTATCTCCCTTCTTCCTCTGATCTATCTTGAATTTTTTTTTTACTTCCCAAGATTTTTGGAAAGTTGGCCTTGATTTTTTCTATTCATATAGGCATTTATCTCACCTTATGGTCTCCTCCAATGTCTTGGTGTCATCATACTATATTTTTTCACTGATGAATGGTGGCAATCCACTCAAATACCTATGAATATTAACTGTCTCATCCTTGATGAAAGAGACATACTTCAGTAGTTCTAAAAACTTTCTCTCATATTCCTCTATGGTCATACTCCCAAGATTGAGTTCAAAGAACTCTTTCATTTTCTTGTCATAATATCTCTTAGTGAAGTATTTCTTCCTAAAATACTTCTTGAATTCCCTCCAAGTAACACTTTTCTCTTTAATGTGTTGCACTTTCACAAGATGACCCCACCACATGGATGCCTTTCCCTTGATTGCTAGATGGAAATTCTACCTTCTGCATGTGAAGAATAATTATTTAATTGAAAATACTTTCTCATGCCCAACAACCATGTCTTTGCATCTTCATCCCTTTTGTGCTCACCATCAAATGTATGAGGTTTGATTTTGTTCATTTCTCCTCATAGTTCATCCACCCCAAACCCCTTATGCTTCCTAACAGGGGATGGAATTGAGTTGTTGTTTTCTCTCTTATTGGAATGCCTCGGGGAGTGATGGTGATGTCTGCTGGCACTTCTTGCTCTTCTTTTCTCATCAGGAGACCTGTGACTTCCGGATTTGCATGAGCCACTCTCCTTATCCAATTTATTTTCTATTATGTTTAAGATCTGCATTAACTTCATGTTGAAGTCATCTTGTTGCTCCTTGGCTCTCATAAGCATTTCATTATCATATTTATGGCTTTTTACCTCCCTCTGCAAACTTTTAATGGTCTCTACCATATTCATGTTTTCATCCCTTCCTTCTCCATGTCCATTGGAGTTTGTTCCTTCAATGCCCAAATGGACATCCATCCATCTGATTTAATCTTCCTAACTGTAATTCCCCTATGCCTCTTCCATTTCTATGGAATCTGTGTTGATCTTGATCTGATCTATTTGTTGTTAACTCTACAAAATGTGCATCCAACAAAACTTTGTCAGACTAACTGTTTCAACAATCTCATGAAAATATGGACCATTCTGGTTCAATAATATATCATAACTCTTTCTTTTGATTTCTTCAAAAATTGAATGCCCAGATAAATTTTCTAGGTGGATAATTATATTCTATTGTCTAAGACCTTTCCAACACTTGTGCCAATGCTCAATTCCAAATCTTGAGCAGAAAGTTATGGCTATTTAAAAATTGTCCATTAATTTTTCTCTTCACACTTCAACTTGGCGCAAATCTGCATTGTAATTATGAATTTTTACACCTACTCCATTGGATTTTTCATAGGATCTCAATTGGGTTTTTTCATATACATATTATGGACACTCTTTCCAAGTTTCAACTCTTTCTGGTTTTTGGGCTGCTAGTTACAACCTGCTGAAGTTCCAAACCAAAATACCATATTGTAATCGATATGCTACAAGTACCTTCTTTTCAATTTTAAACATCTTTAACATGCTCAAAAATTTAATTCATATATGGGACTGTCTTATATGGTTCAATGTATTTCCATTGACTACTCATGTGCCTCAATCTGATTCCGGAGCAGAAAGTTATGGCTCTTTGAAGCTAGTTGGGTCTTAAAATTTACCCTCCATTGTTTGTGTTGTAACTTTCTCATAAAATATTTGTTTGACGAATGGTTTAGACCATTAGAAATATATCTCCGAGCTCTTTTATTTGAGCTACAAAGACAGAGTCTACTTTGGTACACTTTTGACTAGTGGTTTTCTCATTGCTAAAAACACTCTTAAGGGCCTCAAAAACGCGCTGCAAAAAGATGATGTTCAAATGATATAAAATGTCGCAGAAAATCGTTGGTTTTTTCTATTGTTCACCCTGCAAACGACTTCACGCGCACAAATTTCAACCTGTACGTCCATAATTAGCATGCACAACAATACCACAAGGTAATTCGTGCTCCATGCACATATAACCACTGTGCATCACTTCTCTATCGTGCCAACAAATGCGCACTAATTTTGTGTCCCACACCAATATTCACCGCACGTAGTTTTGGTTCTGGTACTATTACTTGTTGCAACAACTAAACTGTCGCGCGACAACATATACCCACATTGTGCGCACAACAACCAAACTCCTCTGCGTTGTGTCAATACTGTGCACACCACACATGCCATTATTATGTGTGTGCACACCGCATGCACAATATTATGTGTATTCACACCGCACAATGCTAAATTTAGTGCATGCACCCGCACACCAACATTTTTCCACGTAACACCAAAATTTAGCACGTGCACCTGCACACCAATATTTTTCCGCACGGTGCCAAAATTTAGCGCACACCAGCACACCAACATTTTTTCCGCGCTGCACCCAATTTTAGCACATGCACCAACACGCCAATATTTTTCCATGCAGTGACTGATTTTTACATATCAAAAGATTTTTATTGCGCAACATGCATTTTAAGTGCGCCCAACTGCACACATTTATTTTTATGTGCATAAATTCCTCGTGAATTTCGTTGCAAAAATTAGGGCTTTTGCTTCTATTCCTACCATAGACATTCTGCAACTATGAAATTTGTCAAATTTCACCCCGATAACACTAGTTCAACCTCTGCAACAACAAATCGTTGTGGGTTGACATTTCTGGAACAAATTTCCCCAAAATCAATTCATGAACTAAGAATTTTATTTACTAATCTCACTCCATTTGTCATGGCTTCATTGTAACTTTAAATTCAACCCATTCTAGGTCCAAATTTGCTAGAACATATATCAAATCAAGAATATCTCATCACTTGGCCAAATTTCTCAAATTTTCCATGAATTTAACAACATAAATTGGGGTTTTTTTCCCAATTTCGCGTCATTGCTTCTAAATTTTACCACAGACGCTCTGTAACTTGAAATTTGGCCACTTCAAAATCCATCCTTTGTGAAATTTCGCCTCAACCCAACTTACTCGGCCCATCCTGGCTCAATGTTGAAAATTGAAGCTCTAATACCATATTGTAATGTCCCCAACCACCCATGACGAGCCACAGTACACGAGAGAATGTTTTTGTTCTCTCTGCGGAACATACTATAACATACCCAACATCCAACTAAGCTATCTGACATAAATTTTTCAAACTGCATGTAATTAAAATATATACACACAGAACTATTGTGGAAATATATATATATTAAACATAAACATACAAATACATCTGTAAATGCACGCATTCACATTGAAATAACAATAAATGTATACATGCAACATATACAGGAAATACCCATAAATATACATATAGTTATAACCACACATAGGATAAACCCATAAAACTAAAAACGTAAATAATAATGCATCATGTAAATTTATCACACAATCGATACTTATCTTGGTAAGAATGTCACCAACTGCGTGCAGACCTTCCACGAACCTCCCATCCTTAGACCACACTCCTCATCACTCTCAGCAGCGGGTCACCCCTAAGCTGGGACTAAACTCCACCCAGGTAAAGGGATTCCTAACCAGGCTAATGGCTCATGGACAACAAGAAAGACTCTATCACAAGTTCCAACTCAACTAACAACCTACAGTCCCTCATTCCCCACATGCCTATCCCACCCCAGGAAGTGTACCCCTTCTATGCTCAACAGTCCTTTGGATGCCCCACTACCTTTCTAGGCTTCAACAAGAGGCTGAACAAGAAGTCTTAGAGCCCTATAACTACAGTTTAGCACTTTTAGGAAATCAATTCCCATCAATTATCTCACCCAGAGAGGAATTTCTCATGGTCCTGACAACCCACCTCTTCAATATCCCACAGGCCTGACAACCCGCTTCTTCAGTCCATCTCCCAAGCTAACCAGCTACATAAACAAGTATGTCTATGGATACAGGTTCAGGTATAGAGACATGAAGGTACGAAGGATAGCTCAATGGGTTTGTGAATGTTAATGGATGATTGACTGGATGAATAAAAGATCGAAGGAATGATGGAGAGAATGATAGAAAATGAACTAAGTCCCAACAATATGTATGAATGTCCCCAACTTGACACTTTTCATGTTGGGAGCTACTTTGGCCCACTTGTCCCCAACTTTGGAACTTAGGATAAAATAATTATCCATACTTTATACTTTAAGAAATATTAATATAATATTCCTTTCTGGCTTAAGCTCCCTAGCTTAGCCCTTTTCCTTAACTTTTAGTCCCCACCCTTTCCCTAACTAGTGGAGTTTAGTCCCCCATACTCTTTTATCATGGTCAGTTTACGCGCGGTGATGTATTTTATATTAATGATGAGGCATATACAAAAATAGGTGCACTGGCTATTAGCATCTAGGCTCTCTGGCCTAATTTAAAACAAAAGCATCACAACTTATAATAACTGGCTCACTAACCTATAAAACACAACATATACACAAAGGCTCCATGGCCTCAAAATCGCACGCACTTAAGTTGTTGCGTGCAGTATCCTGGAATTTGCACACTTCATCATTTTACTGCGCAGTACATGCACGCACTATGCCATGGAAGGTGCATACAAAATGATATCAAACAACTCACCATCTTAAGTACATTTGCATTTACACTTACAATTGGGTTCGGCCTAGGGATATTACAGGAAAGGTATTGTTGAGGAGATTCATTTTGGGGGCAACATTGAAGGAACTTCCATGTTGCTCCCTATTTTCCCAAAAAAAATGTCATTTAGGGCCTCAAAATGACTCTGAAAGTTTGAGGACCTGAAAAACTGCTAAAAATAGTAAATTACTAAAATTGCCAGAAAATTGTTTTGAGCTACTTGGAAAAGGTGGGTGGCCACCGATATCCACCTGGATTATAGAGGTTATGGACTATAATTTCGAGAGATGGAAGGCCCTTGGCCTAGTTCTGACACCCTCAATGGTAGCCACGACGGTAACCTCGGTTGGGAGGTATTTCCAAATCCGAGTTGATAGAGGTAAAGAGGAGGGAGGTCAGAGCCACCAACAAATGAAGGGGCTTGTGAGCATCTAGAGACAAGTATCCGCAATTGGGGAGTCGGGTCCCCTCCTTTATCATATTGGGAATCCACAATAGCTAGGGAATGCCACTAAAAAAGATGATTCCATGAAGATGAGCCATCCTTCCATAATCATAGAGTTGTGATCCCACGTGAATTACCCTGTCTTTGGTATCATTCAAACTAAAAATGGTTGATATTACGATGAACATGAGGTGTAGGTTGATGGAGGAGCACATACCTACCATACTACAGAGTTAAAGGTCTTATTCACCACCCTCATCCTAGGAGTAGTTCACTAGCTATCAATTAATTATGTCATTTCCTTGAACTACCTCTTGTCTATTCAACAAGCTTGACACGTGCTCAAGTGGTTTAGAGTCAGATGTGTCTTGCATCCCTAGCACCCCATCCAGGGATATGTAGTCCCCAACTACGAGGTCAAAGTAGTTTTCCAATGAGGAATATAATTGAGAGGAGTCCCACGGCCTATCAAATATATCCTAGCTACCCAATATGCCTTTATTCGTCATTTTATCAACAACTTTGTTAGTTGACCATCGAACATGGGAGGGTATGAGTGTCAGGATTTGAAGGAGGAGAGATTTGATTCTTTCTAGGGTTGATTCGAGTCTCCATCATTTTGTTAATATTCTCAGAGGTGAACCATGTTGCAATTATTTTAACACCTGGATGATTAGCTAGGAGTCCCCTTCCACCACTAGAGAAGCCTTCCCTATTGGAAATCCTTAGACCATGCTCTAGGGTAGAAAGTTTAGCGGAATTGTTGTTGTTAGTGCTCAATTTATCAGCATAAGTCAAGATGATTTTTCCTTTGTCATCATGAAGACTCCTTCGAAGCTAGTTGGTTTAGGGTTCCTTTTTGAGGCACCATCGAATTTGTGTTTGGTGAAGTCTTGGGGGAGGCAAGGTGACCAACAATATAGAAGGGTGTGATGGGGATTTTGGACCACCCACCTCGAGAGGAATTTGATTGGATCGAGGTTGAGGGATCATAAGATGTTTCATTCTTGGGAATTTCCATTCCAATATTTCTATGTCCAAGGGTGAATAAGGATAGTTTCATTGATGGTTTGCTTGATTTTGAGCCAAACACTATTGGCTTCCATCTGCTCCATCTTGAAGATGCAATTGTTCCTTTCTTTCCATGTTTCCCATAGTTTGAACCCTAGGAGAAGCTAGCATTCTCTATTTATGATGGGGTTGTTTCTTGTACCACGATTATGTCTTTCAATGGTGTCCCTTATGTTGAGTCTATTGCGGTTGGATATTCAAAAGATAAGTGTGCCTTGATCCCAAAAAGTTGTCACACAAGAGAAGGAATTAAAGAGATGCACCATTGTTTCGACTTGATTTTTACAAGCGTGGTAGTAGGAGGGTCCCAAGAAGCCACGTTTCGAGAGGTTTTCCCAATTGAGTGGTTTCCCCAAGGCCAGTAGCCAAATAAAAGTTGAGACCTTTGACCATAGGTGTTTCTACTCTATTTACCCCTATATTTCTTGGTGAGGCATATTTAGATGATCTGCAATAATGTTGTAAGCTTCTTTGACTGAGAAGTTCCCACTTGGATAATAACCCCATCTAATTTTTTCAAGTTGATCATTGATTTTGATCTTTTGAGAAGTTACATCCTCCCAAAAGAGTTATCAATCCATAGGCTCGGGGGGGCAAGGTCCATTGATCTTTAGGGAGACAGGTTCTCTATTATTGATGAGAGGCTAATGGATTCCAATAATGGGAAAGTTTTATTATTATTATTATTTAAGCATCAAGGCCTTGAGCTCATGAAGGTCATTTATTTCACTCCATTTGGGAATTTTCTACTAGGCATCTTCCCAAAAGAGGGCTAATTTTATATTCTTTATTTCCCATAAGTAGTGTCACTAGATGAGAACTTCGTTCTGCCAGGCCACATTCTAGATTGAGGAAACCAGGGTTGAAATTTCCATGTGAATTGAGTTGGACGTGGTTGGATCAACAACATATTTGTGTTTCCATAGTCATCCACATAGCATATCAGTGTTGTTCATCCAACGCCACCATGTTTTGGTTCCTAGGATGGAACCCAACATTTATGGCTCTCGCGGGCCTAGGCCTCTTGAAAGTTTAGGAAGACAAATAGTTCAACATGAAACTACAACCCATTTCTTGTGCTTTGTAGTGTGTCTGGCCACCCCAGTGCCTAATGGGATAGTAGGGCACTAGGGAATTTCACCAAATTCCCTCTAACATATGCATTTCAATCAAACATGCCAATTAACAAACACAACCATAACAAAATCACTACAAAATTCACAACATAAACCATACAACATAGCTTTTAACATAAACACATGAACAAAGTACTTATCTCTTAAAAATCCATCGACTAGTCGCAGACCTATGACATTCCACCCAACCATAGACCTCATTGTTGATAAACTCTCAGTAGTGGATCACCCCCCAACTCGAGCTATGAATCCACCAGGGATAAGGATTCCTAAGCCAACCATGGTCCACAATCAATAGAATATCAGGTCAAGGTGCCAACCGCTGCAACTAGCCTACAGTCTCTCATTCCCCACATGCATGTCCCACCCCATGAAGTGTTCCCCTTCTCTGCTCAACAGTCCTTCTCCTGCCCCCATTTCCCTTCTGGGGGTTCAACAACAGGTTGAACAGGAAGTCTCAAAGCCCTGTAGCTATTTCCCAGTTCACCCAAGGAACATTTCCCAAGAGTTCCCTCACCTGAGGAGAATGCTCACGAGCCTGACAAACCACTTCTTCAATAGCACACGGGCCTAACAACCCACCTCTTCAATAACACACATGCCTGACAACCTGCCTCTTCAACTCAGAACTCTAAGGAATACACTAGTATAATCAACTGGAAAAGCTTCCAAATACATGTATGAATGGTAGATGCAGGAAGGTACAAATGGTAGGAGAGAATGAGTGAAAATGAATGGAGAATTTAACCCAATTCCCCCTTTAAATATGCATATGTCCTTTTTGTATTATATTATTATATAATATAATAATACAAAGACTTATATTATTATATAATATAATAATATAAACATCTAGGGAATTATTATACTATATTTGTTGAGTCTACTTGGCTTAAGCTACCTTTACCTAGCCCTTAGCCCCCTTTCCCACTCGTGGAGGCTTAGCCCCCCATACTCTTTTCGTCTCTTGGTTAGATGTTATAACCCTAAATTGCACCATACATGCGTACCTGGCATCAAGCGATCTCAGATCCCTTATTTTCCAAAGCACTGTTGAACGACTCTTTAAAAATCCTCTTTTATAAAGGCCCACGTGCCCTACTCCATTACTGCATGCGTGTACACTCTAGCTGGCCTTAAACAACCTGCGTGAACCTACAAAAGCACAAAAAAAGGAAAGTTTCGATGGAACACACAGCTCTAGGTGAGTTAACAGAAACTCCTGGCCATGCATGGCCGAGGGTTTGTCCAAATACCTAGCTTCTTCTAACCTATAAAAGAAGGGCTAGGGGTCCCATTTGGAAGAGGAAAAATATAGCAAAGAAACTCTGCCCATTTTCATATTCCCATTGTCCCAACCCTTTATCCATCCTTGTGCCAGAAGAGAGAGAAAGAAAATAAGTTGGAGGACAGTTGAAGAGGAGCTCAGGATCAGGTTCATGGAGCGGTGGTTGGTCTCGACTTTTTGTAAGTTGACTCATTCAAATAATAAAGAAAATGTTTTTCTCATCCCAATTCATGAGTTATTCATAATCTGTTAAGTACATGTTTGAATTTCTAACATGTTAGTCTATAGGTAAGATGCATGTATAGTTGTTGCTTGTCTTATGATGCAGGAGCATCGCTCACTCATCAAGCGAGCCAGCGCATGGAGCAGGGAAAAGATAGTTGGACAAGCCAACAAAATTCTTTTTGAATTTTACCTTGATATTTGTTGCGCCAAGCATTAATGAGTTAATGTAATGAAGCGCACTTGTATTGTATTGTAGATAGGAAGGCATTTATTAGATTTAATGTTGTTAGATAGGAATTTATTGAAGATTTGATAGCTTCAGATTTAAAGAGGGMAAATGGAATATAGGCACCCTCCTTTGTATCATTGTATTATCATCAAGCATTCAGAAGAGAAGAGCAGAGCAGAGAACTGGTGAAGAACACCCATGTACAGATTGAATTAATAGAAGGAAGTCTTTGATTCACTTTCATGGTTTGTGTTGTTTTCTCTGTGTTGATATCATGCTCATGGATGTGTGCTTTCTGTCATGCATTTGCTTTGATATGTTGTGTAGGTGATTTCACAGTTGATTAGAAATCTGTGTGAAAGAGGAGAATGAGTTTCAATTGTTTCTCTGTTTGAGCCGGGAGATTCCTGCATAGAGTGCAGTCAAATTCATCTGCATAGAGTGCGTTGATGAGGCTCAACAGATAAACTCTTATTCTCATCTGCCTAGAAGTTGAATTGGGTTGTTCGAGCCGTGCAGAAGAAGTGCAGGTCGAACTTGAAGTTTTCAGCCGCTAGTTTGAGCAAAGGAAGGCAGAGACTACTGTTGCAGAGAGTGCACAGAGTCTGGAAGAACTCAACACTTCGAGAGTTGTTGAAGTTCTAGCGTGAGCAGTAGGTGCAGAGTCTCTGGAGGAACCAGAGTTGACAAGCTCAAGAGGGATAATTCCTTCGTGAACACGGTGAGAACAGACCCAGGTGGGGTTCGAACCGGGAGAAGCTTTGAAGCGGAAGAAATCTTCAAGGGAGAGAGTCAAGGGACAGGATTCGCAGAGGAGAATCGCGAGATCCCGTGGACCGTCAGATCTCAGTGAAGTTGAGAGGGGTTTAGTCCTTGGCGCAGGAGGAACCAAAGTCCATCGGAATTCGGGCTTCGGTGTTTGTGGAGGTAAGATTTTTCATACCCGTTGAAATCGCGAATAGCGATTTCCCGATATAACCGGAGTCGTTGATTCCATGGGACAGGTGGCGTGAGATCCTGAGAGATCCAGGTTCGGCATTCGGGACTTTTTATTGCAAAGGAATTGGGAACGGAGAATTCGCGATCCTGCGATTCCCAATAGAGTGGAGAGAGAAAGTGACGTGGCGAGGAGGTAGCGCACGTGCACGTCGGAGTTCGGGATTCGAGGACTGGAAAAGGCAGTGAATCACAACATCACAATTGCCAATTTCCCAATAGGGAAATCTCCGATATACGGAAAACGTTGACTGCTGACCCATCGGGGTTCGGAGTTTGGAGTTGCACGAGAACGTGCACACAGGTTCGCGATACCGCGAAACCCGGTTTCCCGAGAAAGCGAAGGGGAGATCGGAGAAGGAATTACTATGGGTAGCGAGAACTCTCGAGAGGAGTTGGAAGAGTCTTCGACTCTTCGGGCCAGAGAAGAAGAAGTCCTGGTGGGAGTGACCATTCTCAGAGGAGTGAGAGGGGTTACGTCAGAGTGGTATCAGATCAGGGTTAAGAGTTCTCTTTGTTCCGGTAGCAGAGAGAAGCGGATTTCATTATGCCACCTAGAAGAGAGAGGCAGTCACCTGATCGAGAAGACAGGGATGCCCGAAGAAGGGGTAGGACGGCAGGGAATCCAGAGATGGAGCGACAAATACGAGATCTCAGGGTGAGACTTGAAGAAATGGAAACAACTCAGCGACGCGGAGCAGGTGTTGGAGATCTTAGTGACTCAGAGGTCGAAGAAGAAGATGGACATGCAGAGGAAGTCATAGCAGAGGACGCATCAACCGAGTGGTTGATCAGAGCCATTTCTAGAATGAGCTCGAAGACCAAAATGGACATTCTGACTTACGAGGGAAGCCTGGATGCAGAAGAGTTGCTGGATTGGATACGAGCACTCGACACCTATTTCGATTATGAAGATATCGAAGAGGACAAGAAGATAAGGCATGCTATAACCAAGTTGAAAGGACATGCAGCCTTATGGTGGGATGAGTTGCAGGCTGATAGGCGCTGCAAAGGGAAACAAAAGATTAAGAGCTGGGATCAGATGATCGCTAAGATGAAAGCGAAATTCATCCCGAGGGATTACCAGATCACTTTGTTCAGGCGAATGCAGAACCTGAGACAGAAGTTGATGACGGTGAAGGAGTACACCGAGGAATTTTATAGGCTCAATATCCGAGCAGGTCATCGGGAGAGCGATGATGAGAAGGTGGAGAGATACTTGAATGGTCTGAGGTATGACATTCAGGATGAATTGAGCATGGTTACCATATGAACAGTTGAGGATGCGTACCAGATGGCTCTGAAAGCCGAAGAGAAGCTGAGCCGCAAGCAGGGACAGTGAGGGTGAGGTAGGAGTCAGCCCAGAGGCAAGGAAATTGCCCAAGATAGAACTCAAAAAACCAAGGAGGAATGGCAGAGACCTCAGGGTAAGGTTGAAAGTGGTCGAACCTCACAACCGCAGCACTAATATGCTGAGCCGAGGAGGCAGCATACAGAGCAGGGTGGCGGATATGCTGACGCCAACGCTATTCCTCATACCCGAGGAAGAGGAAGAGGCCGTGGAGGAATTATCACATGTTTTACGTGTGGAAAGGACGGACATAAAGCCGTGGATTGTCCAGACAAGAAGGTGGACAGAGGAGAAGCTCACATCACTGAGGCGCAGAGACGTGATGTTGAGGATGAAGACACCGGAAGTAGGAATTCACTGACGGTACACAAAGTTCTCTTGACACCTGAGAAAGAGGTGGAGGACACAGCTCAGAGAACCAGACTGTTCAGAACGACTTGCAAGACCAAGGGCTGGAAATGCAAGGTCATAGTGGACAGCGGAAGCACTGATAATCTCGTTTCAACCGAGATGGTGGAAAAGTTGGAGCTGGAAACAACCAATCACCCAAGTCCATACAAAGTGTCATGGCTGCAGAAAGGACACCAAGTAAGTGTTACAAAACAATGCTTGGTTGAATTTAAAATGGGTGAATATAGAGATAAAATCCTGTGTGATGTCATTCCCATGGATGTTTGTCATGTATTATTGGGTAGACCATGGCCGTATGACCGAAATGTGGTTCATGACGGGAGGATGAACACATACACCTTGGAGAAGGATGGGAAAACACACACATTGCTTCCGATAAAAGATAAAGAAGTGAAGTCGGAAGTGAGCAGTACTATACTTCTCATGAGTGGGAAGGAGCTTCTCACAGAGATGGAGAAAAATGAAGATCCACAATTCTTTGTTTTCAGGAAGCCGAAAATTGTCCTGACAAGCACAAGAGTGGACGATTTGCCAGAGGAGATTCAGGTACTGTTGGGAGAGTTCACTGATATCATCGTGGATGAGCTACCTCATTCGTTGCCACCGATGAGGAGTGTGAGTCACCATATTGACCTCATACCTGGAGCAAGTTTACCGAATAAGGCTGCGTACAGATTGACACCTCAGGAGAATGAGGAGGTCAAAAGACAGGTACAGGATCTGCTGGACAAAGGACTGGTCAGGGAGAGTCTCAGTCCGTGTGTTGTTCCGACAGTGTTAAGTCCGAAGAAGGATGGAGGCTAGAGGATGTGTACAGACTCCAGGGCGATAAATAAAATTACCATCAGGTACAGATTTCCACTGCCGAGGATGGATGATCTGATGGATTGCCTGAGTGGGGAAAATTACTTTTCGAAGATTGATCTCAAGAGAGGATATCATCAGATTTGCATGAGAGAGGGAGACGAATGGAAGACAACATTAAAGACAAACGAGGGTTTGTATGAATGGTTGGTCATGCCATTTGGTTTGACAAACGTGCCGAGCACATTCATGAGGCTGATGAATGAAGTCCTGAAGGAATTCATTGGCAAATTTGTTGTCGTGTATCTGGACGACATATTGATCTTCAGTAAGACGAAGGCTGAACATTTGCGACATTTAGCCATCGTGATGAGAAGAGTACAGCGGGAGAAGTTGTTGATCAACATGAAAAAGTTTTCCTTCATGCAGACATAACTCATTTATCTGGGCTTTGTTATCTCAGCGAATGAGTTGAATATGGATCCTGAAAAGGTGGAAGTAATCAAGAATTGGCCATCACCGAGAAATGTTTTCGAGATGAGAAGTTTCCATGGATTGGCTAGTTTCTACAGGAAATTCATTCAGAATTTTAGTGGAATTAGCGCCGCAATGATGGATACCGTGAAGAAATGACATAAAGTTTTTCATTGGACAACCGAGGTTGAAAAGAGCTTCAATCTGTTGAAGCAAAAGATTACAGAGCAACCAATTCTGGTGTTGCCTGACTTTCAAAAGACATTTCAAGTGAAATGTGATGCCATTGGGTATGCTGTAGGAGGGGTCTTAAGTCAAGATGACAGACCAATGGCATATTTCAGCGAGAAGCTGGATGATGCAAAGCTGAAATACTCCACATATGACAAAGAGTTCTATGCCATCATACAGGCATTGAAAAAGTGGAGGCATTAATTGATACCCAAGGAATTTGTTCTGTACAACGACAATCATGCATTGCAGTTTGTAAGTCAACAGGAGAAGTTGAACCAGAAGCATGCAAAATGGGTAGAGTACATGCAAAATTTCACATTTGTGATCAAGCACATTTCAGGAACTGCAAACAAAGTGGCTGATGCTTTGAGCAGGAAATGTTTACTGTTGCAGGAGTTCAGGGTCAAGACCTTGGGTTTTGAAAACATTAAGGACATGTATGCCGAAGATCCAGATTTCGTAGAAGCATACGAAGCAACTGAGAATCCAGTTCTCAGGGATCGGACTCCTTGGATAGATTTCATGATCCAGGAAGGATTGTTGTTTAGAGGAAATCAGCTGTGCATTCCGAATTTCTCCATGAGGGAGAATTTGGTGAAGGAAAAACACAGCGGAGGCTTAGCAGGTCATTTTGGACATGACAAAACATTTTCCAAGCTGAGTGAATCATATTTTTGGCCAGGCATGCGAGTAGATGTTAAGCGATTTGTTGACAGGTGTTGGATATGTCAACATTCGAAGGGCCGAAAGTAGAACGTTGGGTTTTATCAGCCATTACCCATACCTGAGAGGCCATGGGAAGTGATCAGCATGGACTTTGTGTTGGGTTTGCCAAGGACGCAAAGAGGAGTTGATTCCATCTTTGTGGTGGTAGACAGGTTTTCTAAGATGGCACATTTCATACCCTGTCAGAAGACCAGCGATGCGACCCACATCGCCAATTTGTTTTTCAAAGAGATCGTCAGATTGCATGGATTTCCGAGAAGCATAGTCTCGGATCGGGATACGAAATTCATAGGCCATTTTTGGAGGACACTATGGAAGAAGCTAGGAACTAATTTTGCTTTTAGCTCAGCTTACCATCCACAGACAGATGGGCAGACCGAGGTGGTCAATAGAAGTCTGGGGGATTTATTGAGGAGCTTGGTAACAGAGCACCACAGCAGTTGGGACCAGATATTGCCACAGGCAGAGTTCGCGTACAACGATTCGGTGAATCAGAGTACAGGAAAAAGCTCGTTCCAGATTTTGTATGGGACACAGCCAAGGGGAGTTTCTGAGCTCAGGGAGTCAGGACAGGCTGAAACTAGCAGCGCGAGCACTGAAGAGTTCACTGAAGAGATGCAGGAACTTCACACGTAGGTGAAGCAATGACTGCAGAAATCAAATCAGGAGTATAAGCGCAGAGCCGATCAGCGGAAGAGACAACTTCAGTTTGAAGTTGGGGACATGGTTCTAGCACATTTGAGGAAGGAAAGGTTCCCAAGGGGAACATATAACAAGCTCAAGATGAAGAAAATTGGGCCGTGCAGAGTCCTGAAGAAATTCGGGGAGAATGCATATGAAATTGAGTTTCCAGAGGGCATCGGGATATCTCTGATTTTTAACGTTTCAGATTTATACCCATACAGGGCTGGAGAAGTAGAGTCTGGAACTGAAGAACCAGCGATCCAGTGGCAGAAACAGTTACCAGTTGCAGAGACGCCGCAGATGGAGTGCATACTGGACAAGCGAATAGGGAAGAAGACCAGGCGAAAGCAGCATTTTGAATACCTGGTGAAGTGGAAAAATCACCCAGTGGAGGATGCCAGCTGGGAAACAGAGGAAGTTATACTGAAGCATGGGCAGACCATGTAGGAGCTCATGGACAGGAGCCCATGAAATCTTTCGAGCCAAGGAGTATGATGCAGGAGCATCGCTCACTCATCAAGCGAGCCAGCGCGTGGAGCAGGGAAAAGACAGCTGGACAAGCCAACAAACTTCTTTTTGAATTTTACCTTGATATTTGTTGCGCCAAGCATTAATGAGTTAATGTAATGAAGCACACTTGTATTGTATTGTAGATAGGAAGGCATTTATTAGATTTAATGTTGTTAGATAGGAATTTATTGAAGATTTGATAGCTTCAGAGTTCAAGAGGGCAAACGGAATATAGGCACCCTCCTTTGTATCATTGTATTATCATCAAGCATTCAGAAGAGAAGAGCAGAGCAAAGAACTCGTGAAGAACACCCATGTACAGATTGAATTAATAGAAGGAAGTCTTTGATTCACTTTCATGGTTTGTGTTTTTTTCTCTGTGTTGATATCATGCTCATGGATGTGTGCTTTCTGTCATGCATTTTCTTTGATATGTTGTGTAGGTGATTTCACAGTTGATTATAAATCTGTGTGAAAGAGGAGAATGAGTTTCAATTGTTTCTCTGTTTGAGCCGGGAGATTCCTGCATAGAGTGCAGTCGAATTCATCCACATAGAGTGCGTTGATGAGGCTCAACTGATAAACTCTTATTCTCATCTGCCTAGAAGTTGAATTGGGTTGTTTGAGCCGTGCAGAAGAAGTGTAGGTCGAACTTGAAGTTTTCAACCACTAGTTTGAGCAAAGGAAGGCAGAGACTACTGTTGCAGAGAGTGCACATATTCTGGAAGAACTCAACACTTCGAGAGTTGTTGAAGTTCGAGCGTGAGCAGTAGGTGCAGAGTCTCTGGAGGAACCAGAGTTGACAAGCTCAGGAGGGATAATTCCTTCATGAACACGGCGAGAACAGACCCAAGTGGGGTTCGAACCAGGAGAAGCTTTCAAGCGGAAGAAATCTTCAAGGGAGAGAGTCAAGGGACAGGATTCGCAGAGGAGAATCGCGAGATCCCGTGGACCGTCAGATCTCAGTGAAGTTGAGAGGGGTTTAGTCCTTGGCGCAGGAGGAACCAAAGTCCATCAGAATTCGGGCTTCGGCGTTTGTGGAGGTAAGATTTTTCATACCCGTTGAAATTGCGAATAGCGATTTCCCGATATAACCGGAGCCGTTGATTCCACGGGACAGGTGGCGTGAGATCCCAAGAGATCGGGGTTCGGCATTCGGGACTTTCTATTGCAAAGGAATTGGGAACGGAGAATTCGCGATCCTGCGATTCCCGATAGAGTGGAGAGAGAAAGTGACGTGGCGAGGAGGTAGCGCACGTGCACGTTGGAGTTCGGGATTCGGGGACTGGCAAAGGCAGTGAATCACAACATCACAATTGCCGATTTCCCGATAGGGAAATCTACGATATACGAAAAACGTTGACTGCTGACCCATCGATGTTCGGAGTTTGGAGTTTCACGAGAACGTGCACACATGTTCGCGATACCGCGAAACCCGGTTTCCCGAGAAAGCGAAGGGGAGATCGGAGAAGGAATTACTGTGGGTAGCGAGAACTCCCGAGAGGAGTTGGAAGAGTCTTCGACTCTTCGGGCCAGAGAAGAAGAAGGTCCTGGTGGGAGTGACCATTCTCAGAGGAGTGAGAGGGGTTACGTCATCTTGTATGTAGGTCAGCATTGGAAAGGAGAACTGCGAACAAGTAGTCAAGTGCAACAAGGGATCGACATCAAATGCCTAGAACGAGGTAGGTTGATCTATCCATGTTTTACTAAAAAGAAATAGGATTTAAGTCTGGGGACGAAGGTAGAAAGTAGATTTTATCTTGGTCATAACTGCATGCAAATTCTAACCCTATTTTCTAGTCTGTAAGGATATTTCCCTCACAACAGAATTGGCGACCATACTAGGGAGGATCTCTAGGGTTCTTAGGAATTTTATGTGTTTTTGGGTAGTTTTTAGAAAAAGACTGGTTTTTTTTGCTGGTTTTTTTTAGTTTCTGTAAAGTCTGAGCTAGCAGAGAGTCTGGTTTTCCATACTAGCTTTCTCTGATTTGCTTGACTATGTTCTGTTGGGACCCACAGAGGTACACACGACTTGCATAAGGTCTGAACGTGTGTACCCACGCCCTACCCTCTTATAGCCCGCGTGTGAATGCTAGCTGAAGAAGTAGCAGTAGCGTGTAGAGTCCAGAGAATTTTTGAGGCAGTCATCCTCTTCCCTGTCAGAATCAGACATTCTCAGGGGTTTTTTGGAGTTTTGTTTGAGTCTTGGTTGTTTGCAGTCTTATTGCAGATTGTTTTGATTTAAAATTTTTCCTTGCATTATTTGTTTTTTCTGTTAAAAAGAGTGTCCAAGCCTTCAAGGGATACTGGTTATCAATATTAGTTGTCTCTTCCTGGTCTGGGCTGTCTATTTTTGTTTTTTCTCAGAGTTTAGATATACACGTGGCATGTACAAGGTCAGCCCGCGTGTACACACCCTCTGTCTCTATACAGAGCGCGTTCACATGCTTACTGTTAGATTAACAGTCGCGTGCTTGTACATGATACTTTTTGTTGAGGGTAAGGCAGTCATCCTTTCCCTTGATAAGAATTATACCTCTCAGGTATTTGAATCTTTGTCTTAGTAGTCAGTAGCTTAGGATTAATCTTACCCTTAGATTGTTTTTTCTCATTTAAAAGTTGTCATAAAAAAAGATTTTTTTAGGGTTTTTAGACAAGTGTGAGTCATTTTTTAAAAATTGCTAGTGTGTGATTTGTTGAATTGATTCTTTGTGATCTGCGATTAGGCCAGAATTGTTTTTCTTGGTTTTTGCTTGTTGGTATTTTTCCTTTTTTCTTTATCAAGCATTTAAATAAAAAAAAATCTCTTTTCATTTTCTTGTTTGGTTGAAGAGTGTGTTTCTGCATTATTATCCAGGGAAAAGTCATTTATTTCATAATTTTTTGCAGTTTACTTAGTTCATAAGTAGCTTGTAGTCAAGTGAAATTTCTTTTGAGTTTGTTGTCCAAAATCTTAGAAAATCAAAAAATATTTATTTTGAAAAGTTGTTGAAATTTTGCATTAAGTAAAAGTTTTTGTTTCAAGCTTTTTTTTTTATTCTTTTACACATCATCAGTTTCACTTTCATACCCCTTTGACATAAGACAAAGCCATAAAATTAACGCTAAATCTAAAATCTGCTAGACTTTTATGTTTGTAGGGTTCACCAACTAGTTCAGGATTAGGGCCTTGGATTAGGGTGGAGAGGAAACTCTTCAAGGCCATTTAAAATCAAACATTGGAGTTTGAGTTAGGGAGTGTCTAAGTCCAGTATCATGAAAGTTATTCGGGACCCCCCTCTAACACAAGGGATAAACACGAGGTTGCGTGTGGAAAGGTAGTGGAGATAACCCCTCCAAAGCTGGACCAATCGTAGTGGAGAACACATATAGAGGGCTTGTTTTGGGATTCCGTTGATTGCATTTGCCACGGGGCTTCGTGGGTCTCAAATCCGTTTGAGGTCCTCAATTGTATTTTGGACCACTTTCTTTCGATACCCTTGACAGGTTTCGGGCTCGATACCCTTCTCATTGTGGTCTATGTGATTTTTGACTGTACCCGCCTGGTGAATGTTCGCGCGCTGGCAACATAGTTGCCTATCTTTTTTAGGGACATACATAGGTGACTGTGGGGGTATATCGCGATACCTAGGACAGACATCGGGCCACTCTTTGCAGAGTATACCTGGAGGGTGCTTCCGTGTTCGAGTTGCACTTGCACCGGTAAGTTTCTCTAGTGTTGGTTGTTGTAACTGTTCTTCTAATTAATTTAGTGTTTGTCTGTCTTATCTTCTAGGGACTTTTTTTAGTGTGTGTTACTTTTGAATGTTTAGACTACCTTAGAGTGTCTTTGATATTCTCACACAATGGAGGATCATGAGCTCCGTCGGTCACGAAGGCTTCTTGGCTTGCTACCAATTACACTAGAGCCACCCCCGCCACCATTGAGGCGAAAGCTAGACCAACAAGGGTCTTTTGAAGCGACTGGGTTACAAGTAATTGTGATCGACCAACATCCAGAGGAATTGACCGTTTTGGACCTTGAAGTGCATGCTCTTGGCCCAGTTGAAACCCCAACCACTAATTTCTTGGCACCTTTCATTGTACCAATTCAATTTTACGAGCGCCAAATAGTGTTGCACACAGCAATGGAAACAAATGTTGTTACTCCCTTTGGGAATTCTTCCATTCCCACTACGGTTGTCACCACAGGAGAGTTTTCACCTCCTAACCCACCATCATTAGTTCGAGCCACCATGGTCTCGACCACTTCTACATCACACAGTGGTTTGACTCCGTCTTTGGCGGCGGCCACAACCCCTTTCACACCAAGTGTGACAGGCCCTCCGTTCTCATATGGGATGCCTAGTTCGGGTACAACTCCTATACTTTCCTACTCCACTTTACAGACTTTAGGTCTAGGGGCAGGGAGCTCTAGTTCTCCTCTGCAAGGTCACATTGGGGGCACTCCTACTCCTTTTAATGCTTTCCCTTACAGAGGAGGTCATATCCCTCCTTTGTCCCCTTCACTCGGTGGCTCGCATCAGCAGTTCGTCGAGCAACCTACATACCATAGTTTATTTGGAGCAGGGATTCAAGGACCACCTTCGCATAATATGTCGGTAGGTTTGACACCGTTTTATTTGGCCAAAACGTTTGGTAATAATGCCTTCTCATCAGCTGCCTTCCCGACTGGGGTAAATCCCAGTTTTGGACAATCTATTATTATGCAGGATACTATTCCTGCACAGGGGGTAATCCCAGGAACTTCTTCCACATCAGGGCCTTGGAATTCTGGGCAGGGATCTGTTCCCTCGTCCAGAATGCCGATCTGGGGTAATTATTTCCATAATCAATGGAACACCGGACAAGCTACTATGCCTATCCCCATAGGACCGGCATGGGGTAACCCTTCCTAGAGTCCTTTGAATATAATGCATGCCCAACCATCTATGTCCTATTTGGGAAATCAGTCGATGATGTCTCCACATATGAAAAATCCATACGATGGCCAGGGCCATGGTTTCTACTAGAATATGGGCCAGCAACCAAACTTTTCCTGGCAGCCTGGTGCCAGTCAAACTCCAGGCCCCTTTTTCCCAGGTTATCACCAACAACCCAAACTACCTTTCTTGTTGACTTTGCACTTGCCAGATTTGACAAGGTTGTTGAATGACCCCATTTGTCACGATCCGCGTTGGCCTCCTATGCCGACGAAGTTTCCTTTGGACATTCCAAAGTTTGAAGCCAAGCTTAACAAAGATCCAGGTGATCATATGACTACCTTCCATCTTTGGTGGTCATCTAACTCGTTGAAAGATGACTCCGTATAGTTGCGATTATTTCAATGTACTCTCATTGGGAGTGTCGCAAAATGGTACATTGAGCTCGATTGCTCAAGATACTCTTCCTTCGGTGAGATGGAAATGGCTTTCCTAAACCATTTCTAGTTACCTGTGAGATACAATGTTGTCATAGAGATGATGGCCAATTTCAAACAGACAACAGCAGACCATATCTCTGATCACATTCAAGAATGGAGACGCTGGAAGAGTCTCATTAAGGTGTCAGTCCCACTAGCATTCTTACTTGAGTGGTTCCTTAAGTCTTTGGTCCCACAGTTATCCAAAGACGTCGCAATGTCGGGTGCATTCTCCGAAGAAGACGCCATCATGAGAGCTCAACAATTTGAGCTCATATATTCTCAGTCCAGTTTATTATACAACATCTTGCCAGATGCACCACGCTCAATACTAGATAAAACTAGACAGAGAGTTAGACCACATGCTGATGGTATTGTTGGTTCAGCACAAACAAAGCCCACTGAGAAATTGACAAAGCAGTTGCAGTAGTTATCTATCCAACACACAGTGTCCAGCCAAACTACTACTTTGGCTGCTCCCCCTACCCAAACGTTGGAGATACACACAGTGCAATCGACTAACCCAAAGGCCACCCAACAGCCTGAAGGAAAGAAAAAACAATGAAATAAGGGTAAGGGGGATAAAAACCTACCGATAATGTTGGCGGGGACAACACTGAAAAATGAAAGGCGAGGTATCCATGCAACTTGTGTGTGGAAGATCACCCGACCCATCTCTGTCCTCGACTTGTAGAGGCCCAAAAGTTTGTGACGCAACAACATCAGGCTATGTTGACTAATCCATTTCAACATGGGAAAAAACTAACTCAAGCCTCTGCAAGCACCAAAGGGGGCAGCCAGGAACCCTGTCTGCCTCCGAACAACCCCACATCCGAGAACGTATATATGGTTAGGGGTGATGCTTTTATATCAACTAGAGTGCATGACTATAGTAAACCAAGCACTTCTAAGAAGGGTAAAGAAGCTGACCTCCCATCTCTTCCTCTATAGATTGAGAAGAAGTTGGGAGAAACAATGACACGCATTCCCAAAGGTGCATTTAAAAAAGCTTCTCATAACCCAAATGCAAGGGCTGCCCAGAACTACTTTGTGGTGGAGGATTTATCACAAACCTATTGTGCGATGTCCTCTTTGGAGGTCCTCCAAAACTGTCATTCCCAGAGGAAAGTCTTGTTAACCACTTTAGGATCTACCGAGACTTGTAATCCAGGTACAATCATGCTGGATACAATCGACTTAAAACCTCGTCTATCTTACCACGTAGCATTTCAGATAGTAGTGGCTTATCCCATGAAAACTTTTACACGGAATATCTTTTGCATGGTGGTTGATGAGGGTGCTTGACATGCGTTATGTCGTTGGCATGTTGGAAGGTCGTTGGCTAGCCTGTTTTGTCTCCATCACCTACTCTCCTCACCACTTTCGATGGTCGTTCGTTCCGACCACATTGTATCGTTCCTTCTTTTCCTGTGCAGTTAGGAGGGAAGACCATGTGTGTCGAAGTAGAGGTAGTCGATGCTCCCCTCGACTATAACCTCTTGTTAGGAAGGAGTTGGACTTATGCCATGCAAGCTATTGTTGCTATAGTTTTTTGGGTCTTGTTATTCCCACACGAGGGCCGGATAGTGACCATCGATCAATTGTCCTTCTCCAGACCTGACCCTACTTTGGGGGCATCCACGGTCCCGATGATAGATAATCCTCAACCAGGTGTCATTGACGTAGGGTTTGGTTTGTGCCCATCTTTGATGGGTACCTTCAATTACCCGCCCCCTCAAGGTGATATCAAGTTTATATCCAATCGCCATAAGGTTGAGATTTTTCAAGTTTCATCGTTCCGCGCGACTTACTTCAACAATCTGTGGACACTTCCTTCCCCATTGGCCACGATGGATGAGACAGGACACTCGGGCATGTCCATGCCCTTATCTGCAGCTGAAGTAGCGTACTCTTTAGTCCAACAAACTTCAGCCCACACTGATCCAGCTCCTACACAAGAGTTAGATCCACTTCTAGAGTTTGTTTGGGCTCAGGGTTCTCTCGCTCACATCGATTCATTGGACTTAGTCTTGCCCTCTGATGAAGCAATAATTGAAGTAATGAATAGTCCGAATAAACCCTAGGAAGATCTTCATCACAGATCATACTTCCTCCCAGAGTTAAGACGAATTGAAGCAGGAGAATTCACCGTGACTATGATGGGAGATCGGTCTTGTCCTATTTATCCCTTAGCTACACACAAGGTTTATGCTAAGGGTAATATGGAAACTATCACTGAAACCTTACCGATCAATATCTCTTGAAACCTTGGCGTCACGGAGAATGTCTTCATCAGAGCTGACTGTTCCCCCGAAGAGATTCAAGTCTACACAGATCTTTTCAAAGAATTCCGCGATGTTTTTTCTTGGTCTTATGAGGAAATGCCAGGCATTGATCTAAGAATAGTTGAACATGAAATTACAATGTATCCTAATGCCAAGCCAGTTTGGCAGAATCTTCATCCAGTCAATCCTAAGAAAGTAGCAGCCATTAAGGTTGAGGTTGAGAAATTGATAAAAGCCAGGTTTATTTATCTGATCCATTTGACCCAATGGGTGTCAAACCCCGTGCCGGTCAATAAAAAACAAGGCATGATTTGTGTATGTACTGACCTCCATGATTTGAAAAAATCATGTCCCAAAGATAATTTTCCCACATCATTCATCGACCAGATCATTGATGAATGTGCAAGTTGTGAAGCCTTTTCTTTCATGGACGGTTTTTTGGGATATAATCAAATCCAAATCAAACCCAAAGACCAACACAAAATAACATTCATCTGCCCATGGGGTACATTCACATATCGTAAAATGCCTTTTGGTCTCAAAAATGCTGGAGCCACCTTTCAACGGGCCATGTCTTTTTCTTTTCATGACCTCAAGCATATAGATGAGGCCTATCTAGATGATTTAGCATCACGATCTCGCTAGAGAACGGATCATCCCACACACCTCTGACTTATCTTCGAACGTTGTCACTACTTTCAGATTCGTCTGAATCCAAACAAGTGCAGCTTCTGCATAACGTCGGGATGATTGTTAGGTTTCATAGTGTCAACAATAGGGATCATGGTCGATCCTTTCAAGGTTGAGGCAATAATTCAAATGCCCCCCCCCCACGTACAATCTTTCAACTTCAGAGTCTACAAGGCAAGGCAAACTTTTTACGACGCTTCATTGACAACTATGCCGAAATCACCAAGGGATTTATGCGATTACTGAAGAAAGACGTTCCCTTTTATTGGGACGATGTTGCTCGATGCTCTTTCGACACATTAAAACATGCCCTCACAACTGCCCCTCTGCTCCGGCCACCTAACTATAACAAAGATTTCTTATTATATTTGGTTGCAGCAAAGTCAACCATTTGCATGGTTTTAGTTCAGGAAGATGACTTGTTCGTAGAATACGTGATCTATTACCTGAGCTGAGGCCTCGTAGGACCGGAACTTAATTATTCTCACATTGAAAAACTTGTGTTGGCAGCAGTTCATGTTGTTCAATGGTTCCGTCATTATGTTCTTTTTCTCAAGACCACCATCATTGTTGTCATGAATCCATTCCAATACATGTTGACACGACGGGTAATAGGCAGAAAAATCAGTAGATGGATAGTCATCCTCCAAGAGTTTGACTTAGACTTCGTTTCAGCAAAGTCCAAAAAGTCACTGGTCTTCGCATAACTTATTTTGGAACTTCCGGTTCAGTCAGGTGACATAGTGCCTGAAGAATTGCCTAGCTGGGGAGATATGTTTTTTATCACATCTTTAGATCCCTGGTATGGAGATATACTTATCTATCTCCAGACTTTGAAGTGACCCACCATTGCTTCTCACGATGAGCGTCAACGCATATGCCATCAGGCTAAGAATTATCTCATACTCGAAGATACATTGTATCGGAGAGGTGTAGACTGCATCCTACGCTGATGTCTCACTCATGAGGAAGCAGTTATTGTGCTTACCGATTGCCATACTGGAGCTTGTGGCGGTCATTTGTCCGGGTTGGCAACAACCCAAAAGATTCTACGAGTAGGTTACTTATGGTCGACACTTATCAAAGATTGTATCGAATCGGTCAAGAAGTGCCATCAGTGCCAAATCTTCTCTCGGAAGATGAGGGCACATCCCGCTCCCATGTTTCCTATCATCACCATTGGTCCCTTCACGAAGTGGGGGATTGATTACACTACTTGCAACCCTCCTTCAGCAAGGGGGCATCGCTATATCATCGTAGTTGTATACTACTTCACAAAGTGGGTCGAAGCTATGCCAACGTTTAAAGATGATGGAGAGACTGTGGCTCTCTTTTTATTCAATCAGATAGTAGCAAGGTTCGGCATCCCGAGGGAGATTGTCACTGACCATGCTAGTCACTTTCAGAACCAAATGATGATCGAGTTAACGTCAAAGCTTGGGTTATGGCAAGAACATTCATCACCCTACTACCCCCAAGCAAATGGGCAGGTGGAAGCCATAAACAAAACTCTTAAGACTATTTTACAGTGAACTATCAACTCAGCCAAGTCAAATTGGCATTTGATGTTATACTCAACATTATGGGCTTATCAAACATTTGTTAAGACTGCAACCGGATTTTCACCTTTTCAACTCGTTTATGGGTTGGAGGCAGTCTTGCCCATCGAATGTTAGATCTCGTCTCTAAAGTTGGCATTACAATTATTGCCCGACACTTCTCCACTTGAAGAATGGAGTGTATACCTTGAGCAGCTCAATGAGTAACGTCGTGATGCGGCCCTGGCCAACGAGGCTCCAAAACATAAGGTCAAGTTTCAGTATGATAGGTCTGTTGATCCTTGGATTTTCTCTGAAGGCGACCTTGTCTTGGTGTACGACCAAGATAAGGACCCCCTGGGGGCAGGAAAATTCAAACCCATGTGGTTTAGACCCTTCATCATAAAAGAGGTTTTAAAAAAGGGCGCTTATCGTCTGGTTGATTTTGAAGGGAATGCTTTGGCGAAGCCTAGAAATGGGCTCTACCTCAAGAAGTATTACTCATAGGCAGGTCACCGTGGGTAACTTTTGTAACTTATGTATAATCTTTGTACTATTACTTTTTAGTTTCTTTTAGTATTATGGATGTGTCATTGATACTATTTGATACTATCTTTCGTCACTGTGGCATATGTCAAGTGATTCCGAGGTGTTCGTTGGGTATGCAGACGGCACTAGTCAGCACACTCGGAGGCTTGCCTCTGCAGCTTGGGTAATCTTTACATATCAAGGCTAGTTATTATCTTCCGGAGGTATATGCTTAGGTGACACCACAAATAATGTTGTTGAGTATAGCGCAGTTATTGAGCTGATTCGTGACGCTTTGTCATTGGGTATCTCTCATCTTTGGGTCTATCTCGACGCTCAACTAGTTGTGTCTCAGTTAAACAGAGTGTACCGGGTTCATGATCCAACTTTACACCGACGATTCCTTAGGGTACGTCTATTAGAACGAAACTTTGATTATATTACATATTTTCATGTTCCTAGGAGATTAAACCAAGTTACAGATACTCTAGCTAATCAAATTTTAGATTGGCATCTTGCACACATATGAAAGAACATTAACATAAGCATGTAAATACTTTTTTGCACACATGATCCATAAGACACAAAAGACCAAAAAAACATATATAATAGCATAAAGTCACCAGAGTACATAGATGGATGCAAGCGCCTCAAAAATAGGACCGATAACGAGTCACAGGGCTTATGCCCTCAAAAGATATATACAAGTAGTGCTCGTGGCACATCAAAATGTCTAGCTAAAGTCAGGGCCTGTGGGCCCTGTTATACTAGTCCACAGCATTGGCTAAATGCTGAAACAACCGGACCCACATCTGTAGTGCCCCCACTACATGAGGCTGCATAGATGGTGGTAGGCCCTTAATCTCTGCCATCAGGACCGTGCGAGTGAGCACAGTGAAGTTACGCTCAACCCGTCTCAATACCCTCTCAGCCTCCTCAGCTGAAAGATCTCCTGCTACTGCTGGTCCCCTGGCGGCGGCAAGTGCGGCCCTTGGCTGAGGACGACGCATGTTCCTCGCATAGTCAGTGGGTCGCACTGGTCCCACATCTACACACAATGAACACATATCCGTCAAATACTATGGCATAACAAAAAAATGATATATATAACAAAACAACATAAAAATTACATATACAACAAAAAAAAATACAAAGGTGGAGACTTACCCATCTCCCCTCACACCTCACCAGGAGGTACTGGTATCTCCGGGTCTCTCGAAAAACCAGTCTTAGCACAGGGATATTCCTCTATAACCGGGATCTGTTGTGATAGCCATGCAAAAAAGTCATCATCGAAGGACTCATTGGTCCTTCCACCACCCTGTCTCGGCAGTAGTACTACCCATCTACACACAGTAGGAAGAGAGGCCTGGTGTCCTCGTACCACTACTCGAGGACTAAAACTCGAAACTCTCTCAAAAAATAACGAACAGAGAATGGTCCCAAACCCGAAGTTCCTATGTGTCCTCAAATGACAATCTGTCAATTGCGTCTTCATGCACTCAAGAAAAGTGGTACTCCAATCAAAAACTTGTGCATTCAAGCACTGGACAGCACAGTTCATCTATGCACGAGATGCCTGATGTAGAGCCACAGAACCAGTAATTCGCCCAATAAGCAATACTATCACCTGTAGCGATAGGTTATTGATCTTGCTTATGGGCACCTGCGTGCTCAAGCGGTTTGTATCAGCTGCATAGTATAGGCCTATCAATTCTGCTATGTTACGTGGCCCCGCAGGAAAAGTCTGAAAATTGACTGGTTCCCCTCTCCTAGAGAGGCTGGTCAAAAAGTAAATGTCCTCGACCATGGGCACCAGTGACTGCCCCTCTAACATGAATGCCTCTGCATCCGGATGCCAGTAGTCAACCAAGTCATTCAGTAGCCTAGGTTGTGCTAGCATGAAAGGAAATAGAAAAAACTTGAGTAACCCACCCTGCATCGAAGTAGCCACAGCATTGGGGTCTTCCCCGACCAACTCATTTACCTCTTCGTGCTCTCTTTCTCTCCAATGGACATACATCCTGCAAAACAAAAAGGTTCAGGAGAGTTAAACCCTTTCTTTTTGTGTCTTTAGCATTCAATAAGGGGGACCACGTGTGCTGTATTGGTAACAGTCGCGTGTACACGCAGGCAGAGTTTACTCTGCCCGAATGTACACGCAGCCTATTTTAAGACAGCCTGCATGGACCTAGGGCAGACCTTTTAAAGGTCGACGCCCCCCTAAAAAATGAAACCCAATGCATAAATAAAGACACAAATTGCAAGGTAAGGGAGTTTGTACTTACTTGGTATAAACAGAAGTTCGTTTCGTCCACTGTAGCTCCCATAATCACCATGTTAATCAAAGGGGGTCTTTTGGCTCCAGAGTCAATTTCCAAATCATCAATGGTGATAATGAGCTACCAGCTTCTATTTATAGACTTTTTGGCCTCTTTTTGTCACTTTTTTTGCCTCCCTTATCATTTTCTTTATACCAAAATCCATTTAGAGTGATTCAGGAGTTGCATAGGAGGTATTGGATTGGGTATTGGGACAATTTTTTTTTGAGTTTTGAGTATTTTTCGACGGTCCGTGAAAAAAATTTCCAACGCTTAACTTGAACATATAGGTTAGGTTTCTACCCTGATTTGCATATCTTGTTGTCTTTTTCCTTTTCCATAGGATCGATCCTATCAGTTTGTGACACGAAACCATCATCTATGCTTTAGAAGTGTCGCAACTTGGTGGTAGAGATTACCGGAACATGGATGCCTTAGGTAGATCCTGGTTGCAGTATTCATGTTGTCTCTAAAACACTGTAGGCTCAAGAGTCCTTGTAGTTTTTCCTGAATACGAGTTTGAGCCACATTTGAATGATTCTTCTTTGCTCTTGACCTCACCTGCGGGATTCCCAAAAAATAACGGGTCTTCTTTTAAGCCCTTTTCAGACCCTCTAAACATGAAAAGATTGTTGAGCGATCTTTTGGCCTTTCATGCTCGTTAAACTGAAATTTGAAGTCACGTCTATCCGACGGTAGTTTACCCATTTTTCGATCCGAACAGTTAACTATACGAACAAAGGTATACTCTATGGAATTTCATCTCTATAGAAGAGTACTCTCAGGTATAATTTTATCCCTTTTTCGGGCCTGAGGGACTTAACTTACGAAGAAGGAACCCCCATGGAATCCATAGTTAAGCTCTTTTCAGACTCCCTAAAATTAAAAAGATCGTCGAGTGACCTTATTCCTTCACACTCGTTAAAATGGTCCAGAATAACATTCCTGATGGAGTCCATAGTTAAGCTTTTTCAGACTCCTTAAAAATGAAAAAATGGCTGAGTGATCTTGTCCTTGTCACACTCATTAAAATGGTTTTGAATAGACATCTTGTCGGTGCTAGTTTACCCCTTTTTCGAACCGACTAGACTATCTTAGAAAAAGGTACCCCAATGGAGTCTCCTTTTATGTTTTTTCAGACTCTCTAAATATGAAAAACCATCGAGCTTACCTTCTCTGAGCTCATTAGACTTACATTGAAGGACGTTACCATTGAGTGTTTTGTTAACTGCGTTTGCATATCTTATACGCCAGCCTTGTAACAGTTTGCTTCTGCGTTTTAACACCCTTAGCCCCGGGAGGATTTTTTCCCAAGTATCATTCTACTAGAACATCAGTCTTGTCCTTGTGCCTTGAACTTGTATGTTTGCAATACTCATTCCTCCATTGTAACATAACATTCCTTTATTCTTTTTCCCAAAATTATTGAAAAAGACAAAAAAAAAATCAAATATACCCCAAAAAGAGGAAGGAAAAAGTGTTTTCGTTATTGGCGGTATAATGAGTCGCCCTTGGATAAAGCACATATGTTTGTTTGTTCATCAAAATATGAGATATAATACGACCTTAGGAAGTTGTTCTCACTATATAGAGTTGTGTCCTCCACCGTTTGGTTATCCTTCCAAACATATGGAGAGTTTGCGTTGCCGCCTGCTTCGTAGACTTATGATTAATGCCATGCTACCTGAGTCTCATCATTTGTCATGCTATTGTCCATGGGAAGTTTGTCACCAAGCCTGAGTCGGCCCTCTGCAATTTGTCTCTTGCCCTCATACCCGGCCATCTTGAATGTCCAATCAAGTCCTTGTTCGAAATCAATGAAGCCTTCAGTCTGATCATCAAGATTATCTAGTCCATGACCGACGAGCCGTCAAAGACCTCTGGGTAGTGCAGTCGTACACTCATATTACACTCCTACCCGAGTTTTGAATATTTTGAAGTTATTACTCGAGCTCTGAAGATCTCATCTCCAGCCATCAGGCCATATCAGCTTCTAGAAGATGGATACTCTATATGTATATCTTTTTTATTTCGAGATGTAGCTCCGCTGTGTATTGTTCGCAGCTACTCTTTATATAGTTATATGACATGGATCTACAGTGTATTTGATTGGTAGATATGATTCTATTTTATTCTGAGCATGGGCATGCCCGCCTCGGTGAGACATTTGTTATTTTTGTAGACGGCACCTCTCGGTTCCTGATCCTTGGGCTCAATCGTTCGGCACATCAGTAAAGGTTGGTAATGTATTTCAGCCATCAGATGCTCGTCTGACCTCACACATTAGGGGGCATCTGTTATAACCCTAAATTGCACCATACATGCTTACCTGGCATCAGGCCATCTCAGATCCCTTCTTTGCCAAAGCACTGTTGAACAACTCTTTAAAAATCCTCTTTTATAAAGGCCCACATGCCCTACTCCATTATTGCATGCCTATACACGCTAGCTGACCTCAAATAGCCTGCGTGGACCGACAAAAGCTTGAAAAAAGGAAAGTTGTCGACGGAACACACAACTCTGGGTGAGTTAACTGAAACTCCCGGCCATGCATGGCCGAGGGTTCATCCAAATACCTAGCTTCTTCTAACCTATAAAAGAAGGGCTAGGGGTCCCATTTGGAAGAGGAAAAATATAGCAAAGAAACTCTGCCCATTTGCATATTCCCATTGTCCCAACCCTTTAGCCATCATTGTGCCAGAAGAGAGAGAAAGCAAATAAGTTGGAGGATAGTTGAAGAGGAGCCCAAGATCAGGTTCGTGGAGCGGTGGCCGGTCTCGACTTTTTGTAAGTTGACTCATTCAAAGTAATAAAGAAAATGCTTTTCCCGTCCCAATTCATGAGTTATTCATAATCTGTTAAGTACATGTTTGAATTTCTAACCTGTTAGTCTATAGGTAAGATGCATGTATAGTTGTTGCTTGTCTTGTATGCAGGACAACATTGGAAAGGAGAGCTGCGAACAAGTGGTCAAGTGCAACAAGGGATCGACATCAAAAGCCTGGAACGAGGTAGGTTGATCTAGCCATGAATTACTGAAAATAAATAGGATTTAAGTCTGGGGACAAAGGTAGAAAGTAGATTTTCTCTTGATCATATCTGCATGCAAAGTCTAACCCTATTTGCTAGTCCGTAAGGAAATTTCCCTCACAACATTAGAGTCTGTGTGGTGTTATTTTTTATTAATTAGTGCATATGTGCAATTTATAACATAGGCTATTTGACCTTACCTGCTCACCAACCTAAGTATCATATTGACAATCTTGGGATTAAGTAGGGGTATTACATTCCCCTCCCCCTTATTTATACACTTTATGCACCTATATAAAAGAATAAAAAATTAGCACATGCAATCAACAAATTCATGTACACTCTCATAAATAGTTCAATAAATATCACAAATTTCTAAAAAGGCCATTTGAGTGGACATGTAAATTTCCAAAAACCCAAATTCTACACTTGGAGCTCTATGGCACTTGACCGCCATTTGAGTAGACAGGTGAATTTCCAAAATCCCAAAATTCTACACTTGGAGCTCTATGGCACTTGACCACCAACAGAGTGATGAAGTTGTTTTAGAGCAATATTTTCTACTAGACTGTCCTCATGTTGAGCTTTGTGAGAGCCCCCTTTTTAATGATAATTGTTGTAATAAGATTTTCAGAAGTGACATCAAATACAGGGTTCTAAACAGAGATCCCAAATGGAGCCACCTGCTGCCCTTGACCTCCATAAATGGTTGTTGAGAGAATCAAGGGAAACAAGACCATCTGATTCCTAGATCTTGACACCATCTTTTGAAAAAACTATACTATTGGATGGTGAATACCTCTCTGATCGAGAAATGCAAACAGGACCAAAGTAATATGTTCAACATGTTGTTGGACAAAGCGCACATAACGAGTGCTTGTTTCGAAAATATACAAGTGCAACAACTCGATGTAAACGGTAAGGAACTTGAGCTTATAAAAGCAGAAGCTTCAATATCTTCAAAAGATGTTTCAGAGCTTCCAAGGGTAACAGTCAATTTGTTCTTAAAAACACTTTGACTCACATCAGGTGCCACATGACTAATACTCCAAAACAATTGAAACAGACCCATTTTTTTTCCTCCTCATCTTTTCCAAATATGTCAGGTATGTTTAGAGGATCTCGATACAATGGATCATAGTGAATTCGAGCTACAATAACTTCCAATATCTGTCCAATGTGAACCATCTGCTTCCATTCAATGAAGAAGTGGCTTTCATTCTGGATAAATAATTTTACAGAAATGGTTGCGTATTAGAATCCCCATCCTCAGTCCCACACTGCATAAAATAAAATACTGAGAGCATAACTTCATCCAACATTTCTGTGATAACCTATATCACTGCAGGTGTTTCATTAGGAATTTCATTTGAATCAAATTTTCGAGCACACTCTAAAACCTCTTCTACAAATCACGTAACAAGAGCACCAAGCTTCGACGTGAATTCAGAATATTCTTTTCCAAACACCAAGCCACAGACTCGACCTACTTATAACTATCTAAGAAGAGAAATCTTAGATTGTGGATCCATCCACTTTGATACTATGGCTAAAATACAATTGGTTGCAGAACCTCTAAGCACTTAAGATCTTTGCTCTAACAAAATAAATTCAAACAATATAGGTATAAAGCTATCATTAGCTACCAGACTGATATCAATCCAAGTCACATATCTCTGTATTGTTCTAAAAGCATCGCAGCTAACTTCGACCTCAAATCTTTGTAGAAAACCACGAAATCATACCACGCTCTTACAATATGATTCACACATTGCTCTCTCATTGCATCTTTTATCCGTCCTGCAATGTTGAGACAACACATCTAGGAAAACTGATGGCCACCGGGCTGGATACCAGATAAAGATTAAAATGGCAAAAAATTGAGCCAGCTTATTTCTCACGAAAACTGGTCTCTCTAATCCCGAACTCTCATGATTTAACCCATTCTAGATTCCTTCCATACCTACGAAGGACATGACAAAATTTTGGATAAAAAGTTGTGGTGGAGCTTGACAATTTCTTCCAAACTCTGCAAACACCAGAACTGCACTTCTGCATAATCGCTGGCACTGAATCTTTGTATGCAAAGCTGTGAGATTGAAGATAATTGTTTTACTGATTGGCAATAGGCTGTAGCTTGAGCTTTCAACTGAGGATCAATGCCGCCAGTCTGATCGAAACTGATGATTATTTCCCTCTCAAAATCATCCATGGATACCAAATTCAAGCCCATACTAGAAAACTACTCAAAGAGCAATATCCTCCAATACCTCAAGGAATCACCAGCTTCTTCAAATGTTCAACCAGTTTGAATCCTTCCTAGGACAGAGTTCTTATAGCTATGCCCTACTATGGTTTGAATAAGATATATCTCCAAAGTTTCACAGTGCAATCATCACTTCCACTTGCTAGCTTTGTCAAAGAACAACATGGTGTGCAAGTCCTCCCCCTTTCAAAACATGCTATACTTCATTGTTGCCTTCAAATATTTTTGGTAAACATCCTTCATAACTTCCTGTAAATACCTGTGACACATATCATAGACACCCACTATAATACCAATGGGTTTCCCAGCAACTATAACATGCGATAAAGAAAACACCCTACTTGCATATTAAAGGGAATCGATGCCTGGCAATCTATCTTTGTCAGCAACAAAAAACTCCTTGCAAAATAATGTCCCCATTCTGAACACACCTCATCCCAACTTGTTTCTGTATTTTGGTTACCCTCGATGCAGGAGTACATTTTCTCACAATAAAACCATTGATTTCATTTGTCATTATATTCTTGGCAAAAATAGGTAGTTGAATCTTCATCTACGATGTTTCTTGCATAGCTTCTGTCTTGAATAGAAATCAATTGTACCTCTGAATTTGCAGAGGTGATCTCCACATGTTCATCTTGAATTATTACACTAAGTAACCCACCAATACATTGTGCAAAAGCATATTAAATGTCATTCTTTGTCTCTATGAAAGAAAAAGTGCCTCCAGATGCCTCAGCTATGGAAAGTGTACTTACTGAATGAGGATCTGACACAAACCCAAAGGTATGTACAAGGATCTGAGCAATCCCATTCTATGAGGCGTGCCTTATTGAACCAGACAACATGCAAGGGTAGTCAAAAGTTGTTCTGGATTTCATACTTATTACTGCTCGTCACTTTGTAAGGTTGTAAATGTGTTGTCCAATCGTTATCATTTCTTGGTACTTGGATTGCTGATATTGCAATGTTAAAACAATTATGCATGCCATCTTGTATAGAGAACACACAATATGATCACTAGCAGTCCCCACCAGAATATATTACCAAAACCTTTCCTCTCTGCCATATAGATAGATTATAATGTATGCTCATATAACAGCCTCACCCTGACACTGGTAACAGCACTCCGACATGGAACGGGAAATACTTCAATATATGCAAAGGGGTCTGCTATGGCATCTGAGGTTTCTCCTGCATCAGAAAATTGCAAATAGAAAATATTATAAGGCCCATTATTAGTAGAAGCATCCCAAAGAGTAACCATAAATAATTTTCTCCTTCTGGAGTAGGTTTCCACCAATTCTCTCCTTTTGTCAAAGAATCTCAATGGACGGTATTGTTGTATAGTCTCTCATTGTGTGCCATTCTTATATATCCTCTTATCTTATTAACATAATAACATTGACTCAGTAAACGTGAAAGCCTCCGGACTAACATGTATCAAGTGCAAGCTGGGCAAAGAATCTATGCATTGCAAGATTTAGGTCAATGAATATTTATTTACATAACTAACATTTTGATGGCTACCGTGAATCTTCAATCTCCAAACATCGTCTGCACAAGTAATGACTGCATGGTGGCAACCCATATGTAAACAATATCATCATCAACTTTGTCATACAAATTCATGGTTGTAATTAGCTTCACCATTAATCCCCACAGGAACACAATCCATCTCTGAAGTGATGAAAACGATTCAAATCCCTTACGGTAATTGTTCGTCCTACAATTTTAGAGATGAACTTTGTGACACTCTTACAATACCACATACCCTAAGGCTCTTGGTGATACTCAGAGATGTCCCACATCTTGTATTAATAAGTCCAAAAGCAATGGCCAGTTTCTCACTGCAATAAAACAGGGTGCTTGCTTTCTCCTGCTCATCCACACCATCCAACACTAAGTAACAGGAACATACCCTGCTTCCCTCATCTGTCCAACCAAACTTTCCAAAGTTGCATAGATTTCTACTGCCTATGTGTATGATCTACCTTCTACAAGGAATTCATAAACTGTGTTGTTGACCTCAATCCAGGTGCACCCTGGCCTCTTTCTCAAACTTTTGTTGTTCATCATTTTTCTCACCTTTGTGACACCATCCCACCCTCCAGCTGCAGCATAGACGTTTGAGAGAAGTACATGGTAAACAACAATCTGAGGCTCTAACTGAAATAGGTGTTCCACTGCATGCTCTCATGCCTCTATAGTGCAATGTAATTAGGAGGCACCAAGCAAGGTTCCCCATACATCAGCATTAGGTTCGAAAGGCATCTTGTTGATAAAGGCCTCTACTTGAGCCAGGCATCCCAAACGAACAAGAAGGTCATGTTGGGATTTGGTGACAAAGAATTCCTCCAAGGATGGATTTAGATCCTAGTATTTTGTGTTGGTTGTAACTAAATAGACCAAGTTAGAATATGGATATGAGTGCATTCAATGAATTAGTTTCATGTGTAAATTACTATAAATTTGTGTATGCCCGTAGACGCTAAGACAGAACGAGAGATGTATTAGTGAAGCTATTGTAATCTCCATGATCTGAATAATAAGACAACTGATACCTATGCTTGGTGGACGTAGCCCAACGTTTGGGTGAACCACGTGAAATTTTTGTGTTTCTTATTTGTGTGATTGTTGATTATCATATGTGAATTGTGTTTTTAGCATTTGCAATTCTAACAATTGGTATCAGAGCTATGTTGGAGATCCATGAGAACCAGATTCGTGGTGCAAGATTGTGAATTGAGTAGAAAGTCATCGACGCTCCCTAGGTAGTGTTAGAGGCTCGCCGACGCACTCACACTTGTGAAATTCCAATTTCAGTAACATCTGCGCACCCGGTTCATGGATCACAGAGCATCGATCGGCGCTCCCCCATCCATAGTGAAGGAGCGCTAGCGCTCCCTTTCAATAGTCCAAGGAGCATTGATTTTCTTTAAGAAACATTAGCATGTTTTTTTATGAAGTGGAAAAAAAACAGTAAAGGTATGTTATTTATGGAGTGAAAAAGTTTTTTACAATATTTGGAATTAAAATATTGTTTGCATAAAACAAAAGGGCGTAGGATGTTTTAAAAGGGTTTTTGTATGGAGTAAAGGTATAAAGTAAAAAGTAAAGGTGATTTTTATTTTTATTTTTTAAGAGGTGAGGTTAGTGAAAAGGATTTTTTATTAAACCTTTTATTAAACCTTTTGGAGTTTATACCATTATTCCTCCACATTATTTTTAAAGGGTCTTGGTTATTATAAGCAATGGTTTTTTGGAATTTTTTCTTCTACTAATGGTGAAAACTCAGAATGCTAAGTTCGAAAATGAGAACTTTAATGGAAAGAACAATTTCGAGATCTGGAAGGTGAAGATGCACGATCTGTTTGTGCAACAAGGCGTGGTGAAGGTGCTTTTAGGAAAAGAAAAGCAACCTGCGACCATAACAAATGAAGGCTAGGATAAGATCGATGCGAGCACACTGAGTGCCATACGTTTGTGTTTGGCAGATGATGTTTTGTTCAATATTGTCTCGGAGAAGATAGCAGCCAGTTTTTAGACGAAAATGGAAAGATTGTATATGATGAAATCCTTGACAAATAGAATCTTCCTGAAAAGACAATTGTACAATTTGTGCATGAAGGAATGTATGAAAATAGTTGATCATATAAATACTTTTGATACTCTTTTAGTCCAATTGACTAGCATGGGAGTGAAATTCGAATCTGAAGATAAGGCAACTACATTATTATGTTCTTTGCCCGAGTCATGGGATCACTTTATTACCTCTATTAGTTTCAGCACAACATAAAGTATTAAGTTTGATGTTATTGTTGGAGCTTTATTGTCTGAGGAAACAAGGAACAAATCCAATCTAGAAACCTCTACATCTGAGGTGATCATGGTCAAAGGAAGACCTAAGGAAAGAGGACATGTTCAGAGGGATTTCTCTCGGTCAATGTCAAAGGGAAAGAAGAGCAAGCTTAAGTGTTGGTTTTGTGGAAAATATGGACACCTGAAGAAGGATTGTTGGAAGAGACAATAAGCCTCCAAAGAACATACTCCAAAAGAGACGAAGGAAGAAAATGCAACTGAAACAGGTTCAACAACAGTTTCATGTATGATTGATGAAGTTTTATCAATTAGTATTGGTTCACGTCATGATCAACAATGGTTATTAAATTTTGGTGATTCAAATCACATGTGTCTTCATAGACATTGGTTTGTTACTTACCAATCTATAGATTATAGAATAGTTTACATGGGAAATGATATCTCGTGTAAAGTTGTGGGAATTGGTAGCATTTGAATTAAGATGTTTGATGGAACTGTTAAAATACTAACTGATGTAAGACATGTACCTGAGCTAAGGAAGAACATAATCTTCTTGGGAGTCTTAAACACTGGAGGATATAAGAGTATTGTTCAAGGTGGAGTTATGAAGGTCTACAAAGGAATCCTACTGGTTATGAAAGCGAAGAAGGTGTGTAACCTGTTTCTATTAGAATGAAGAACTGAGTCAGATCATGCAACCGTTGTATCAGAGAATGACAGTGATTTTGTTCGACTATGGCATCAACGGTTGGGCCATATGAACGAAAGAAGATTGAAGGTATTATCTCATTGCAATTTACTTCCTAGTCTAAAGTCTTTAAAGTTAGATTTATGCAAGTATTGTATTTATGGAAAACAGAATAGGCAGATATTTAAAACTGGAAGACACACCAGTGAAGGAATCCTTGATTATATCCATTCTCATGTTTGGGGACCATCCCCTACTATTTCATATGGAGGATCATCATATTTTGTAACTTTTATAGATGATTTCTCTAGGAAGGTTTGGATCTATATGTTAAAAATAAAGGTTGATGTATTTATTGTTTTCAAGCAGTTTAGAGCTTTGGTAGAAAAGCGCACTCGTAGGTCCATTAAATGTTTAAGAACTGATAATGGTGGTGAATTTATGTTGATTTGTTGATTTGTGGATATGTTGATTCTGATTTTGCAGGTGATTTGGACAAGATAAGGTCGACTTTAGGGTATGTCTTTACTCTTGCAGGTGGAGCTATTAGTTGGATGTCAAAGCTACAAAACAATGTTGCTTTATCCACTACAAAAGCATAATACGTAGTTGTTTCACATGCTTGCAAAGAGGCAGTTTGGTTGAAAGGTTTGTTTGGTGAGTTTGGAAGGATGCAGGACAAAGTAAAATTACTTTATGATAGTCAAAGTGCTATTCACATGGCTAAGAATCCAGCCTACCACAATAAAACAAAAGATATACCTATCAAGTACCATTTTGTAAGACAGGTCATCGATGAACGTGGAGTCCCTCTTGAGAAAGTGCATACAAAAGAGAATTGCGCAGACATGTTCACAAAACCAGTACTTTTAGAGAAGCTACGATGGTGCTTGGCTTCTCTTGGCTTGCAGAAAAGGTGATGAACAAAAGAAGGAGAAAGGTATCAGGTTAATTTTTGTCAAGGTGGAGATTGTTGGGATTTGGTCACAACAAATTCCTCCAAGGATGGATTTAAATCCTCTTATTCTACGTTGGTTGTAACTAAATAGACCAAGTTAGAATATGGATAGGAGGGCATTCAATGAATTAGTTTCTTGTGTAAATTACTATAAATTTTTGTATGCCCGTAGAGACTAAGACAGAATGAGAGATGTATTAGTGAAGCTGTTGTAATATCCATGATCTGAATAATAAGACATTCGATACCTATGCTTAGTGGACGTAGCCCAACGTTTGGGTGAACCACGTGAAATCTCTGTGTTTCTTATCTGTGTGATTGTTGATTATCATATGTGAATTGTGATTTCCACATTTACAATTCTAATAGGTCAACCATGAAAGCATAGTGCTCCAACCTAGGTATGATGGAAAATTCTTGATTCATATATTCAAAGAATTTTAAACCATCTTCTACCAGGCCTACATGGTTGCATGCGGATAAAACAGTAATGAAGAGTTCGTCATTTGGATTTATTCCTTCCTTTTGCATATTGTAAAACAATATGAGAGTGTATTCACCATGCCCGTGCATCGCAAATCCTTTAATCATTACATTCCATGTGATCACATCCTTTCGAAGCATCCCAACTGTAATGATGATACAAGGGCACATGCCTACAAAATAGTTACATTCGTAATTGAATTGGGATTCATCCCCGCAAGCTGCATTTCCCTAAAAACTTTCAAGGCTTCATTGCCATACCCATTCTCAACATACCCTAAAACCATCCCACTCCTCGTGACCAGGTTCAGAGTGATGCCAAACATTCGCATTATATTACAATATTCTAAGGCCGCCTCAAAATTTCCATTATATGCAAATTGTGCTATCACAACATTCCACGACACCACATCTCTTTCAGAAATATTTTCAAACACATTGCATGCATCTTCCATACAAAAGCACTTAGAATACATCACAACAATCACGTTCCCCGCTAGATTATCAGACTCCAATCCTCTCCTCCTAACTTCATAATGGATCTCCTTCCCTTGTTCCATATTATTAGCTAACTCACCGCACACTTGCAAAATTGAAAGGGGCAGGCTCCATGCCCACCTTCTCCATTTGATGAAAAAGCTCCAAGGCTTCCCTACAAAATCCCTTCTCCACATAACCTCCAATCATAGAATTCCATTACACAACATCCCTCTGATATATTTTGTCAAACAATTGGAGTGCATTTTTATACTTCCACATTAGCATACAATGTCACATGGGCATTGCCCATATAAACATCCAATTCAAACCCATTTCTTTTGAAATAATCATGAATGGCCTTCTCTACACTGAGTGAAGATAAACTTAGAAAATGGAAATGAGACCAGCTCCTCAAAGGTAAGGTAGGCTAAGACTAGAGGCAGCCTAAGCAATGCCACACACTACATATTAATCAGTCATGAATATAAAGAAATACATCAAGCACGGAGTTAGAACAGACTCCTAGGAAATAAGATCTAATTCCTAAATACAAACAATATCGGAGCTGTCTAACTAATAGATTCTCCATTATTTCTCCAACACTCCCCCTTAATGGAGAAATGGATTTTCTATAATACAAATGCCTAACATAAGTAACATGCATGTTGGTCTTAGTCTCAGCTAGGCTTACAACTTGACTCTAACAATTTCATCTTGACCTTTCCTGTTGTCAGATAGTGATGGAGATGGAGCTTCTTCATTGGCTTGTTTCTCCAAATGTGTTTCATCTTGACTTTGTTCTGCTTTACTTTCATCTTGGCTTTGTTCTTCTTCATTTTGGAACTTGGCAACTAACTATTGGTCTTTGTCCTCAACACCTCTGCAGGTTCTTGGAAGCATTTGTCTTTAATGCTTGCAAACTCTTCCAACTTTTCATAATTGGGTTGCTTCCCTTTCGGATACAATTATCAATGTCTTGCTCAATGCACTATTGCAACATCAATTCATAATAATACTCGATTTCTTCCGAGATCCACACCATAAAATTTGACTCAATATTTGCTTCCTCAATATTTTCATTTTCTTCCATGTTTTCTTCATTTGAAAATGAAATGTTGTCTTGTAAACCTGCACGCTCAAAAACATTGTTACAATCATCTGAAAAATCATAGGAAGAACCATACTGGTTCTTTTCATTTTTCTCTCCTAACAGAGCTTTCCTTTCTTCATCTTTCTTCCCTATTGTAGTTTCATCCACCTATCTGTAAGCATGGTTACTTTTCCACTTAACAATATATCTATGAGTTTCTTCTCCTGCAGCATATGGAACCAGCATTCACTTGAAAAGTTTTCATCTTCATATTTAACTAAATTTACCAAAGATTCGCCCAGGGGTTCATTAACAGTTATACATTCATCTCCAATATCAATCTCAGTTGAATTCACCAAATCACTAAATGTTATTTTACTATCAGTTTCTTTATTAATCATTGCAACTTCGATAATGTCATTTTCAGTCTATTTTCTAGTTACTGTCGACACAATCACCATTTTCAACAACAATACCTTCATCAACTTCAACATTCTCACTCCACTTCATATTGTACTTCATTTCAAGGATATCCCGAAATATTTTTTCACTAGGTATTTCACCAAATTCACCCAAAATACCAGACAAAATGTTTTCATCCATTGCTGATATAATAATTTGTAATGATATTGCACCTATTCTCTTATCATAGAAATTGACACGACATTCTTGATCATAATTCAATAAATCTACTAACCATTATGATTTTTTTATTTCAGTTCCCAAGGTTCATAATTTATACCTGAGAATAATGAAAAATTTGGCAACACTATTTCATATATTTCATCAAATTTTTCATTGATCTGGTCCAACACTGCATTCTGGTCCTCAAGCATGGGTTCTTCATCTGCAACTAGAAACACATCATACTGATCTGCAAAATACAATGACTCTTCGTGTTAATTCTTTCTCCTCATGTGTTTCAGCTCTCTCCGGAGCTGTCTAATTCTCCTTTGCTTACAGATGGTGCATTCTCCTTGTATCTTCTTCCTTCTCTTTCTTAGATTGGAGGTTGTGTAATTCCGAAGGAGTGCGTACTCACTTCGCTATAAAACCTCCATGCAATGATCTCTCCTCAGCAACGATCAAGGACTGACCGTCACATCCTCTTCAACAAACAAAGTTGACCCTTCTAGGAAGCAACCTCCTCGTCCTCACTGTTCCTGATAGTGTATGTTTGCAGGAAGACACTTTTACATAGGTCCTTGGGTTCAATGGTTCTCACTTGGGAATTAACATTGGACTGTTCTGGCTTGAATATAATTCTGCATGGAAACAAAACTTCACGACACTCTACTCTAGGTTTCTGTAGCGACGATGACTTCTGCTTTATTTTTATTTATTTATAGCGGATAGAAGTCATGCGGATCGCCAAGATCAAACAATCTCTCATGCATCCTGATAACACAAAATGCCAATGTTCATACTTCTTACGTTTAACGCAGGTTTCTCCTCGCAACAAATTCAATGGCGATTCTTAGCGTCTGATTTCCAATAGATTGTTGTGGGAATGGCCCCAAGATTCGATAACAGGAGGCGTGCTCGCAGAAATAACCGAAATAACTCAAACTTATCTCATCATTTAAAATATTATTACCAGGATTAACTTTCATTCCATGTAATTCAGCCGAGAAATGGAAAACTATGGTGATTTTGATCTTTAAAATGGCATTATCTCTTTCATTATCATTGGAAGATCCCCCTCCATAATCAGGGAGCATTGAATATAACAAGTAAGGAACTGTTAACATGTCATATGAGTCTCTTGTTCAGCTGGAAAATGTTAAGTGTGTAGCTCCTGCCAATATAGTGAACTCTATACCAATATTACCTTTTGATGGAAATAATTCTGAATAGGGATCGACAGATGAAATCGAGAAATGTAAGAGAAAATTCAATTGGATATCTGCAAAAGTACCAGTGCCCTCTACATGTGGCACTAGATGGTGAGTCCCATTCTTCCCACCATCCTCCAATGGATTCTTCTCCATGAGGGAAACACAATGCCTTCTCCTCCAATGCGGGCTGCAATGCGGGCTGCAAAGTTGCGGCTCTCTATTTTTATGTGGCAGCTCCAAAAAAGTCTGCAGTCGACGATTTCACTATGGTCGACTCCTTGACAACGTATCTACAACAAAAGATCCTCACACAGATCAGATGTCACATCTTTCAGCGAATGACAACTACTTAATTTCTAGCGTACATGCCTCCTCGACTTCTCCTCCACGTTCTTACAACATCAATCATTATTTCCCACGGTGAGATTCCTTTACTGATAAATTGTGAAGCAAGAAATGCAGAGAGAAAGAATAGAGCGGAAATAGTATTCAGTATATTGATAATGTAAGGAGAAAGTACAATGAAAAGAGTTAATGAAGTGATACAATGCAAAAGGAAAATAGCTGAGCTAAATAGGCTCAAACAAATCAAGTAAAGAAAGTACAGCTGGCCAAGACAACTGGTAGTGTACAGTCAACCTGTTGAGGTTACATTATATTTAACACTCCCTCTTAAACTCAACAGTTACAAACATTAGCACTGATTATGCCCAAGTGTTGTCTCTGAAAATCAAAAACAGATTTTCCCAGTGGCTTTGTGAAGATATCTGCGAGCGGATCTCGAGAACCACAGAATTGAAGTGCAATATCACCATTATTGACTAGCTCGCGGATGAAGTGGAAATGAGTGTCAATGTGTTTGGTTTTCTTGTGAAACACATGATTTTTGGATAGAGCTATTGCTGAAGTATTGTCACAGAAAATAGGAGTTGGATCTTTTTCTGTATGTGATATATCTTTCAATATTCTTCTCAGCCACACAGCTTGACAAGAAGCTGAGGTAGCAACGACATACTCTGCCTCTACAGAAGATATTGAGACAATTGACTGCTTCTGTGATGCCCATGAAATCAGGTTCGAGCCCAGGTGAAAAGCATGTCTTGAGGTGTTTTTCCTGTCATCTAGGTTGCTTGCAAAATCACTGTCTATGTAACCAGATAGTTGATTACTATCAGATTTAGTGTACCATAAGCCAAAATTGAGAGTTCCTGCAATATCTCTCAGAATTTGTTTCACCATTTTCCAGTGAGAATCTTTGGGAGATTCCATGAATCTGGAAACAAGGCTAGTTGCATACATAATATCAGGCCTAGTTGTTGTAAGATACAACAAACTGCCTACTAAACTTTTGTACAGGGTAGGGTCCACTGTAGGGCCTTCATCTTTCTTGCTCAATTTTGTGCCTAGAGGTATAGGGGTTTCTGTTGGATTGCATTCTTCCATGCGAAATCTTTTGATGATGTCTGCTGCATACTTTTTATGACAGACAAAATTGCCTTTGGTTGATTGATCAACCTCAATCCCCAAAAAAAAATTCATTATGCCAAGATCTGTCATCTCAAACTCAGATTGCATGGCATGTTTAAAATTGGTTAATTCAAGATTTCCAGTATATATCATGTCATCAACATATAAACATACAATCAAAATTTTACCGTGTTGATCAGTTTTGGTGTAAAGAGTTGGCTCATTTTGACTTCTGTTGAAACCACATTTGATCAGATAAGTGTCAATTCTACTGTACCAAGCTCTTGGATCTTGCTTTAAGACATACAAGGCTTTCTTCAGCCGATATACTTTGGCTGGCTGCTCTTGGACTTCAAATCCAGGTGGTTGATCGACATAAACTTCTTCTTCTAAGAAACCATTTAGGAAAGCTGACTTGACATCCATCTGGTATACTTGCCATTTATGTTGGGTTGCTATGGCCAATAGAGTTCTTACAGTGTCTAACCTTGCTACTGGAGCAAAAGTTTCACCATATTCAGTACCAGGTTGTTGTGAGAATCCTTTGGCAACAAATCTTGCCTTGTGTTTTTCGATCTACCCTTTTTCATTGAGTTTAGTTTTGTAAACCCACTTGACACCAATACTTTTCTTGTGACTTGGCAAATCAACAATATCCCATGTCTTGTTCTTCTCAATGGAGTCAATTTCTTGGTTCATGGCTTGAACTCAATGTGGCTCCTTAGTTGCTTCTTTAAAAGATGTAGGTTGACATGACATTAATGCAAAAAGATTGTGTTGTTCAAAGTCATCCAACTGTTGATGGATTTCTCTCAAACTTCGAGTTCTCTGATCTTGAATTTCAGAGGATGAGTCTCTGCTGGAAGTTGAGTTATCAGGAGAATTTTCAGGTTGTCTTTGTACCTGCAATCTTGGTCGAGAAGGTTGAGGTATTGACTGTTCTGAATTTTCTGCGTTTTCAGAACTTGGCAGCAATGGATTTTGACTGTCCAGTTGTTGATTTTCTGATTCATTCCAGAATTGATTTTCCAGAAATTTTACATCTCTGCTGAGAATTAGTTTCTTTGAGATTGGATTGTAAATCCTGTAAGCTTTAGATGTTTCACTGTATCCAGTAAAGATACATTTCTCACTTCTGTCATCAAGTTTCTTCCTTAATTCGGAAGGTATGTGAGCGTATTCTATGCATCCGAATGTCCTTAGATGTGCAACATTTAACTTTGTCCTACTCCATGCTTCTTGAGGGACTTTCATCTTTAGACTTGTGGTTGGATATCTATTCAAGAGATAAACTGAGCATGCTACTACTTCAGCCCAAAAAATATTTGACAAACTTTTCTCTTTGAGAAGTGTTCTTGCCATATTCATTATTGTCTAATTTTTCCTTTCAGTCACTCCATTCTGTTGTGGAGTATACCTGGCTGTTGTTTGCATGATAATGCCTTGTGATTTGCAGAAATTTGCAAATTCATTGGAGTTGTATTTTTCTCTTCCATCGGACCTGAGTGCTTTTATATATTTGCCACTCTGTTTTTCAGCTTCTATTTTGAATTCCTTGAATTTTGCAAAAGTTTCAGACTTGTGTCTAAGAAAATAGATCCAGATTTTTCTGCTGAAATCATCAATAAACGTTAGAAAATAAAAGCTACCACCTATTGACTCTGTTTTCATTGGTCCACATAGGTCAGTGTGAATAAGTTCAAGATGTAGTTTGGCTTGAGTTGTGGACTGTAGAAAACTAGTTCTCTTATGTTTTCCAAGTATGCAAGACTCACATGGGGAATTTTGTTCTTTAAAGATGGGAAGACCTTTGACCATGGAGTGCTTCTGAAGAAGACTTAGACTCTTAAAGGGTATATGTCCAAATCTTGTATGCCAAATCATTGTTTCATTTAGGGTGGATGAACTTTGTGCATATGGTTGAATCAGATTTGCAATTCCGAGTGTAAGGGGAAACATCCTGTTCTGAGTCATGTGGATTTCATATATCTTGCAAGATGCTCCCTCAAAGAGTACCTTATAGCCATGTTCAATGAGTTGTCCTACACTTGGCAGATTATGTTTCAGATCTGGAACATGATAGACATTGTTTATGTCTTTCTTTTCATTTTGTTTAGTAAGAATAGATACAATTCCTTTGCCTTGAACTTTGACTAAGGAATCATTTCCAAGTGTAATATCAAATGAGATTGAAGAATCAATGCATGAAAGTAAATCTTTGTTACCTGTCATGTGATTGCTGCATCCACTATCCAGCAACCAGAGATCTTTAGATTGTTCTTCAATCATGTGGCATGAGAGAAACATACCTTTTGAGGTTTCTCCCGTATGATTTGACACATGTGATCTCCCTGAGAGCTGATCTGCTTGCTTCTTCCTGCATTCAGATTCATAGTGCCCATATTTTTTGCAGTAATAGCATTGTATGCTTGATTTGTCATTTGATCTTCTCCCTCTGCCTCTTTGAGGCTGAAGATTCTAATTCTGGTGTTGTTGTCTGTGACCTTGAAAATTTTGATGCTGGCTTTGTTGTCTGTTACCTCCATTCGAGTGTTGGTCACTTGTAGTACTCCCTCATCCTTGGTGACCTCTGCCTCTTCCTCTGCCTCTCCCTCTGCTGAAGGAGAATTGAGTTTTGAAGGCATCGACGATTGAATCATCTGTGAGATGGAGTCTGGTCTCATGTGTCACCAGAGAACCAATTAGTTCATCTGTTGAAAAACATGACAGATCCTTGGATTCAAGGATTGTTGTAACAACCATTTCGAATTTCTTTGGTAAACTTCTGAGGAATTTTTCAACAATGCGTTGATCAGGGATGGCTTCACCATTCAATTTGATCTGGTTCACAATACCCATGACTCTGGTCATAAACTAATCCACATTTTTGGATTCTGTCATTCTTAGAGTCTCGAATTGCATCCTCAAGGTCTGCAATTTAACTATTTTGACCCTATCATTTCCTTGGTAGGATGATTTAAGGATTTCCCAGGCCTGTTTTGAAGTACCAGCGCCTGTAATTTTTGAGAAAATTGAGTCATCCACTGAATTTTGAATCCAAAATTTAGCTTTATTTTCTCTATTCCTCTGAGTTGCCTAAGCAGTTCTCTGTTGGTTTGTCATGGCGGAAAGGTCTGCTGGATCTGGTTCCACATATCCAAGATCCACTGGATCCCAGCAGTCTTGTGCTTGCAAGAAGGATTTCATTCGAAGAGACCAAAACTCATAGTTATTTCCAAGAAGAATCGGACCTTGAGTTGGTCCTAAATTGCTAGAGGTCGCCATATTTAAAGAATTTGAACAAAACATAAAAAAAAATTGGAAAAATTTTGTGTTTACCTATTTCTTGCACCTAAACCGGGTCTGTTAATTTCTTGCAGTGACGTCGGAACTCTACGATTCAAGATTTCACGTGTTTTGACTTCGCGATTCTAACTTCGGGACTTCATTATACGAGTCCTCCGAAATCTTGTTTCTCCAACTTCTGATCGCCGAAAAGTCAAAGAAATCTTAACAACCTTGAATTGGCCCTTAGTCTCCGTGCAATGTGACCACACGCCTAGATGTTAAAGTGCTGCCAGCGAAATGCTGAAATTTCCTTTTGGAAAATTCAACGGTCCAGATCTTCCTGTGATCTGATGGTCCAGATTCTTTCGGGATTTTGGGATGTCGCGTTTCGCGACTTCGCAAACCTCGATATCGAGTTCTTCTGACTCCTCGATTCCCTGATCTTCGAATTACCGAAATGAAATGATTGGCTTCAAGGATCAATGATCCTCATTGATTTGAGATCAACGACTCAGATTATTTCAGAATTTCGCGTATCGGTATTTCGCGACTCTTGAGTTTGTGATTTCGGGTTTCGGGACTTCCTGTTTCCCAATTTCGAGAACCTCTGTCTTCTCGATCTCTCGATCTTCGAAATGTTGATCTGCCGAAATGGCAAAGTGTCCTTCTTCTTTCGGAAAATCTCCCGAAATCCTGGATTGTTGCCATGCATCTCCTCAGGATGGACGGTCCTCCTGTGTTTCGCGATTTCGCGACTTGCGACCCCCGGTGACACAAATCCTCTGTCAACTTGAAGCCCCGGTAGCCGAAATACCGATGGTTTCCTCGATCTTCACCACGTGTCCCAACGAATGGACGGCTGTGATCTTTTCGCTATTTCGGGACTTCCGCCATGGAGTGCCCCGATCTCTCGTCCTCAGGACCTCCGAACTCCTGAATTCTGAAATCCCGATGTGTTCACTCTTTAGGGACTTTCACCTCTCCTGTTCACGAAGGCTTAACCCTCATGCATATCCTGATAGATCCAACGATTGTCGGGTGTTTTCTCAAGATCTGATGACTGTTGGCTATTCTGAACAAGATCTGACGGCTCAAAATCTCTTCTGCCCTACGCGCTCCAGAGGACTAAGCCTCGTGCACTTTCTCACGGATCCGATGGCTATCGGTCCTCTGCACAAGATCTAACAACTGTGATTCTTTCGCCTTTACTGCGCTCTCCTCGTCCCTTCTGAACTGAATATTCGCCTCAGATCTGATCGCAGGACGGATCTTACAGCCGCGATTGCTCGTTCTTGGCTTCTTTCACAAGTTCTTTGCTATTCTTGGAAATATTTTCTCCTGCAGAAGAAAATTCGTGAATCTTTCACAGATTTGAAAGAATTACACGAATTCTTTGAAGCATTCTATTCTTTGCAACAATCTTTGACGAATTTGAGAGATTTCCTGAAATTATTTAAACGATTCTGCCTTCTGCAACAATCTTTCACAAATTTGAATGAATTCTTTGAATTCTTCAAGTGTTCCTGCCTCCTGCAACTCTTCTTCGTGAATCTTTGACGAATCTGAAATTGTTCATGATTCTTTAAACTTTCTCCTTCCACAGTTTCTACTTCTTGGATCTTTTTGAGAGTATAGCGCTCTGCTTCCTCTTGTGAGCTTCCCGCGATGATCTTTTGAGAGGATGACGGACAACTTCCCAAGCCTTGTGAAAAAATGGTGTCCCATGCTCTCGTGATCTGTGTAAGCTTTGCGATGTGAGGATCTTGTTGCTCTCCAGTCTGTGTGAAGAGGCTTACTACTGTAGCTCTGATACCATGATAAATTGTGAAGCAAGAAATGCAGAGAGAAATAATAGAGCGGAAATAGTATTCAGTATATTGAGAATGTAAGGAGAAAGTACAATGAGAAGAGTTAATGAAGTGATACATTACAAAGAGAAAATAGTTGAGCTAAATAGGCTCAAACAAATCAAGTAAAGAAAGTACAGCTGGCCAGGACAGCTGGCAGTGTATAGTCAGCCTGTTGAGGTTACATTATATTTAACATTCACGTCCACGATCTCACCAGACCTCATTCCCAATAGATCTCACGTGCTCATGTGCAACAAACACAAATACATTAACAGAGAAATCAAATCATAACAACAACAGTGATCAGTGGCTCTACCTCTTCACAACCAGCTTGACGACTCTCCTCCAACAGTGTGGCGCCATGTCCAACAACTGTCATTCAATGGAATCTCGAGTATTGACTCCCTCTATAGGCAACTTACATCCACACGCTCCAACAGACGGATCCTTTACTCATCCTCTAACCAAGCTCTGAGTTCAATACACACTGAGTCACATACAAACAACACCCATTTCCTCCTCTCTCTTACGCCTGGCTCCACCTTCAACAAAAACCTCCTTTCTTCAGTAGCGGCGAAACTCTCTATCCACAGGCCTATCTACATGGCTCTGATACCAACTTAGAAAATGGAAATAAGACCAGCTCCTAAGAGGTGAGGCAAGCTAAGCCTGGAGGTAGCCTAAGCAATGCCACACGCTTCATATTAATCAGTCATGAATATAAAAAAATACATCAAGCATGGAGTTAGAACAGACTCCTAGGAAATAAGATCTAAGTCCTAAATACAAACACAATACAAACACAATGGGAGTTTCCTAACTAACAGATTCTCCATTATTTCTCCAACAGAGAACCCACCACAAATCTTAAGGACACGTGGCGAAGTAAACTTATCTGGTTGCACTCCTAACCACTCCATTTGTTCATGTAGCTTAATCGCTTCTTCAAATAGTCTGCTTGAGGTATAGACTAATAATTACATTTCATGAAAACACAGGGTTTTTTTTTTTTTTATCATTTTTCAAACAAATCACGTGCAACTTCGATTCTTCCATTCTAACCATACCCTTGTAATCATTGGGTTCCAAATCACAATAGTTTGTTTATGCATTTATTCAAACAATTCGCTGACATCTTCATTTTTACCTGTTTCCTCATATCTCCGTTTAAGAAATGTCGTGCTCAAATCCTTGTTTTCATCTCCCCTTTTTACCGGTGATGTAAATTGGATTTCCAATTCCCTCATCTATATTGTTACTCTCTCCATCGTTATATTTATAATCTAAAGGCGTTGGCTAAACATTCCACTTTTGGGGTTTTTTGGTCGAAATCTGACGATGTAAATCTGGACAAAATCGTTATTTTATGTTATTTAAATTGTATATTTGAATGCATAAATTGATTCAGCATGCTGAAAAACCCTTGAGGCACTCAAATTATACAAACTTAGCCACTCAAATATGCATATCCAACCATTCCTCACTTGATTTCGAGCAAAATCAAATAGAAAAAGTCGCCTGAAAACAACCAAAAGGTAGAACATTGAGACTACTACTAATCTAAAAGCTCACGATTCCATTGTTGAGCTACTCCCCGTGCTCCTAGACACGAAACCAAAACCATGAAGTGGCACTATGTTTTTATCCTGTAGTTCTGGTGTTGTAACTGGGCTCTGATACCACTGTGTAGTGTGCTCGGCCACCCCGGTGTCTACTGGGATGGCGGGGCACTGGGGAATTTCTCTAAATTCCCTCTCACATTCACCACAACATCCACATTCAAATCAAACATGCCAATTAACATACAAATCCATAACAAAATCACTACATAATTCATAACATAAACCATACAACAAAGCATTTAACATAAACACAGGAACATAGTACTTATCTCTTAAAAATCCATCGATTGCCTGTAGACCTACGACATTCCACCTAGCATTAGACCTCACTGTTGATAAACTCTTGGTAGTGGATCACCCCTGATTTAGGGCTATGACTCTACTAGGGTAAAGGCTTCCTAAGCCAACCATGGTCCATAACCAGTAAACTCTCAGGTCAAGGTGCCAACTGCTGCAACTAGCCTACAGTCTCTCATTCCCCACATGCATGTCCCACCCCAAAAAGTGTGCCCCTTCTCTACTCAACATTTCTTCATCTACCCCACTTCCCTTTCGGGGGATTCAACAACAGGTCGGGTAGGAAGTCTCTGAGCCATGTATGTATTGCCCAGCCCACCCAGGGAACATTCCCAACAGTTCCCTCACCTGTGGAGAATGCTCATGGGCCTGACAATCTGCATCTTCAATAGCACACGGACCTGGAAACCTGCCTCTTCAATAACACACGGACCTGACCACCCGCCTCTTCATTGAAAACCTCTAAGGACTACACCAGTAGAATCAATTGTCAAAGCTTCCATGTACAGGTATGAATGGTGGATGCAGGAACATACAGATGGTAGGAGAGAATGAGTGAAAATGAATAGAGAAATTAAACCAAATTCCCCCTTTAAATATGCATATGTCATTTTTATATTATATTATTATATAATATAATAATATAAAGTCCTAGGGAATTATTATACCTCTGTAGACTTTACCAGTCAAATCGTTGGGCGGAGGGGGTCCCTTGTCCCACAAACAAGGGGGTCTCATACACCAAATTGGTGTCTGGCTTGGTCGTGACCTTAAAAATAGATTATTATTATTATTATACTATATTTTCTTATCCTACTTGACTTAAGATCCCTTTACCTAGCCCTTAGTCCCCTTTCTCACTCGTGAAGTCTATCCCCCCATACTATTTTCTTCTCTTGGTTTGCAGCCATGGTGTTATTTTTTATTAATTAATGCATATGTGCAATTTATAACATAGACTCTCTGACCTTTGATCATCTTAGCAAGCACTTTGGCCTGAATATACCGACTCACCAACCTAAGTATCATATGTACAATATATTTACAATCTGAGACTCAAGCTAGGGTATTACATGCTCCTTGTTATCTCCCTAAAGAAAATTTTTGTACATATTGCAAACACCTTTAACAATATATTCGGGGGTTGCCAAGACTAAGAGTATATTTGAGGGAGACCTTATCTCTATGTATGCTAACATAAAGTAGTGGTGCATCTAACTATTTTTAGGTACACCAAAATCAAAACCTCCACTTAAGTGATTTTTCTATAAAACCCATTAAAGTAGAACAAAAAATGATACCTCCCCTATTTTCCATGTAGCGTGTGAGCAATTTTTTACATCATTTTATTTTAACTTATTAAATAAATTAGAGACACATTAAATTTACTATCTTAATTATTCTATCTACACTTTTATAGTCATAAATGTTAAACAATGGCGTACATGTGAACATTAACGTATTTTATTTAACTTCTCTTACCAATACTTTTGCAATGATATTATTTCTCAAAACATACATCACACCTTTTTGAAGTTATTAGTCTCTGCCTTTAGGCAAGGGATTATAGTAAACGGTTTTTACTCTTACATTACTTCAGCACACAGTCCAAGAAACTTTTAACCTTTCTATCCTAAGTTATGGAATTGAAGGGATTTATATATTCCAATAAAAAACTGAAACATTCCAAATCCTCCAATGTGAAACTTTTACCTCTTATTTGGCCTCATATCGAGGCGAAGGGTAATTTCCTTGGTTTCAAAGTTATTAAAGAGGAGATATATTTACATTACAGATAGTGAAGTGAATTAATGCTAGATCTCACCTTAGCATTAGTTCCCTAACATTAAATGTTATTCTTGATTGTGCATGCTAGAGCTATGAATAGGCAAGTCGACAAGTGTTCAATAGTTGAATGCACCACCTTTCATTAATGCAAACTACCAATGTGTTGCCAATCTCTAGGTGTCTAATCTTTTCTATTTCCTTGATCTCAAGGACTTGCTTATTCCTAAATCTTATTCCTATGCCCATGCATAGTATAGCTTATTCCTATGCCCATGCACAATATAGATTATTCCTATGTCCTTTGCTGCTAAAAATGGAGTGAACACATCGCCTTTCTCTTTGCCATAATCCAAATAGTCTTTGGCATAATCGAGATAGACCTGCATCAATCAACACATCTCCATAATCGAGATAGACCTGCATCAATCACCACATCTCCATAATCGAGATAGACCTGCATCAATCACGGTCTCTCTTCCCCCACCAGATTCCTTCCACTTATCACTTCCAATACCAACATTCCAAAGCTAAGCACATCCCACTTCTTTGTTGCTTTCATTGTATAACCCAATGCTACACATTCATTCAAAGTTCAAACAAATATTTTAGAATGTAAATACAATAATTATATGCGAATGAAAAGAAGAGGAATCTTGTGATGGCTATTATTACCAGGGGACATGTATCCAAAGGAGCCTACAACTTTACTCCAGTTGGAAATGTGGGCGTCGAGGAGCTTGGTTGTGCCGTTGTTGGAGATGCAGTCTTGGAATTTCGAGTCGAGCAACACATTATTGCAAGATATGTCGCGATGGACGATGGGTGGACTGCAGTAGTGATGGAGGTAAGCCAAAGCATGATCTATCCCTTCCACGATTTCCCACCGATCACGCCACTATAGATTCTTGGATTTCTCTCCGTGTAGAATTTTCCCTAGAGTTCCATTCTCCATATACAGAATTTTCCCCAAAGTTCCATTCTCCATATACGCGAACACTAGAAGCTTCAGTTTGCAGTGTTTGTTGGTTGTTTAGGCCAGTGAGTCTCATATTTGCCTCTTATATTCACCCCTAGGGGTAGAGGGTGAACAGAACACGATTTTTTCGAACCACAGTTCCTTCACTAGCCTTTTCATATGAGGGTTCTCTTTTATTTTGAACTCAATTGGGTATCTTGAATTGCAGGTCACCCCAGGTGGTTTAAATCCTTTTATTCGAGTAATTATGATGCTTGATTCCGTCACGTCCCCATCAGCATCAGCATCTGCATCACCCACTTGCAATTTCAACATCACAATATGCTTGGTTTGGGTTGTTTCTTTAGCACCTTGAATTTCTTCATTCAACTAAATTGCGTTGCTCATGGCTACTAATTTTTTGTGGAAACTAACAGGAAGAAGACGGGATTTTGACTCTGGGACTGTTTCCTGAATGGAGGGATCCAGATCTGTGCAAAGCTATGGCCTTAGAATAGGTTCTCCCACAGACCACGGGCGTGTATCCCCAAATGGAGCCGGATCTGAAATGGGTTGTCTATTGATATGGAAGAGATGCCACCCCTTGATCTTTAGGATCTGTGTTTCGATAGCACACAAATATTTTTAGGCCTAAGAGCCAAGTGTAGGCTGATGTATGGGCATAATGCATGTATACCAAGTGGAGGCAGCTGCATGCAATGCATACACCTAGTCCATAAGCTATGGAATAAAGTGTGTCTTACTAATGCGAAATAAAGCGTGTCTTATTGATGCATTGAAAAAAGGTTATTTATTAAACTTATATTTATAATGATTGATGAGTTGAAAAAACATTATTTATTAAACTTATAATGAGACATGTGGAAATTGATTCTAACCCTAGCTACTCACTTAATCACAAGGTGCATAATTTTTCAGTTCTCTAAAGATTAATGACTTTGATGGAATAATTATTGTACTTCAAAACTTGGTCGCCATGGAATGTTGATTTGTCTTTTGGTTTTATTGTTGCTTTTCTGGAAATATTTTGGGTGGAAGCATTCTGATCCTCATCTTGAACAACTCTATGTGTTGCAGAGTCATAGTCTGAGTCTTCTTCACATACAGTTCGATTACCCTCCATAACCCTCCATAGCTATTTGGTTCTTTCTGTAACTTCAACAGATCTTTTTGACAATTTATATTGAATTCCCCAACCAGCTTAGCATATGAATAATAAATGAATGACAAAGAAAGAAAGCTAAGAGTTAATATTGTAAGAGGACGACACTGCTAAAACTGCCTACAAAACCTCCCTACGTTTAATATTTGTCATAAATACATCAATAACCACACAGAATATACTACAACATAGCTAAAACTGGCCACAGTGCTGCCTACGTTTAATATTTGGCATGAATACATCAACCAATATTGAAATTCACTAAAGCAATCAAGTCAGCCAATAACATCTCTTCCAGCACTAGAGTAATCAAGTCAACCATTGCAGGTCTTCCCTGAAGGCAGGGACGCGCTTCTCTGTAGCCTTACTTGTTTCAAAAGGTTTCATTGAATGAGCATTGTAGTCATAGGTTTAGTTTAAGTAGGCTTGTTGGGTAGACCCGAACCTTTTTGAAAAGGCTTAGTTACGCTTAGACAACTATATTCACTTTGTCTTAATGGACTTGGGTGTCACTCATTGAGACCTAATAGGGCTTCGCAAGACCTAGACCACATGCCACAAGTTTAATGGGTTAGCGAAGTGACACTGTCTTATTAAAGCCAGAAAAAAATATTTTTCTCCTCACTAATAGTCATGTAACTTTTCTTCATGTAACTTTTCTTGTGAAACCAATTTTGAGATCCTTGAGATTTAAAGGGTTGATCTAATATTCAATTACATTACTAACAAGTTGATAAGTCATGTAGTGGATAGTGCCTGCACATAATAAAAGATTAATGGCTAGTATCTGCCCATAATAAAAGTTGATAGGGACAATAGGACGAAATGGAGTGGCTACTTATCCTTATCCAATATCTATATTCACAAGTCTTGTTAGGAATAACTGAGAAATGTCTAAGTTAGAATATAGTTATAACTAAAAAAAATTTGAGAATATCTAGGTTTAGTATGTGATTTCTATCATATCTTATTTGTGTGGAAGTGTTTGATTTGTCTAGATTGTTATATGTCTTTAAAGAATTTCCATGGAAATTGAAGTGTGTGAATGATACAATCGGTCTAATCTCTTCTTTTTCATGTGCTTGTTGTGTTTTATATTTTGGTGTCAGAGTCGTTGTAAGAAATTCATTCATTGTAAGAGAAACCATCGTTTGGTGTTTGTTGCCACCACTTGGAGAGTGTACAACCATAGAGGAGGGTTGAGAACCTGTGTAGTGAATTTGTTGGTAGAAGGATCAGAGCGCACACGCATTTGTTGCTAGAGGGGTCATTTTTTATCCATGTGCTGAAAGAGGAATATCTTGTAGTAGAAGAGGAGAATCTTCATGAAGGATGAGGAGCCCACACATAAAGAAAGCAATTTGTTGCTGGAAGAATTGCCTACATTTGTTGAGGATCAATTTGTTGTTTACATGTTTTCAATTAATTTGTGTCATTGATTGAAGAGACTAGTGTCGTCACCCTAGTGTAGCTGAGTGGAGTATTCATTGTATGAGTCTGGAGAGATGGGCATTGAGCTTCCATAGCATGAAGAGGTCATATGCATCAATTCAACACTTTAATCACTTTAATCACTAAGTTGCCATAGCATGATCTTAATCTATCATTGTTGGAGGAGTTATAATTGAGAAGGTTGACACTGTGTTCCATGTTGCTTCCTAGAAATGAAATCTAACTAGAAAGAATCATTGCTTGGAAGAGATAGCAGCTAGTAAGGAAGGTGAATTTTCTTTGTTCGCAGAAATTTTGTTGATTGATTTGAAGTTGGAAGCATAATTATGGAAAATACATTAGCAAAATCATATCTAAATGAGTCAACAAATCTAGATGGGGAAAATTATTCCAATTGGAAATTTAATATGCAAACATTCATGGAAGGCTATAATTTATGGTCAATTGCGTCTGGTGATGAAGTCAAGCCAAAATCCCCCTCAACCACAACAACCTCAATTCGGGATTGGGAGTGACAAGAGACCAAAGCGAAGGTGCTCTTGAGAATGTCCATGAAGGACAACATTATTCTGCATATTAGGGACTGGAAAACATCCAATGAAAAATGAAATAAGCTTAAATATATATATCAAATAATAAATACAAACCAAGTGTTATTTTTAAAAAGAAAACTATTGTCAATTAGAATGGAGGAAAACAAAAGTATCAGTAACTTTATTTCTAGAATCAAAGAACATAAAAATAATCTTGGCGATATTGGTTAAAAGATTTCTAGTATTGATTTAGTTATTGTTACATTGAATGACATGTTAGATTATTATCAAATGTTTATGGAGTTGGCTAAACATTCTACCTTTTGGATTTTTTGGCTGGAATCCAACCATGTAAATTTGGACAAAATCTATAATTTTTTGTTGTTTAAATTGCATTTATGAATGCATAAATGGATTCAGCATGTTGAAAAACCCCTAGGGCACTCGGATTATACAAACTTAGCCACTCAAATATGCATGTCCAACCATTCATCACCGGATTTCCGACAAAATCAAATGGAAAAAGTTGTCGGAAAACAACCAAAAGGTAGAACGTTTAGACTACTGCAATGTTTATCACTAGTATTGTAGTTAGAGAAAAAGCACCTACATTTGATGAATTGACATGTATTTTTTTGCAAGAGGAAGAGCGAAGAAAGAGTCTTAATAATAGGTCTCAAAGTTCATATTTGGCGTTGGTAGCCAAAGGGAAACAACTAATCAAAGAAAATCCATGGGAAAGAAGCAGAGGAGGAAAGACATATGCCAAACCATAGCAAAGCATGGCACCACCAAGGAAAAATTCCATGGTAAAAAGGAATGGTGGATGTTACTATTGTGGTAAGTCTGGTCATTTTTCTAAGGACTATTTGAAAAGGAAATTTGATGAATCTAAATATAGAAGGCATTCAAGAAATTTTGTTGATAGAGATGCCACAGTGAGTGATTTCAAAAAACAAAGGTTGTTTATTTCTAATGCTTCCTTATCTACTGAAACCAATGATGACAATGTATGGTTCATTGATTATGGTGCTTCAATTCATATGTCATGTAATAGGGATTGGTTTTATACATATCATGAAAACAATAATGGTGCCAATATCTATCTAGGAGATGATAGATCACATCAAATAAAAGGTTATGGAGATACATGTGTGATTTATCCTAATATCCAGGGGAAACAAATTCAAAATGTGATGTATGTTCCTGGAATTAAGAAAAAATTAATTTCAATTTGCACTATTGTGGATCAAGATTTAAAAGTTGAATTTGATAAATCTTGATGTTTTGTGATTTAAGATATATAGGATCGCTACAAAGTTGTAGCAACAGGAATGAGAGTTGGAGGATTGTAGAAGCTCGATGTAACAAGGAAGGGTTACCAAGTGTTGGCATCAATATCATTGTCACCAAAAGAGATATGGAATCAAATCTATGGTTAGCTAAATTATCATGATTTGATGTTACTTCAGAAGAAAGAAATGGTAAAGGGTATTCCAATTCTCAAGCATGAAAATGTTGAATGTGTTGTCCCTTGACCAGGTTTTGAGGATCCTTGGTCATGTTTGACCTACTTTTGGGACTTCGACAGGATGTCGAAGGAGGAGCGCAAGTTGAAGCAGAGATCACGGGATCTTGACCCCATTTTAGGGCTTTTGGGGTTTTGGGCTTATGTAACGGGTATGGGGATGTCGTCCCATGGTTTTACCCATGTTTAGGCCTTTTTTGTAATGTATAAATAGAATTATAGGCGATGTAAAAAAATAGGAGAAGAGGTTTTGATACCGTGCTAAGTGCTAAGTACAGATTGTAAATGATTTGTGCATGCTATGTTGAGAACTTGCAGGGCTAAGTGCAAGTGACTATAAGAGACTGTGTAAAGGCTTTATGTTGTGACCTAGCTCGAGGAAGGAGGATCTAGCGAAGTGTGCGTGGATCTCCTACCCTATGCGGAGTAGGATTTTGAGTCTTTGTGCATGTAGTTGATTGACCGAAGATAATAAAAGAGAAGAAGAGTTGGTGGGCGTAGCTCCAGGCTAGTGGTGAACCATGTATATGTTGTGTTATGGTTTCTTTGTGCATTGTGATTGTTTATTGTTCATATGATTAATGTAGTAATGTATGTTTAGATGCATTTGATATAGTAACTTAGTTCTTAGTAATGTGAATGAATGCTAGATCTGATATATTCCCTTATGCTAAGTGTGTCTATATGTTAGATCTGGTTGAATACTGTGCTTCTCTGTAATTAGGGTTTTCTCTACAAAGTGAATACTGTGAACTATAACTACTAAGTGCTCTGTTAAGTTGTTGTAATCACATATCGGTGTCCCAACTAAGGTTGCAAACATCTGAGTCATGCAATCAGCCATGCCTCTACCTCGGGTGATACTTCATCTTCTTCACAGGTGTTGTCTAAAAGGCCGATAGTTAGGGTTTTTTTGGTGCATTTTTGTAGCGTTGAACCTTCAGTCTGCCCCTGTGCCAACAAATGGTTCTGTTGTCGGGACCTGAAACTGTGATTGTTGGGAACTGAAGAAAATAAAGATCTGTGCGTAGATCTGTTGCTTTAGTGCGAAGTAGTCTACTTGACTTGTGAAGCTCTGTGCTAAGAAGAAAAGTCAGATCTGAAGAAAAGAGGTAAGATCTTAAATCTTTTTTCTTTAAAAGGTAAGAACAATGAAAAATTTTGATTGAAAAAGGTAAGATAAGTGGAAATTTCTGTTTCAAAAGTATGGATCTAGGTATGTTTGATACATTTTCTCCTAGCTTGAAAAATAGGGCACAGCTAGATGAAAGAATGTTTGATATGAGTAGATCTGATAGAAATAATGAAAGATATGTTATTCCCATGCATAGAAAGAATGTTTTGACTAAAAAATGGATGCAGGACCCTAGAAAGAATTTTTTGCAGGTTAGCTACTATGATCCTAGTGCATAGTACAGGAAAGGCTCGGGATCATTTCAAAGAAAAAGAAGATTAACCCTTTGTTATAATTGCAGAAGACCGGGACATCTTGCTAAGGAATTCCCTGGTAAAAGATGTAGTTGTGTTTGTTGTCAATCTATGGATCATAAAGTTTTGGATTTCCCTAGAATGATTTCTAAAGTTGAAAGAATGAATATGAGACAAGAAAACCCTAAGGAATATCAAGAAACTAAGATCATGGTAGAACCCCAGAAATAATTAGAGAATGTATTGCTACAAATGAAAGACACCCTAAATGATCACAGAAATATCAACTTATTAGAGATATTCAAATAAAAAGAATGCATAGAAACAAGAATAGGAGACTTCGACATTGATTGTGTTCTAAATGAGGAAACAAATATGAATATCATGACAAAAAGAACTTGGGAAATTTTGGGAAAGCCTGCTATGATTCCTTCATTAAGAGGAATAGGATTATTTAGAGGAAAGTTGATAACCCTATGTGGAAGACTCACCCAGATATCTATGAGTGCTCATGGAACTACGACAGAAGAAGATTTTGAGGTTGTTAAATTTATTGAGAACAATGCCCCATTTGCTATATTACTAGGAAAAACTTGGATTGAGAAAGATCAGGCCAGAAGAAAATAAGAAGAAGTCTTAGAACAAAAGAAGCAAGAATTAAAATATTTCATGACTAAGAGGATAGCACACTTGATTGAAGAAGATGAGAACAGGTGAACATTGTTCAGAACCAGAAAATTGGATGTCTAAGTTGAAAGAACATAAGAAGACTCATCGAAGAGTAGAGCACCTACCCCCAAACAAAGAATAAGTATTGGCCTTGAACCCTACGAAAGACCATCAACAATGCAAAGTTACTATGCTAAAAGGAGTTAAGAATCAGAATGGAAAGAGGAATACTGAGAAGAAGATTATAGGGAAGAAGGCTAGAAAGCTCAGTAAGAAGAGATAAAAGATAGAAAAGTTGTAGAATGTTCCATAAGGGACTTCGCAAAAGGAAGGTTTCCAAAACTGGAACTTTGTTGAGATATCAGAAAAGCGCAACCTAGCACTTCGCCACGGTGAATCAATATAGTTGCTGAAAGAATTATAACTGTTAGCCCGATGCCCCAAATGGTTAGAATAGCATTTATGGCCAGAAATCTTGCCTTCAGACCATTGGGACCCCGCCACAACGGAAAGAACCACATTGATGAAGACCTCTCGTCCATTGGAGAGATCCGTTACACCGTTGTCTACTTATTGCATCAAATGTTGCATCGAAAACACTTTTAAGAATTCTATCCTAGCCAACTCATTACTACTACACTGTTTTTATTGAGATCGACACATGTTCTATTGATTTGATCACTCATTCATCCACCTGAGTTATCTGATTTAAGCATGCATGTTGGACGAGATCAGCGCAGCAGAGAAAGTCGTCAAGGAATTTCTAATCGACATTATGGATAAGAAGGTGATGCCCATCGGAGCTCAAGCCTCATTGACGAGAGGAGTGCAAGCCTCCCCATCAACTACTCGCGGATCTGGACCATCCTGACCTACAATAGAGAAAATAACCAAGCATCGATATGACTTGGGAAACACAAAGTTAATCCTGACTATCCTTCCCGACTACATCCCGCCTTTGGCTGGAACAGTGAGTCGTGACAGTGTCCCAAGAGACTTTGATTACACCATGGTTACTGCATACCTCCCGAAGGGGATACATGCAGTTAGAACGCAGTAGAACAAGATCACAACATTAAAATTCAGCGACTTCAACCTAGGGGACCACAAGAACTACAACATGCTCACTCCTTACAAGTATTTGACCAGGACGAAGGGGAAGAACTCAAAAATAATCCCCCAACCATGGACTATGAACCTCACGCAGTCCACCCTCTTGAATGTGATGAAGATTCCACACTTTGGAAGGAACCAGGAGGTTAACACGTTTGTTAAGCTCCTTCTATCGTGTTACCATGGAGACTATCTATGGCTAGACTGACGCATCACATTCGATATGACACTGATCCATAGGATTGTCGGATTGAGCATGCAGGGACCCAAACCACATGACTTCTACCCAGGGAAGGATACAGATCGTGCATTGACACAGAGGATCAAAGACACATATGGTGATGTAGAAAAGGGGACGTGAGGCTACAAGGTATCTTCCATCCAGAATGGCGTAGTGCATCTGGCCTACTGGTTGATCGCAGGAAAGCTCATGAGAAAGAACAGACCTACACAGGTCACAAGATTTGTTGTTGACCTCGCCAGGAAATGTGTAGAATGACTCCATATGAACTAGGCGAAGTACCTAGTCAACCAATTGGAATTGGATTGTCGCGAAGCTCCGGATCAGGGCTATGAGTTCCACTTTAGTTGGATCTTGATCCTCATAGATTTTACTACTTGGGAGATTCTGGAAGGTGCAACTTTCCCGGACATTAAGTCGTTCAAGCCACTTGCTGTGAATTTCACCGTGCTCTGGTACTAGAGTGATATGGGAAAATAGTGGCAGTCGAACACAGTATTCTACATGTACTATCTCTAGTTTAAGAGGGCTATCAGGGTGGTCCCTCGCATGACGTTGAACACCTTGCACCAATTCATACCTCTCATGAAGTTTTGCGCAGATCGACACTTCATTTATATCATTGTGCACGCAGATGAGCATAAATAAGAGCCTCAGTAATACTATAATCTCACAGAGGATGACCTCGACGAGATAACTAAGGACTGGTCAATAGAAATCCTTATCCCTACTGACCCTACAGAAATCTCTGATCCTAAACTAATTGGCATGTCGGAGGCCACTCACAAAGAACACGACACACCTGGAACCAACAGAAGGAAGAAGACTGAATAAGTACAAAACCTAAGTAGTGCATCAGATGAAACTGCTTCAGTATAACCTATATGAGGAGATGATGATGAAGTATATAGATAAGAGACCAATGAAAAATAACATCAACAAAAGCAAGGTGAAGTAACACCGCCTAGGGATCTTGTTGATGAGGCTGAGCCCTCAAAGAAACGAAAGGTTTCCCCCACGAAACCTACCTCACGGAAGAAGTCAAGAGCAAGCAATACCATGATGCGAACCGTGCTCATGGTCGATGACTTCGACTTCATCATCTCATCTGTAGCAGATGCCTCATAGGACGTCTTTCAGAAACATGAAGCCAAGCAAGAGGAGATGTACGATAGAATCGAGGTTGAACTCAGAGGGGTACAACAGGCTCTTAAATCCAACCGCATAGTATCCACTACACCCCCGCCATAAGAAGCACCAGAGTTGGGAGATGAGCCTACCCAACTCCGCAAACTAGCTGATGTGACTGAACCTCGCCTTCGTCATGCACAAGAAGAAACAGAACAGGCCATAGAGGCCCTAAAGCAAGTGCAAAAAGTAGTCATAGAGCAATGTCGAGTTGTGCAATAGGAGAAGGTTTCTCTTCAAACAAAGTTTGAAGAGGAGAAATCACAAATCCAACAAGAGAAAGAGCAGTTGCTCGCAGAGAAGCTCGAAGTCAAAGAAGCAGTCAGCAGAGCACTTCTCTCTGTGATAGGCTTAGAGAAAAAAGTAGAAGAACCAATAGAGCATCAAGTAGCGCAGCTTGCAAAAGCTATCCAACAGCTTCAACATAGAATCAAAGATCTAGAGCTACGAACAGTTCCCAACACTCTGCAGGATGTACGATATCAATGAGAAGCAACTGCTCGAAGCGCAGTTGAGAGAATCAAGGCCCTCGACATGTAATGTAAACAACTAAGTGATCGCAGTGCCCAAACTTATGAGCGAATCACTAAGGATCCTGAATTGAAGGCACTAGAGTCACAACTCCAGGAGGAAAAACAACAAGTAGGAACAATACAGGCGTAGTTGAAGCCACTGTCAGTTGTCGAGAGGATGAAGCGATCCGAAGAACAACGCACTTCTCAACAATAGGTCCACACCATTCATAACAAAGTCATAGAAGTGACTCAGAGGCTCCAACCAATCTAGGACGAGGCTTGCCAACTATTCGCAGAGATTGAAGGTTGAGAAGAATAACCGGAACAGGTCGTCACTGCAACTGAACATCGCTTAGAGGGACCTATCAACTAATAAATTATCTAAGAGTTCACTGAGCAGGAGGATTTGGCGCAACAACAAGTCGAAGCAGCTCGAGCCAAGGATAAGGCTTTTGAGGCAGAGCTACCCAGATCAGAGTGACTCAATATGAGTCATAGGTGAGTGTTGGGGGCCTATTGGCCCTTGACCAAGTTTTGAGGATCCTTGGTCATGTTTGACCTACTTTTGGGACTTCGACAGGCATTCAAAGGCGGAGCGCAAGTCGAAGCGGAGATCGCGGGATCTTGGCCCCTTTTTAGGGATTTTTTGGTTTTGGGCTTATGTAACGGGTATGGGGATGTCGTCCCATGGGTTTACCCATGTTTAGGCCCTTTTTGTAATGGATAAATAGAATTCTAGGTGATGTAAGAAAAGAGGAGAAGGGGTTTTGATACCATGCTAAGTGATAAGTACAGATTGTAAATGCTTCGTGCATGCTATGTTGAGAACTTGCAGGGCTAAGTGCAAGTGACTATAAGAGACTGTGTAAAGGATTTGTGCTGTGACCTAGATCGGAGAAGGAGGATCTAGTGAAGTGTGCATGGATCTCCTACCCTATGTAGAGTAGGATTTTGAGGCTCTCTGCATGTAGCTGATTGACCGAAGATAATAAAAGAGAAGAAGAGTTGGTGGACATAGCCCTAGGCTGGGGGTGAACCACGTATATGCTGCGTTATGGTTTCTCTATGCATTGTGATTGTTTATTGTTCATATGATTAATGTAGTAATGTATGTTTAGATTCATTTGATATAGTAGCTTATTTCTTAGTAATGTGAATGAATGCTATATCTTATCTATTACCTTATGCTAAGTGTGTCTATAAGTTAGATTTGGTTGAATACTGCATTGCTCTGTAATTAGGGTTTTCTCTGCGAAGTGAATACTGTGAACTATAACTGCTAAGTTCTCTGTTTAGGTGTTGTAATCATAGATCGGTGTCCCAACTAAGGTTGCATAAGTCTGAGTCCTGCAACCACCCCTGCCTCTACCTCAGGTGAGACTTCATCTTCTTTGCAGGTGTTGCTGAAAGGGCCGGTAGTTAGGGTTTTTTTGGTGCATTGTTGTAGCGTTGAACCCTGGGTCTACCCCTATGCCAACAAAATTTGAGGTATGTGCATTAAAAAAACAACATAGGGAAGAGTTTCCTACACGTACAAATCATAGGAAATGAGATATTCTTGAACTATTGCCTACATATGTGTGTGGTCCTAGGCAAACAAGGTCTCTTAGTGGATCATATTATTTCCTTATATTTATTGATGATAGAACTAGATACACTTGGGTTTCCTTTATGAGAAATAAAAGTGATGTTTTTTAGTATTTTAAGGAATTAAAAAAATTAGTGGAAAAACAAATAGGGAGGTTCATCAAAATTCTCCAATCATATCAGGGAGGAGAATACACATCGAGGAATTTCTTCAAATATTGCAAAGATAATGGAATACAACAAAAATTTACAGTATTGCATACTCATTAGCAGAATGGAGAAGCCAAGAGGAAGAACAAAAATTTGGTTGAGTATGTTTGGAGCATGATAAAAGGTAAAAAACTATCTAATTTTTTGTTTAAGTAATAAGTATTGATGTATACCTTAAAAATATAAGTCTTACAAAAATTCTAGAGCACTAAACACCTTTTGAATCATTTTATGGCCTTAAACTAGAAGTTAGCCACTTGTGAATTTTTCGAAGAAAAGCATTTTCTCATATTCTCGAAGAAGATAGAAGAAATCTTAATGCCAAGGCAATCAAATGCATTTTTATGGGTATTTTCACATATCGTAAGGCTTATAAAAAAATTTATCCTCTCAGTCATAAGGTTTTTGCAAGCACAGATGTATTATTTCATGAACATGCAGATGAAGGTCAAAAATAAGATAGGCATGGTGTATGGCATCTTCCTAATGACAGTGATGAAAGTTTCAAAGAACAAGAATACATTGAACATGTTCAAGATGACTATTTAAGCAGCATGGACACTTCACGTAGCCAGATTTCACCAAGAAGGGATGAAGGAACTCCACGGAGAAAAACAAGAGGTGAAGGAACTCCACAAATCAGTGTAGCACCAAGGAGATCAACATGACAAACTCAGACACCTGTAAGGTATAAATATTATGCATTAATGACTCAAGTTATGAATGTAGAGGAACCTGTAACTTTTGAACAAGCTAAAATCATAAAGTTTGGATGGATGCAATGAAATAAGAACATGATGTTATACTGAGAAATGAAACATGGGAGTTATAAAAAACTACCTAAAAATAAAGTCCCTATAGGGTCAAAGTGGTTGTACAAGTTAAAGTTTAATGGTGATGGCAGTATAGATAAATATAAGGAAAGATTGGTTGCAAAGGGTTATTCACAAAAAGAAGGTATAGCCTATGATGATACTTTTGCACTAGTAAAAAACTTGAACACAATCACAATAATGATAGAATTGGCTACTAAATCTGATTGGATTCTACATTGGTTAGATGTAAAATCAGCTTTTATAAATGGAGAATTAAAAGAATATGTTTATCTCTTTCAACCAGAGGGGTTTGTAATGAAAGTTCAAGAACATCTTGTTTGCAGGTTGAAGAAAGATTTACATGGACTTAAACATGCACCTAGGTCTTGGTATGTTAAAAATGATAAATTCTTCTTTTAGGAAGGATTCATTCAAAGTTTAGGAGATCCAAATATTTATATCGAGAAGGATGCAAATGGTCATGTTTATTTGATTTCTTTAAATGTTGGTGATCTTGTTATAACAAGAAGTGCTACTAAGTTGATTGAAGATATGATAAGACAGTTGTCACGAGTAATTGAGATGAAGGATCTTGGACAATTACACTATTATTTAGGCCTTTAGGTATGAAGGGACAATGGTAAGACCTTAATCACACGAAGCAAGTATACAAAGGAGTTACTCAGTAGATTTAATATGAATGAATGTATGGTAGTGTCTACTCTACTAGAACAAAATGTTAAGTTCAACAATTATGATAATTCAAAGGAGGTGAATGATACTTTGTATCGACAGTTGGTGGGAAGTATGAATCATCTCACTACAACCATTCCAAATATTGCATATCCAGTTAGTATACTTAGTCATTTTATGGCTAAGACTCATTGCAATCATTGGAAAAGAAGCCAAGAGAGTCCTTCAATATTTTAAAGGCAGCGTTAATTTTGGTATTAAATATACTAATTATTGTAATGTTGAGTTGATAGGTCATTATGATTTTGATTGGGGTGGAAATCCATATGAAAGGAAGTTAATCTATGGATATGTGTTCAGTGTAGGATCTGGAGCTGTGTCACGGAGCCATAAGAAACAACCAATTTTTTATTTTTCATCCACAGAAGGTGAGTATAAAGCATCATGCAATGCTACATGTGAAGTCGTATGGCTTAGGAGGATTCTTGAAGATGTTGGAGAAAAGAAACAAGCACCTACAACCATCAAGTGTGATAATCAAAGTTCTATCAAGTTTTCCAACAATCTTGTGTATCACGCCAGGTCAAAACATATTGAGGCACATTACCATTTTGTGAGGGAGAAGATTAAGTCAAATAAAATTAACTTGGAATATTGTAATGCAATCGATAATGTGGCACACATTTTTACTAAGCCTATTGGAAAGGCTAAATTTGAAATTTGTAGAAACAAATTATGAGTTGTAGAAAATTCATTTCTCCATTAAGGAAGAGTGCTAGGAACAATCGAGAAATGTCTAATTTAGAATATAGTTAGAACTGAAATTTGTTCGAGAATGTATAGATTTGGTACATTATATCTATCATATCCTATTTGTGTGGAAGTGGTTGAGTTGTGGATTGATATATATGTGTAAAGCATTTCCGTGGAATACGAACTGTGTAAATGAGATAATTGGTCTCATCTCTTCTTCTTCTTTTGCTTGCTATGTTTTTTGTTTAGTCGCCAATTAGTAAGACCATGTTCAAAACATTATATTCGCAAGTATAAACCACAAACTGATAATTAGTAAAACCATGTTCAAAACCTGAAATGTCAATCACTATATGACTAATTTCAAAGTGACATGTGGAAGGTAACAAAACCATTAGCTCGTGATATTTTCATTATTTTCATTCCCCGTCACTGCGATCCAAAACTTTATTATCATCATATAATGAAACAATTCTATCTAATCATAAAAAAAATTATTAACTTCATATAAAACAACGCTCGATTATATAGACAATAAATATGGTAGTTTTTCCTTTAATGTTTTTTGAAAGACTAACATTGGCCTACATGAAATGCCATATCATGCTTCTTTTAATATAAAGAAAACCTTTAACTATTATGTTAATAATATCAATAATTTTTTACATGCGTTCAAGATAATTTAATTAATGAAATAATAGCATAGGTTATCATTTCAAAGGGGAATCCAAAGTTTTAAGAAAATGTTTCGATTTAAAATATTAACCATTCAAACCAAGGAAGATAATTATGAATACAAAAATTCAAAGGTCCAAGAGGATCCATAAAATCTCAAAATTTGATCAGATCAAATTCTCTCAAAAACTACATTGCTTCTTAGAGCTTGACAATAGCTTTCCAACGACACAAAAATTTCCTAAAACGAAGTTTGTATGCAAAATTTATTGACAGTCAAAGTTCAAGTCAATAGGAAAAAATTCAAAGGGTCAAAGTCAAGGTGACACGTGTCACCACTTCAAGGATGACACATGGCATGACCATACAATCGTATGATGTTGACATTGTTGCATCAAAAGGCACCACCCGGCATAATCGTATGACTGATTGAGGAGGAGATGTGGCATACTGTACATACATGTGGACTAATCGTTTGTTAACACATGGCAAGGATAGAACAATGAGAGTTTTCCATGTGGAAACCTCTCGTTGGCCATTAATGGTTAATGTTTATCAAAAATATTGGAAGTCTGGAGGACCGAGCCCGCAACCTCCCACAAACCTTACACAACTTCCATTACCAATATGCCACACAATTGTTACTTAACCATATATGGTGGCAAATGTATTTAAGCTCGGTTAAAGGTTTGAATGCCAAAAAAAAGGGCTGAGGACCCAATCCCTCGACCCATGGTTTTATATGGTATCCCATGTGACTACAATTAACTCCATGATCTGCGAGGGTTGATTTGAACCAACATATTGTAGTTATCACATATAAATTCCATCACATATATTTAATAAATCCAACCATATGTTACACAAAAATGTCGTAATATATGGCATGGTCAATGGGGTTTGACCCTGTGATGTACCATATATTATGTTAACGCTTTCATCGTTACGCTATATTTGGGTTTTTTTCAACAACCCAAACGAACAACATTTAAATTGATGTTGACGTTAGCACGAAGTTTGGGCCAGGTTGGGCTACCCGTGCCCTATTGATATGCACGAATTTTGAGATAAGCACGTGGTTCAAGGCCAACACACATTCCAAGGATGAATGGATATCGATACAGAGGTAGGGTACATATACATTGGATTGCATGCCAAAGAGGAAGCTAAGTTTATGTGTTGCATAGATTTGCATGCCATGAGGTATATTGTCCAAACATAGGCATGTTTATACTCATTTTTCTCATTTTTTTGAGAGGAGTATGATGGTGATGTTATTTTTGTGATAATAGGTCATTTGTAAAATTATTAGGCCATATCTCCATTAATGAGCACCATAGTGCATTGTTTTGCGTGTAAAGAGGGTGAAATTGAGCCAATTCAGAATATGGTTGACTTTATACTCATTTTTCTCAAAATTTCGCAAGGAATTCAATGATGAACTCTATTTCTAAGTTTGAGCAACAAAATTATAGAGAGTCCATAAAATTGGCTTTGTAATTCCATGTTGTAATGTAATTTGACATTTTGAGATAAAGAAGAGAGGTCTTACTATCTAAAGGGGACTTGAAGATGAAGTAATATATGCCATCAATGTCTTATATTTGAGTTCTTTTATTTTATGTTGTGCTATATCATAATACTTCAAATTAATCCTTAGTTTATAAGATTTTGGATAAGAATCACAACATCATTTTTTTTCAAATCACCTCAATACGATCAAGAATTATTCTGAATTAGGTTGGATGCTAACATGTATATTTTAAAGGAATAAGTGGTATCTAAGGAATTCTGGATCAAGTGGTATAAGAGCTAGTTTTGATGTATATTTGCAAGTTGTTGATGTAACAAGATACAATACTTAAGCTGGTGAAGGCTCTTGTTGAGAAGACAAAATGAGTAAATACCTCATGAAGTTAAGGCTACAGAAGAACATTAACCGACAGATTCAAAAGGAGAATTATGATTTAAGGATGCAATTACAAACTCTCGAGGAAGAGAAGAAAAAGTTGCAAGATAGACTGATATGCCATGAGTAATTCCATAGAGGTATTTTTCATGAGTTGGAAATGAAGTTGCAGAACAAGGATTAGGTATTGGCACCAACAACATCCATCCATGAAGATTGGCAAGTTGATGAAGTAAAGTCTCTAATGCAAGAGAAACTAGCTCTTTGAAAGGGAACGATGGAGAAGGATTATTCTTCATATTATTATTTTTCCTGTCAAGATGGAGAATGCTCAAGGACGGTTGAAGCAAGGAGAACTTCAGATGAAGAGGTCCTTCATAAGAAATTAGTATTACCTTCCAGTCCAAAGAAAGGTAACAAATCTAAGACATCTCCAGAGAAAGATGTGCATTCTAAAGAGGAAATGAAAACGTTTCCCACTGCTAAGAGTGGTAAATGGTATATGTATCCATGTGCTTCTTGTGGAACTAGTAACCATGATATGGATAAATGTCGAAGAAGACAATTTGTGCAAGAAAATCCATCAAAGAAGAGGGATAAAGGTAACGATCATTTCTCAAAGTAAAGGAAAAGGGGGAATGACAAGAAGGGATTGTGGTTCCAAGATGGGAACAAGACACTATGCTATTATTGTGGTAAGAGTGGACATCAGATCGATAAGTTCCTGAAGCAGAATCGGAAATATGTAAAAGAACTTGCAAGAAGACAAGGAACATCCCCAGATGAAGTTAATGGTCTTACTGAAATATTTGAGAAAGAATACTTCCTAATGGTTGGTCTTAACAGAGTGATATATAAATACATCAAGGAATGGTTTGTGGACAATGGCTCATCTCACCACATGACTGGGATGAGATTAGTATTTCTGGTGTTCTCATAGATTGACATAGATTGTTATGTAGGATATGCAACTAACACTAGAAAAGCAATAAGTGTTGATACTGAGAAGGGGGTGAATCAGTATCAAGTACAATTTAAAACATTTTTCAACTTATACTTAAACCATTCAATTATATCCAATGAGAAATGAACAATAGTATAAGAGTTACACCAATACACCACAATACACCATACACAATATATGATATATAATCAATAGTTATTGTTCAA
>ML778880.1:517395-542502 GCA_009831015.1 Picea engelmannii
TACCTTGATATGTCTTCTCAATACCATAGCAATTTCACCATCTGAATCGTTCTAGAAAAAAATTTATAGCGAAAATGGTAAGATGACCTGAAAATAACATACCTTAGAACACATCACCAAAAGACTTCATCCTCCCTTGAAATTCAGCCTTCTTTAATTTTCATTTCCTCTGAAATTTGACTTGTGTATCAAATGAATGTATAATGATATTTATTTATACCATTTATGTCACTTACTTTTAACATTAGGGCCGACCTGACAATTTCTTATTTTGTAATTCTTTTCTTTAATTATCTTCACGGCCTACATGTACTTCCTTCTTCAATTCACTTTGTCATCTTCAAAAATTCATTTCTCCTCAACCATGAGGATCCACGTGAAGTGCCACATACCACTGGAAACAACATGATGTATACTATCCATCCATGGGTCTTGTATCTACATGTACATTTTCCTTCATGTCCAAATATCTTCATCAATCTTGTTGTCCAAAACCCATGACTAGGGTTGACATCAATGACAACAACCAATCTTCCAACAATCTCCTCCTTTGTCATTGATGGAAACACTCATGCTCCCCCTATCATCATGATCCCAATTTCTCTCCCCCTTTGACATCAATGGAAAAGGGTAGGGCTTCTCCCTCTGAGTTTAATGGAAAAAGGTAACCTTATTTTTTGGGGTTGCTCCCCCTGAACATGTGGCACTCAATAAGATTTCATCCTTATTTTTGGTCTTTAGGAACTTTTCTTCCTTGGAATCATTTTGTGTGGCTTATGTCTTCTCTCTCTTCTTCATGTCTAGGATGTATATGTTGTTCGATCTTCTTGTTGTAGTTGCAACCAATCTTCCTGAGTTATTTTCTTTGATTTTACATTTTCGGGAGTCAAACGTAAGAGTGTATCCTTTATCACACATTTTACTAACATTGAGTAGATTATGCTTCAAGTCTTCAACCAATAGGACATTATTTGCTTTTACATTTTTTCTTCCAAGTTCTACTACACCTTCTCCAAGTATTTTGGCAGATGAGTCATCTCCAAATGCAACATTGCCACCGTTTCTCTTCAAGCTGATGAATTTGTCTTGATCCCCGGTCATGTGTGAAGAACATCCACTGTCTATATACCATTCATCTTCTTATTTACATTCTTCAGCGGTTAATGCTATTTGACAATCTTCATTGTTTGGAATCTCTTTCCTTCTCCATACTATGGTTGGAATAGATACATCTTCATTCATATATCTGCAATCTCGTGCTTTGTGTCCAAGATAATTACATTTGTAGCATACAATATTTTTGTCCATCAATGGGGAAAATGAATTATAACTTTTTTTGACAAATACATGATTATTTCCATATCTTCAATTTACACCATTCATGTTTCTTGTGTATTTGTTCGTTTCATTGATTCTGCAATTAATTGCCTTATGTCCAAAATTTTTGCAAGTATAACAATGACCAAGAAAGAAATTTTGATATCTTGGAGTAAGTGGCCTTCTTTGTGATGTAGTCCATATGGGTTCACGATCTACTCTTCTGTAGTTTCCTTCATACTGATTGAAGCTTCTTTGATTCCTGAAGGTAGGAGGTCTTCTTGGATATTCATCTCTTTTGTAATCATTCCTTCTTTCTGGTATCCTAGTCCACTTCTCATCAACTGTCCGTGTAGCTCTTTATTCAACCTTCTTGTTGGTATTTGCATCTTTTTTGTTTGAATTTTCACCCATACATCCAAGATGTGTTAATTCTTTTTTCACTTGAGAGTTTCTTAAGCTCTTCCTCAATGAGACAACTTCGTGTTCAAGTTTCTCACAATCTTCTTCTTTCTTCATCATTTGGACCTTCTTTACTTTTCCTATTCTTCTTGCTTCTTCTAGTAGAGTTTTCAAGGAAATGGTTTCTTCTCTTAGTTTCTCAAAGTCTTCTAATTGTTCCTTCAAGCTTATAATTGTCTTTTCATAACTACCCAATTCACTTCTTAGTTTTCTACACGTGTCTTTGAGCTTGCTATTTTCAGTCTCAACATGCTTCAATTTTTTAAGATTCTCATCTTCTTGTTGAATCATTTATGTTTCTTGATTTTCTTCTTCTTCATTGGAATTTTCTTCTTTAGTGTCATCTCTTTCAATCCTTGGATGAGGACATTCAAATTCAACATGTCCTACTCCTTCACAATTAAAGCAAAAGAACTGACCTCTATTTTCTTCTTTGAAATATGAGATGTTGTAATTTTATTCAACTTCTTCTTCTTCTTCTACTTCTTCCCTTGCATAAAGGTATTGTACCTTGTCCCAAATCTATTTTGCTAATGCACATGATCCCAACTTGGATTTTACTGAATCTGTCAATCCATCCAGGATGGTATCTATTGCCAATTTGTTATTCCTTTTTGCTTCCTTTTGAGTTGCAGTCTTTGGTTTCTTCAAAGCATTGTTTTTTTGAAGCAACTGAGAACCAAACATCTTCCCCAAGAGATTTCAAGTAAGTTTCCATTCTATTACTCCAGCATTAAAATTGCTTCCATCAAATGGTGGAATCCCATTTGGAATGTTGTCTTCCATTTCTGCATTGGATCTTCCTTCCAGTGGTTAAACTGTACTGAAGGTAACCTGCTCTGATACCAATTGTTGATACTTAGAGGGGGGTGAATTAGTATCAAGTACAATTTAAAACCTTTTTCAACTTATACTTAAACCATTCAATTATATCCAATGAGCAATGAACAATAGTATAAGAGTTACACCAATACACCACAATACACCGTGCACAATATATGAGAAATAATCAATAGTTATTGTTCAAGGGAAGTAATGACTTTCAAAGGTAGCTACAGATTCCAAATGTAAAGTGAGGGATAAACCTCCAAGAGAAAGATACAATCCTCCAATATAAAGAGAGAGTTGAAATCTCCATCATTTCCCCTTCCTTCCACCCAATAATATATGAGAGATAATAAAACTTCACATTAAATCATCACCATCAACCAACCATCACATAGAACCTGATAATGCTTCCTGAGACTTCTTCAATTTATGTAATTCTTAAATTCTTGGAATACTCTGCTCCTGTAGATAATATTACTCAATTTATTCTCTGAAACTTCTCCAAGTTTCACTCCTTGAATCCTCCCCAAAAATAAGTTATAGAGAGAATGGTAGACCTTGTTCAATTATGGTTTATTCAGGAGACCGGACTTGTACATAATGGCCAGTGCTCAATATTTAACAGTTGATTCTGAAACTCGCACACAAGGAACTAAAGTCTATACTATTTCCAGTGAAAATTTTCCCACTTCATTTGAATTCTCTATTAATAAGTTATGATTGTTTTACCCGGAACACCTGTTTATTGACTAGCTTCAGGACTGGTCAAAAACCCTATCTTCCACAAAGTGTATCTCCATAATTTTAGAGAATAAAGAGATGAAACGTTTACCACAGGTACCTTGATATGTCTTCTCAATACCATAGCAATTTCACCATCTGAATCGTTCTAGAAAAATAGTTATAGAGAAAATGGTAAGATGACCTGAAAATAACATACCTTAGAACACATCAGCAAAAGACTTCATCCTGCCTTGAAATCAGGCCTTCTTTACTTCTAATTTCCTCTGAAATTCAACTTGTGTATCAAATGAATGTATAATGATATTTATTTATACCATTTATTTCACTTCATTTTAACATTAGGGCCAACCTAGAAATTTCTTATTTTGTAATTCTTTTCTTTAATTATCTTCAGGGCCTACATGTACTTCCTTCTTCAATTCATTTTGTCATCTTCAAAAATTAATTTCTCCTCAACCATGAGGATCCACGTGAAGTGCCACATACCACCGAAAACAACATGATGTATACTATCCATCCATGGGTCTTGTATCTACATGTGCATTTTCCTTCATGTCCAAATACCTTCATCAATCTTGCGGTCCAAAACCCATGACTAGGGTTGACATCAATGACAACAACCAATCTTCCAACAATAAGAGGGTTTGGATATGTAAGATTCCAGCTCGAGTCGAGAGGATTTCTTGGAATAGAGCATATGCCGTATGTTCCAGATTTGAAAGCAAACCTACTCTCAGTTGCGGTTTTTGAAGATGAAGGATATGCAGTTGCATTTCAGAATGGCCAGGTACTTTTGTATTGAAGGGAAGTTGTTCAAGACACAACAATCATGCTTGGTGTTTGCAAAGAGAGGTTATATAGGTTACTGGGAAAACCTATAATATAGTCTAATGGTTTCTTGGAATAAACATTAGATTTTGCATCAGATTCAACATCAGTGTTAGAGGCATTGTCATGGGAAGATGTGAAACTCCTTCCAATACTAACGAGAGGATAAGTCCATGAATAAACCATCCATCAGAAGAGATTTCATTGTAAATATGTATATTTTTAAATGTAATATGCATATGTAGATACCTCCTAAGTCTATTTCTAATGTTGTATTAGAAGGCTTGTAAGCCACTCATTGTATATTATAAGAGTGAGAAGAATTTTGTAAAATTTCTATATAGCCACCTTATATGTTGATAAGAGCAAGAGGAATTTTGTAAAAAGCTTTCTATATAGCCAACTTATATGTTGTTAAGAGTGAGAGGAATCTTGTAAAAGGATTTGTATATAGCCACCTTACATATTGTTTGAAGTTAGAGGAATCTGGTAAAAGAAATTCTATATAGTCGCTTTGTTATGTGAGTGAGAGGGATCTTATAAATATTTCTAAGCCTTTCAAAAATAGTATAGGAAATTGTATTGTCTTTTTATCAACTAAAGGGATACATATGGATCGAATTTTCCAAGTTAACATTCTTATTTTGAAGAACCGAAGGTGAAGGAACAAAAGGATGTAGGAAGTTGCCAAGTTGGAACATGTAGATCGAAAGTGGGAAGAACATCGAAGCTATGTATATCTTTCTAGAGATGGTAAAGGATAAATAATCTTATTTGTAAGAGTATGCATGATATAAGAATCTTCAAGATATTATGTCATGTTCTTGTAGATGTATACCTTGATAAGAAGCAATTCAAATAGTACAGAAAGAATTGTTTTGAAGGCAGGAGAGAAGTAATAAACATGGAATTCATTCAAAGACTCCTATAGATACATTCACAGTATAGGAACATAGAGTCCAGAAGGGAAAGGCATAGATAAAATTTTGACTTGGTTTCATATTATCCAAGATAGACTATATTCAACAGTGAAGGAGATGGGAATGGGTGTTGAATACAATATTCAGATTCAAATATTGTAGAGATACAGTGAGAAAACTTTTTTTATGAGGGAATCTATGAGATAGAACCAGAGCTATATCTATTAGCGACAATGTCAAATTCTAGAGTCAAAGCCATATTTCAGAAGAAGTCAGAAGTACACTGATATAATATCTAATATCCAAGATCCAAGATGAAGATTGAGTCCTAGAATATTCAACAAGATGGAAGAGTGAAGAATCTTCATCATCACTAAGTTATTGGATGAGAGAATTACAGTAAGATGGAAGAGTGAATAAGAGTTATCATCACTAAGTTGTTGAAATATTCATACTTTTTGAGGACCAAAAGTTCTTCGATAGGAAGGTGTGACCCAGAGGTCCAGGAGGATCCAGAATTCTCACAAAGGTTTAGGAGGATCTAGAAAAGCTAAAAATTTGAAACTCTCAATTGCTCTCTAAATATACATTAATGCGTAGAGATCAATGATATATTTCCCACGACAAAAAAATCACCTCAAAAAGATTTCATATGCAAAAGTTATTCATGGTCAAAGTTCAAGTCAATATGAAAAAAGCCAAAGGGTCAAATTAAAGGTGACACATGTCACCACTGCAAGGGTGACACGTGGAACAACTGTATGACCATACGGTACTGACATGGAAACATCACAAGGCATGTGGAAAGTATATACCAATGAGAGGTTTCCACGTGGCAGCCTCCCATTGGCCATTAATGGTTAATGTTTATCAAAATTATTTGGATTCTAGAGTATCGAACCCGCGACCTCCCATAAACCTTACACAACTTCCATTGCCAATATCCTACACAATTGTTACTTAACCATATATGGTGGAAAATGTATTTAAGATGGGTTAAAGGTTTGAATGGTGGGAAAAGGGGTTGAGGGCCCAAGCCCTCGACCCATGGTTTTATATGGTATCCCATGTGATGGCAATTAACTCCATGATCCATGGGGGTTGGTTGCAACCAACATACTATAGTTATCACATATAAATTCCATCGCATATATTTAATAACTCCAACCATATGTTATAACAAAATTTTGTAATATATGGCATGGTCGACAAGGTTTGACCCCACGACCTATCATATATTATGTTAACAATTTCACCATTACTCTATATTTGGATTTTGTTACAACAACCCAAATGAACAACTTTTAAATTGATGTCGACATCAACACAAAGTTCGAATTGGGTTGGGCCACCTGCGCCCTCTTTATATGCATAAATTCCAAGAGAGCCACATGGTCCAAGGTCGACACACATTTCAAGGATGCACGGATCTCGACATAAAGGTACAATATGGGTGCATTGGAGTGCATTCCAAAGAGGAAGCTAAGTTTATGTGTTGCATAGATTTGTGTGCCATGAGGTATATTGTCCAAACATAGGCATATTTATACTCATTTTTCTCATTTTTTCAAGAGCAGTATGATGGTGATGTTATTTTTGTCCGAAGAGGTCATTTTTAAAATTCTTAGTCCATATTGTCATTAATGAGTGCCATAGTGCATCATTTGGTATGTAAAGAGGGTGAAATTGAGCCAGTTCAGAATGTGGTCGACTTTATACTCATTTTTCTTATAATTTCGCAAGGAATTCAATGGTGAACTCTATTTTTTATTTTGAGCATCATAATTAAAGAGAGTCCAGAAAATTGGATTTGTAAGTCTATGTTGTAATGTAATTTGACATTTTGAGATAAAGAAGAGCAGTCTTACTATCTAAACGATACTTGAAGCTGAAGTAATATATGTCATAAATGTTGTATATTTTTATTTTTTTTTATTTTTTGCAGTGTTATCTCATAATACATCAAATTAATCATCAATTTTTTGAGATTTTGGATAAGAAGCACATCATTTTTCTGTAAATCACCTCAATACGGTTAAGAAAATTATTTTGAATTAGGTTAGATGCTAACACATATATTTTAAAGGAATGAGTAGTATCTAAGGATTTTTGGATCAAAGAAGATACTACCCAATATTTTAAAAAAAAAAGAGAGGCCATAGCAAGCACCAATCAACATTCTTGATTGAATGAGTGTATATATCCTTTAGTGGTAAACTACAACCTTTTTTTTAATTTTTCTTGATCAGGTTGGTGATTCGCATTTAGGAGCAGAATTAACTAATTAAAAGAATGAATACAATAAACACAGAGATATGAAGAATAACACAGATATACAGTGAACAATATCTTCTATTGAATAAAGAAATAGGCTAAAACTGTAAAACTGCAGAACTGAAACACTTGTTCGAATGGTGGTAGCTATCTCTGAGAAGAGATGTGGCTGCTATGTGCATCCGTCTGAGTAGAATAAATTACAATGAGGCTCTAGAGGCCTTTTTGATATTACTCATGAATGCCAAAACCCTAGACATCCAAAAGCCTAACCCTAGTAGGTGAAACGTCAAAATTCATGTAGGCCCCTATGGGTAAGTTGGTACCTCAACTTCCTGGGGTCATAAATTTTTCATATGAACTCTGTTTTAGGCACGTGATAGCCCGTTGGAAAGGTCTTTCAGAGAACTACACATTTTGCTGTCAAACTCTGACTACACCTAGAGTTTGACTGTGGAGAGCCAAAAAAACATTGTTTAGGCCTCCAAAACGACCCTCGAAGTACAACAAGATGTGCTAACATGAAAACATAAAAAATAAGCCTGTTGGATTAGGTGAGAGGCCACCAATATCCCCATGGAAGATGTGTAGGGCTTAAGACAACTCCCAAAAGTGTAGAACCCATAATTACAAAGAAGTACAGAAGAACATGTTGAACTAAAAATGGACAAGATGAGTCAGTTGGAATAGTTGGGTGGCCACCAATAGCCAACTAGATCAATGCTCCCCCCTTATGAAGCAATGGTCTCCATTGTGTTGATTTCCCCCATCAGGTGAGGAAACTTTAGTTGGATTTGGCCTCGGGTGAGCCAGTTGCCTTGGTGTAGGAGTTGCCCTGCCTTGACAACCCGATAAAGTTGGATCCTCTGTTGGTGAGTGCCCTTGACCTATGTTTCCAGTATCTGATCAGTGGATGTTTGTTCCATGCAGTCGCAGTTGAGCTCTATGGGTGTCAGTTGTTCTATGATCTCTGAGGTGTCCAATAATGGCGGAAAATATGGTCTAAGGAGGTCAACATTGAACACTGGGTGTAGGCTAAGGAAGGGTGGAGTGTTTAGCTCAAAATAATTGCTACCCACATCCTTGGTGATAGTGTAAGGCCCATAGAAAAGAGGGAGGATATTCTGATGGGGCCCGGTGAGACGCTCCTTCTGCAAATGTAGCCATTCTTTTTCGCCAGTCTGAAATTGGTGTGGTAACATGTGTTGATCATGGTGCTACTTGTACTTAGCATTGGATTTATGTAAAATATCCTCGAGATGTTGGCAGATGTGTTGAATCCGCTCAATGAATCTGGTGGCTTTATCGATCGTAGTCTGATCATGGGAATATTATGTCTGTGTTGTGGAAAGAGGAAGTGCAACATCAATGGGTACCAAGGGCTGGAATCCCAGGCCCACCTAAAATGGGCTATGGATGGTGGAGCTATGGAGAGCCATTTTGTAATTGTGTTGAACATAGGGGAGAATCTTGTCCCATGTACATGGATGCTTAGAATTGTACATGCACAAGATGTGCAAAATAATCTGATTGATGACCTTTGTTTGGTCGTATGTTTGGGGGTGGAAAGCAATGGATTTTGTGAGCTTGGTGTCCAATAGTGACCAAAGACTAGACCAAAATGTTTCAAGGAACCTGTTTTCCCGGTAGGAGATGATGGTCTATGGTATCCCAAAGTGGACCCACACTCATTTGAAGAAGAGATTAACAATATGTGTCACTGTGATATTCTTCTTCCAGGCTATGAGGATGGCCATCTTCGAAAACCGATCAACAATCACAAATACACAGTCATTTCCTTGCTTGGTGGACGGAAGGCCCAACATGTAATCTATTGAGATGGATTCCCAAGGCTTCTCGGGAGTAGGAACAGGGGTTTATAAGCCTTGCTTCTTGATGGATAGCTTGGCAATGGCATGGGAAGTGAAAAATCTGATATACTTTCTAACTTCCTATCGAATTTTTGGCCAATAAAAATGTTTCTGAAGAACGACCACAGTTTTCTCCATGCCAAAATGTCCCACCATCCGACTGTAGTGGGCTTCCCAAATCAGATTTGCACGCTCGCTTGTAGGAACCCAAAGATGGCCTAAGTGGAATAAGAGTCTGTCCTGAAAGTGAAAATCGGTGGCAGTCTCTCCTGTACCCAATAACTGATAGGTGGTGGCGAAGTCCCGATCTTGTTGATAAAGTTGGGGCCACTCAGATGCTTCATGTCCACATGAATGGATCACAGTGGTGAGTGAATCCACAAGAGTCGAATGTGGCAGTCAATGACACGATTTGAGATACCTATCTTACACTTGATGTTGAGATGGAACTATTGCAGGTATGTGGACCACTTCTGATGGCGGTCATTCTGTAATTTCCCCTATGTATGTATGAACTGCAGAGGCTTGTGATCAGTGTGTATGATCGTCTCTTTTCCTAGAATGTAATGTTTCCAATGACAACATGATTGTACAATGGAATACATTTCCTTATCATAGGTGGGGTATTTCCAGACAGTATCTGAGAGTGTCTCACTATGGAATTCCATTGGATGACCACGCTGAGTGACAAATGCACCCACAACATAGTCAGATGCATCAATCTCAATCTCGAATGGTTGTTGAAGATCAAGAAAGGAGAGTATTGGAGATGAGAACAAGAGATGCTTCAGATCATCGAATTCTCATTGTTGTTCCTTCCCCCACACGAACTTGGCCCTACCATCGCCCTTGTTCACCTGGTTGAGGGCCCATGCAATATGGGAGAATCCTAACATGAACCATCGGTAGAAGTTGGCTAGTCCCAAGAATCTTCGAAGATCGGTTAGTGTGGTTGGGGTTGGCCAGAAATGGATGACTTGGATCTTAGTTGGATCAACATGTACCTCATGCTCCTCAATAATGTATCCCAAGTCTTGGACCCTCTTCATGCCAAAAGAGAACTTTTCCAAGTTGGCATATAGCTTGTGCTATTGCAGAGTGCTCAAAACCTGTTGAATATACCGCATGTGCTCCTCCCACGTTCTTCTGAAGATGAGGATGTCATCCAAATATACCACCACAAAGGAGTTTGTGAAGGGTCTCAATACATCATCCATCAACCTCATGAAAGTGGTTGGTGCATTTGTTAAGCCAAAGGGCATGACTAGCCATTCGAAGATACCTTATTTATATTTGAAGGTTGTCTTCCATACATTAGTTGGTTCGATGGGAACCTGGTGGTATCCAGACTTTAGGTCAATCTTACTGAAGAAATTTTCCCCCTTGAGTTGGTAAAAAAGGTCATCAATCCTAGGAATGGGGTTTTGGTTCCTGACTGTGATTTTTTTAAGGCTCTGTAATCAATGCAGAGTCACCAAGTCCCATCCTTCTTCTACACCTGTACAATTGAGCTTCCGTAAGGGGAGGAGTTGGGTCTGATGTGCCTCTTTTGAAGAAGCTCTTGGATCTGATGCCTGATTTCGTCATTTTCCATCAGCGAGTGACGATAGACTGGTCCATTAGGTAGAGGTGCATCGGGGGTCAGATCAATTATATGCTTGACTTGACAGTGTGTCAGTACCCCTGTAGGTGAGGAGAAGATGTATCTATATTCTTCCAGTATCCCATCCACTTGCTTATGCTGGAAATAGAGGCTCTGTGTAGAGGCCACATATGTGGCAGTGACCTTCTGCTTACTATGAGCATGTATCACAAAGAAGATGAACTTCCTGGTCCGTGAGATGACCTTACTGCACTGCTTAGCAAAGATTAAATAAATAGAAATAGGTGGTGCTACCTCTGGTATCCTATACAATTGTCTACCCAAAGTAATAATAACACTGCGGGGTCTAGACTCATACACAACATGACGCTTCCACAAATATGGTTGTCCTAAAAAAACATAACAAACTTCATGGGGGGAAATATCACACAGTACCTCATCTTTGAAAGTTTTGATGTTGTAGGGAAGATGAAACTGTTGGATGACATGGGGATCTCTTCCTTGGCGAAGCCAGCTGATAGTGTAGGGATGCAGGTGCGGTGTCTTTGGCAGGTCCAACCACTTGTTGACCTCTGCTGAAATCAGGTTCTTATAACTACCTCTATCGACAATGAAATGAAGAGGATCCCCCTTTACCCACATCTGCGAGTGAAAGAGGCATTCCCCTTTCTCTGGTTCTTTTGGTTCACTTGGCTGGACTTTGGTGGTAGTGACAGTGGCACTCGGTTCAACATTGATAATCCACCTCCCTCCTTCATGATTTGATACAGAATCAGAATCGGCCTCTGACTCGTAATCCTTCAGTTCGGCCATGAGAGACTTCTTGGAGTGCCATTCTTCGGTGTTGTGCTAAGGGATTTTATGGTACTCACACCATTTTTCCATGTCCTTCTTCGTCTTCTCATTTCCCTTCTTGTGTTGTGGCTTGGACTAGTTTTCCTAAGGGAGACCATCTCAACTTGGTCCCTTACTGTGTGGGTTGGGGCTACCTTTTCCCTGCTTCGACTATGAGGGGTTTGCAGATCCAAACTCTCGCCTTTTCTTCTTAAATTTTTGCTCGATCTTGACAATGTATCTATAAGTCGTGCCCAATGAGGCGATGTCCAGAAAATCCATTTCTTTTTTAGTGTATCTATGCAAACAACCATGGTATTTGAGCACCAGATCACACTCAGAGTATTTGATACCCAATTTGGTGTGTAGGGTATGTAAAATATTGGTGAAATATGGTACTGTCTAATCCATTTCTTGATGTAGGGTGGTCCATATAGTGTATTGTTCCTCGTAGCTTCCAATAGGGTAGTATTTTTATTTAATGGCATCCCGGAAGGAATCCCATGTAGGGGCCACCACAAACATTGCAAATTCCTCTACGTCCCTTTGGTTAGAGTAAGTATCCCACCAGTCTTTAACATGGGGAACGACCTTAAGGAGTGAAAAAGTGATATTTTCCCTATCAGAAAAATTGTGGACCGAAAAAAACCCCTCGAGTAGATTCAACCATTTATCTACAACATCTGAATCTATCAGTTCTTCAAATAATGGAATATCAAAATTTACATGTACCATGAAGGGGGTTGCATGGCCACTTGATGAATATGCCTCTCTTGTGGGCAATCGTTGAAGGATCATGCGTGAAGTTGTCCATCATTTCGTTCCTTTGTCGTGCGAGGGCTTCCTTAAGAAACATTTTAATAGGATCTCCTACTCCATCATCTTTCATTTTGTCCCCCATGGCTTGTTGTCGAGCTTAGCGTGACTGATATTGCAATGGATTGATTGGTTCGATTCCCAACTTCTTGTACCCAGATCTTGTCAGGGACATGCACGAAGAAAAATAAATGAAGAGAGGACCGTTCCAATACCACTGATCCAAATTTAGGAGTGGGATGAACTAATTAACAGATTGAATATAATAAACATAGAGATATGAATACTAACACAGATATCCAGTGGACAATATCTTCTATTGAATAAAGAAATAAGCTGAAATTGTAAAACTACAGAACTAAAACACTTGCTCGAATGGTGGTAGCTATCTCTGAGAAGAGATGTGGCTGCTACATGCATCCGTCTGAGCAGAATGAATTACAATGAGGCTCTAGAGGCATTTTTTTATATTACTCATGAATTCCAAAACCCTAGACATCCAAAAACCTAACCCTAGGAGGTGAAACGTCAAAATTCATGTGGGCCCTTAAGGGTAAGTTGATACCTCAACTTCCCAGGGTCGTAAATTTTGCATACGACCTTCGTTTTAGGCGTGTGATAGCTCATTGGAAAGGTATTTAAGAGAACTACACATTATTCCATCAAACTTTAACTTTGTCTATAGTTTGACTATGACAATCCAAAAAACATTGTTTAGGCCTCCAAAACAGCCCTGGAAGTACAACAAGATGTGATGACATGAAAACATACAAAATAATCCAATTGGATTAGGTGAGAGGCCACCAATATCCACCTGGAAGATGTGTAGGCCTTCAGACAACCCTATAAGTGTATAACCCACAATTACAAAGAAGTACAAAACAACATGTTGAACTAAAAACGAACAAGAGGAGCCAGTTGGAATTGGTGCATGGCCACCAATAGCCAATTGGATTAGTTGGTTTGAAAAAAGAGAGTAGTGAAAATTCCCTCCCTTGGTGCTCTTGATCAATCAGCCCTTTCCCAAAAAAAAATGCTTTCTCTACTAAGTCTAACATCTAATATTCATGGCTTTTGTCCTTCAAAATACAATAGACATCTACTCTCACTTGATGATAGAATGTACTAAGAGTAATAATAGACACATTCTCTCACTTGATGATAACGTGTACTAAGAGTAATAATAGAGGAGTGGATACCTTGAACGTTGAATGTTACGAACCTATTGGAGAGGTTGAGAGGAAAGTGTTTCATGTTCATTGGAGACTCTATCAATCATAATGAGTGGGAATCATTCCACTGCATATTGAGAATTGTAGTGCATATCACAACACTCCCAAGAAACCCAAGGTCATGACCAATAAGTACCTCTCACATGATCCCATAGTAGTGAATAAAAACAACATTAGTGTGGCAAGGAATGGCATAGTTAACCTGTGCAACATAGCGATTAATATTGTTACTATGAATTTTTTTCTTAGTTTAGGTGGATTATAATGAAATAATAATAGTATGCTCTAGTGTGCAACCTGAATTCATAAATTGTATCTGATTTGAGCTATCATTCATGTGCATATGTAGCTTTAAACATTGTCCTCCCTTGGGATTATTATATGGATAAAGGCTAGTATATGCATCGTCTCCACCTCCTCTCATGCATTAATATTTGTTTTTATGTTACACCATTAATATTTGTTGTTATGTATCACAAACAACGTAGAAAAAGGCCAAAGAAAATGCTATAATAAATTAATTCCATCAAAGAAATAGTTGTACAATGGAATGGTGTCTTTGCTTGAATTATGTTTGATGTAGGTATTGGTGTAGGTAACATTAAAGACTTAAGTCTTTGGACACTTTCTCAACTACCTCAAATTGTAGTGTTCAATATGGCTTGCTATTTAATAGCTTGTTCAAGAATCAGGTTGATAGATTTTTAATTTACCCAACAATTGAGAATTAAGTCCAAGACTTGATAATTAAGTCGATCATGTGGTGGAGGATCAAGTGGTGACTCTATGTAGCATGTCATTTGAACCGCTCGATGGACCTCCCTTTGCCTAGATTAGGATGTGAGTGACTAGATCAATTTGCTACCAATGCCTAGATCTACAACTATCCATCACATGTGTATGTATGCTTACCCACCTTTACAACTTAACGCCTTAGGGAACAATTGTATGCTTCAAATCCCCCGGGGAACAAAGAGAGATAGATATAGGGATCAAAACAATAGAAATACAGGACGATCAACACCACATAAACATCCCCTATTGTCCAATATGAAACAAAGAGAAATACATCTCTAGCATCTAGTTTAGTGTAAGGTATTTAATATATGCCTAGATCATGATGTTGGCAAATTAAATATGTGTAAGGTAATTAATATATGGATGTGTTAAACTTTGCAATTTTGTACTTTTAAATCATTTTAGATCCATGAGATAATTATTTCTTATGGCAATGTCTTAACCAATTAGCCAATAAAAAAAATTCAAAATTTTTAAAAATTTAAAAATTATTTTTTTTATTAAAAATCAAATTAATTATATATTTGAGGAAACTTTGTGAATGTTCTACAAAACTGGTGAAGTAACAACAAATTGAGAGTAAATGGTGATGAAAAATGCTTGGGCCATTATTTCCCAAAACCATAAATTTATTGGCCTTCCATACTTATGTATTATGCTATATGATCATGTTCCATTGAAAACTTTGTTGAATTCATGGGAAATCTTAGTGATAGCATATGTATTATGTTTCATGGTACAGTATGACATTTCACATCAAAGCAATTGTCACAATGGATTGTTGGTTAATGTTCAATCATTATTAATGCATGACATAAATATACAATCTCAAAATTCCAAAGATGTTATTTTCTCATTATATGCAATATTGTATTTCACTTTTAAAGATGTTATTTTTACATTATATGCATCATTGTCTTTTACTTCTAATTACGTGGATAGGTGTCCCCTATTTGAATTGATGGTTTAATCAATCTTTTAATTAAAAATTATAATCTTATGGCCAACAATTAAAGATGCTGGCATATTCTTCGCCTTATAGTCAAATCAATGAATGAGATTTAATGTTCATAACTTCCTTGCATTTATTTTCTTGTTTACTTTTTCACATTTACTTAATATGATTAAGGAATTACTTCCCTAGCCACTGATTGTCATGTTTCACTGATTAGCCAAGATTAATATGTATAGAACTCTCCTTGCCACATTCAAGTATTTAGCGGCCATTAATTCTATGAACAACCATGACCACGTTTTTATGGATGTGAAGTGTTTCCACGTTTGGCCTGCGTTTGGGAAGAGTCGTGGGAACAAATCTATTTGTGATTATGTGCATGGTGTTAGTTTGATGCATTAGACACTAGAAAATCTATGTTAAAACATGTCATTATATATGATTATAAATACAGGGATAGGGTTAGGGTATAAAATAATCCTTAAATTCATTATATACACGGTTAACCAAGTGCCAATTCTCAGATTCGTTTCCCTTTTGAATAAATGGCTTATATCTTTTCATTTTTTATCCAGGGTTCTTCTTTTGATGCATATTATTACTTTTCAGTTTTGGATCTAAGCGATTTGATCCGAGTTTTCCACATGTTTACTTTGAAATGAATTTTTAACTAATCACATCTAGCACATGACTTGTCATCAAATGTGTTATGACGTGGATTCTAACGTGTTATTAACACTATATCTGGGAATCCGGTTGTTTGGTAATACTTTATTTCCAGAAATGTCGTATACCTAGATTCCCAATATCTAGAACCTGGCTTTTCCTTGATCATATGTTCTTAAAGGTTTCAAGACCCGGATGCCTACATCATTTTCCATCTCACGTCTATGTCACCTCACAATGTTTAATTACAAAGTGTGAAATCAATACTAAAGAAACAGTGAGAAAATATGTTCATCATCACTTGTTATTGAAGGGAAACTCTGTTACATTTATACTTGTAGAGCTTACCAATAAACCAGGAACAAAATCCTACTAGAGTGGATCTAGAATCACTTATGATCTAAAAATAAAAAATCTGATCAAACAAACTCCCGAACAAGTTTCTAACAACATAGAAGTTTCAAGATTATTTTAACATCCCCCTTTAATGGAGAAACGGATTTTCTACGACACCTAACTTGCTTCTAAAAATTTCAAACTTGTGTTTACCAAGAGGTTTGGTAAATATATCAACTACATTATCATTGTATTACAAAATATCAAACCAATTTCGTTTGATTCAATCTTCTCTCTCACAAAGTGATGTTGTAGCTCAATGTGTTTTGATCTTGCATGATATATTGGATTGTGTGACAATTTGATAGCACTTTGATTGTCACAGTTGATGCATGTTGGACCATTTTTCTCCTCTTCGACATCTGTAAGAATTCTTCGCAACCAAACATCTTCACAGGTGGCACTGGTCAAGGCTTTATACTCAAATTATGTTGACGACAAAGAAATAGTAGGTTGCTTCTTGCTACTCCACGATACAACCCCTGATCCTATATGAAATGCATAGCCTAAGGTATATCTTCTATCATTTGGATTTCCTGCCCAATCTGAATCAGAAAAACCGGTTAGATCAACATCAAATTCATCAGTATACAGAATACCAAAATTTATTGTTCCTTTCAAGTATTAGAGTACTTTCTTTGCAGCTTTCTAGTGACTCTCTAAAGGCTTAGCCATGAAATGACTAAGGATGTTAACTGAGTAGGCAATGTTTGGTCTTGTAGTGGTGAGGCAGCTCATACTTCCCACCAATTGACGATATAAAGTACCATCTTCCTCTTTAGTTCCATGTTCACAGTATAACTTTGCATTTTGTTCTAAGGGAGTTGACATAGCTTTACATTCACTCATGTTGAAATTTCTAAGAATTTATTTTGTATATTTACTTTGAGTGATCAATGTTTTAAGAGGCTCTCTCCAAACCTCAATTCCTAAACAGTAATGCAATTCACCAAGATCTTTCATTTCAAATTCTTGAGACAACTAAATTTTAATCTCTTCAACTAACTTCCATGCACTCCCTGTAATAATGAGATCATCCACATATAAATATATTAAAGAAACATTTCCTTCTTCATCTTTCTTAACATACACGTTAGGATCATTTTTTCTTTTCACAAACCCATTCTGTTAAAAAATGTATCTATCTTTACATACCAAGATCTCGGTGCCTGTTTCAAACCATATAATTCTTTCCTTAACCTGCAGACTAGTCCCTACTTGACAAACCCTTTAGGTTGAACCAAATAAACCTCTTATTTTAAATCACCATTCAGAAAAACAGATTTGACATCTAACTGATGTATTTTTCATTTATGTTTTGTAGCTAAAGCAATCAATACTCTAATTGTATTCAATTTAGATACTGGTGCAAAAGTATCTTTGTAATCAATTCCCTCCTTTTGTGAATATCCTTTTGCAACAAATCCTGCCTTATATTTATCAATGCTACCATCTGCTTTAAATTTAGATTTATACAACCATTTGCTTCCAATAGGGACTTTGTTTTCAGGTAGTTCAACTAATTCCCATGTTTGATTTTTCATAAGGGAGTCATATTCATCATTCATAACATTTCTCCACTCTTCATTTTCTTTAGTTTGATCATAGTTTATAGGTTTTACAACATTCATTACATGAGACATCAATGCATATTATTTATACCTTATAGGTGGCTAAGTTTGTCATGATGGCCTCCTTGGTCCTTCCCTTCTTTCATCACATCTCCTACTCTGTGGTGACTCCTCTCCACTTGATGTGTCCTGCTTGAAGTTTAAGTTGACCACCATTTTAGAGGCATATAGCCTATGGACGATTGTCAAAGGTGATGAGCCCAAACCCACTGCTGCTGCCTCGATTCCAGATTGGGATAGGTGAGAGATGAAAGAGAAAGTGTTGCTGCGTATGTCTGTAAAGGACAACATCATTCCTCATATAAGAGACTGTAAAACTTCCAAAGAGAAGTGGGACGTTCTCAAAGATTTGCATTAGAGGTTTCATACAAACCTTTAAGAATGTCCCACATCTCTTTGAAAGTTTTACAATCTCTTATATGAGGAATGATGTTCTCCTTTACGCAATAGCACTTTCGCTTTCATCTCTCACCTATCCCAATCTGGAATCGAGGCAACAACAGTGGGTTTGGGCTCATCGCCTTTGACAATCGTCCATAAGCTATATGCCTCTAAAATGGTGGTCAGCTTAAACTTAAACTTCAAGTTTACATAATTATGGCCATCAAGTTTAGTAGACTCATTTAAATATGAATCAGCAAGAGGATTTGTCATTTTCTTCAACAAATAATTCCATGATTATTCTCCAATACAAAGTAACAATGTTTGCCATTTTCTTCAACAAATAATTCAATGATTATTCTCCAATACAAAGAAACAATAAAGAACTGACTGATACCTTGAGGACTCCTTCTACAAGCTCCTCCTCTGCAGTCTCTTTTTTTTGGTAAGAGTTTTTGCTCTATACACCTTATAAGGTGAGAATGATGCTGCAACAATCAACGCAGCAACCACAGCGCCAACACTCCTGCAGCAAGCAGTGAACAGCGAGCAGCTCCACARCTCGCACCCTCAGATCGCGCGAACAGATCCARCGAACACAGTGACAACATACTGTATGCAATGAGCTGAGCAAGCAGCACTCAGCACCTGTACGCACCTAACTAACACTCCACGCAATCAATCGACAGCAGATAGCAGCCTCTCCCCTTAGCAGCAGCGAACAGCTCCAGCTCCAGATAGCAACGAATAGCTCCAGCTGAAGAGGGATTGCAGCGACAGCTCCTCTGTTAATAAGAACACGCAGCTCCACATGCAGAGCGATACCAAGCAACAAACAGCGCTATTCACAACGCAAATAGCAACGCTATTAAAATTGTAGTGACAAAAACCGGTGCAGCTAAAGCACGCTGTCACTCCAGATAGCAGTCTCGCCAGAATGCAGATCGCAACAATCAACAGCGAATACTGACAACACTCCACTTGGTGTCCGCCCTCCAGATACAGTCTCCTGTACGCGCCCTCACAGTCGCTCTAATACCAAATTACAAAGTGTGAAATCAATACTGAAGAAACAGAAATAGTGAGGAAATATGCTCATCACCCTGTTACATTTAAACTTGTAGAGCTCACCAATAAACCAGGGACATAATCCTACTAGAGTAGATCTAGAATCACTTAAACCAGGAACAGAATCCTAATAGAGTGGATCTAGAATCACTTATGATCAAGAGATCCCACAAAATTGCATGAGCAAGAAAACTACCAAAACATAGAGAAGAAAACTCTTTTGGATAAGCTTTGAGTTGTGATATCTTTAAATAGGCTATGTGTGAATTACAAGAATTTAACTATTATATGTGAGGAACAATGTAAGTTCAAAAATTCATTTATTGCAATATACAGTTTAAATCGTTATTTTATACAGTTTGCATGATGTAGGGTTTATGTCTTGACTATTCAAGGTTTGTAAATCGGAAGGCCATGTAATTTTTTCCTTTTTTTTTTTATCATTATCATATTGATGAGATCGAGATATTTGCCATTACAATTTCAAATTCTTATATAAGTATTTGCTAATTAAATCATATATTTAGACTTTTATTTATTTTAATGTTTAGTGAATATGGTTTAAAGGTTATTTTAAAGTTAGTTATTTTAATGCTTTTTAAAGCTAGGGTTAGAATTATTCATATTAGGTTCCTGTTTGAGGTTAAGGTTTTATAATTAAGGTTAAGGAATATATATAGAGATGAATGTGTTTTATATATAGATGAATACAAGATAGTTAAGTCTATGGTGAATTTATAGGTTTGGTTCATCATCCACTGTAGATGTAGATGGGCAATATAAATTTATACGAATCACTATATTTTTTGTTGTTCAAAATCCATTTTTGAATATAGAAATAAATTCAACACGCTGAAAAACTCTAGAAGCACTCATTCAACAATTTCTAGCAGAATTTGCGACAAATATCTATGGATGTATACTTTCCATCATTGACTAAGGAAAGTAGAATGTCATGTGATGACTAAAGCTTGAATTATGCCTTCTTGCGTAATCTTATGAGCTGTATGTGTCTACGTACTACGTTTAAAAAGTGAAGTGATTTGTTAAAAAAGACACCGGTTTGCTGCCCAAACAAGCAAGGTATCCAGCGTACTCACTGGCTATAATAGCCAGTTTGTCAACAATGGAATAAAATCGTTTGCAATCTATCTAAGCCCTCAAGAAATCCCATGTGATGACGAATAACATGTCTATAAAGCTTAGAATAACATCCTTTTCCACTGCTATATATATTTCTCATCCGTAACATCACTCTCCATTGAAAGTTACATCTCTTGTCATATTTGTCCGGGTGCTGAACAAATTAGGATTGCTTCCAAGCTGACCGAGCCAGCTGGTTTACATAGAAATGAACTCACATAATTTTGGCATTGCCAAAGAAATGAAATGATAGAGCATGCAGGTGAAATCTTTAAATTTTTTTAAGCTCAAATCTATGCTATTATGTCATAGTCATTGGATTACATATTGGTATTGTCCTCTTTTAATTTTTTTTTTTTTTTTTAAAGCATCTCACATCTCTCTTGGTTAGCATAGTTAATTGTAAATTAGATTTTCACAATGTTGTTCTAATAGTTATGTATGTGGCTCTAACACTTAAGAATAAATTAGTTTTTCAGGAATGTTGTTTTAATATATTTCTTTTTAAAATCATACAAACTAAGCAAATACTTAAATTAAAAAATCCTTTATCACTTAGTACATCCATTTAATTTAATGTTTTATTAAAAAAAAATTGATAAGTTAGTATTTATATTACTTTTAAAAGACGGAGTTCAAGATACATATCATATGATATGGTGCCAGACTTAAATTGGAAACCGGAGTATACACCAGGTCTCATATAGCAGTAACCATTTGACCCGAAGGGCCAAAAAAAATGTCTATATATGCTAGCTCAACTACATAACTAGTTTGAGTTCAAAATAGGACTATTGACTTCTAAGACAAATAGCCAGTGCGAATTCAAAACAAAACTAGTAACTATTGAAACTGAAATTGTGTTATAGGAATCAACCATTATAAAGAACTATAATTAAACGCTAGAATGACCACTTCCACCATCGCCTCTGGAAGGAGTATTCCTTGTTGAAGCGCATGCACACTAACGGTGACAAATTAGACAAGGTTGAAAAGAAGTATGGCTAGAAAGAGAGTCAAGGAGGTCAATGAGCCTATGATCCATTCGCTCCTGGCGATAATTTTGTTCCACAATGTCCCGACGTAGCTCAAAAATCAACTATAGTTAGTCCTATGAAAACCGTCACGGAGAATGCAACTTTGTCTCCCTGTTGGGATAGAGCTTTGGAATTAGTGAACTGCTAGTTGTGGCATTGGTGTGTTGCAGAGTAGGAGAAGCCTCAGCGGGGGACCGTCTTATTGCAGGGCTGAAGCCTTCGAATTTTTCTATAATTGATCAGAGGGAATTTAATCCTCTACCGGAATGGTATTGGCCCAAATATCATCCTCATGTTGGCTCGTCGCAAGGGAGTAGGAAAGTGGAGAAGAGTTAGAGAGGTTGGATGAGGGTAGAGGAGAGGGACAACGACCACCTAATCCACGGAAAGACCCCGAGCCTCGAATGGGTTTCCGTCTTTCACGAGGCATCTCACTGAGGAAAGGAGAAAAAAACCATAGGGGGGAAGAAAGGAACGAGAGACGAGCAAGGGGAAGGAGACTGTGAAGAAGAATCCAGTGATGGCAGAGGAAATTTTCCTACTAGGAGTGAAAGTGAAAATGGGGAAATGAGCCAAGGTGGAGCTAAATTAGCCATGGTGAGGTTCGAGGACAATAAAAGAACAATCCTATTGCCATAAATGATAGTCACCATATCTGTACCAGTCTGGAGCTTTCCAACCTACAAAATGACATGTGAATTAATGCAATGCATGAGAACCAGGGCTCGAGAGGGAAGGAAGCGTAAATGCATCGTCTTGGGTAGGCAGTGGAGCATGTGGAGGGGACTTCAATGTCCAATTGTTTTTCTTATGACCACGTCTAGGTGGCACCCCATGTGAGGCCTGGAAATATAATTGAGCTATATCGAATCAATCCTGTAACAATGGGGGTATAGGGTGTTGAGCGCTTGTAAAACAAATGTCCTACTCCCCACTAGAGACTCTGATGTTGGCCAATTTATCCGTGACTTTATTGGCCTCTCCTCGAACATGGGAGGGGATGAGAACCATAGATGTGGATAACAAATATTTGATGGTTTCCAGGGAACTGAGGAGATGCCAACTGGGTGAGATTTTTGTTGGATTCAACCCATGCAAAAGCCTAGAAAAGAGGGAAATAATGATCTTGGAATACCCTTCCACAATGAGCTATTTTAAATCGAATTGGGTTGTGTATTGAATTCTCTGAAGGAGGCCCCAAAGTTCTACTTAATTATTGGAGTCTAGACCCAAACTACCTACCAAAATGTGAGTTATTTTACCATTTACATATCAGAATACCACCCCAAATTCAGCTAGACCTGGGTTCCCCTTGGAGGAACCATCAAAAGTCATTTTGTGGAAGCCCTCAAGAGGCCTTTTCCAAGTGGTCAGGATGTGAACCGCATTTGTGTGTGTGGTAGAGGATGTTTGAAATTGAGTAAGATTTAACTTCCAATTAGAGAGGAGGACACATTCTGGGGGATCGCATGACACATCTTCTTCATTCCATTTTTGAACTCTTATTGTCTCTCGTATATTTTCACATATTTTGAACCGCACTTGGGATTCTAGAGATTGCTTGGTGTGGAAGATTCTTTTATTCTTTCTTTCCAGATTTGTTAGACTATAAATCCATCAAGTAAATTCCATATTCTATTCACGATTGGGTTTTTGAAAGAAATGACTCTTCAACTCTCAATGGATTGGATTACGTTGTCATGCTTCCTGTCTGTTGGTATCATGGCTTGAGCAGTCGAGTCCCAGATGTTGTTGTTGAATCGAAATTGATTGAGGAGGTGTTCCATGGAACCCTCATGCTGGGAATAGAAGGGACAGGCTGAGGGGCCTATGAAGCCTCATTTTTTAAGGTTGTCCCATGTTAGTATACGATTTTGGACTAGAAACCAAAGAAATATGCTTACTTTAGGCCATAGGTTCAATTTCCATATACTTTTGTAGATCTTATCTTTTTGATGAAGATGCCATTGGGCCATGAGGTTGTAGGCTTCTTTGAAAGTGAAGGTACCCGGTGCTGAGTGACCCTAGAAAATAATTTCTGGTCCATGAAGGATGCGAATATTCCTCAGAGTGGCCTCATCGTGCCATGGATTTAAATTACAATTAGGAGGAAGGTTGAGATATTCATGTTCTAGTTTCCATTTTCTTCAATGAAGAGAAGGGGAAATACCTTTCCATAGATCAACATCACATGTGTTTCCAGTGTTCTACATTTTCAAATAGTTGTTGGAAGATTGGTTGTTGTCATTGATGTCAACCCTAGTCATGGGTTTTGGACCGCAAGATTGATGAAGGTATTTGGACATCAAGGAAAATGCACATGCAGATACAACACCCATGGATGGATAGTATACATCATTTTGTTTCTGGTGGTATGTGGCACGTCACGTGGATCCTCATGGTTGAGGAGAAATGAATTTTTGAAGATGACAAAGTGAATTGTACATGTAGGCCCTGAAGATAATTATAGAAAATAATTACAAAATAAGAAAGTGTCAGTTCGACCCTAATGTTAAAAGGAAGTGACATAAATGGTATAAATAAACATCATTATACATTCATTTGATACAAGTCAAATTTTAGAGGGAAGAAGAAGTAAAATAAGGTCGGATTTCAAGGGAGGATGAAGTCTTTTGGTGATGTGTTCTAAGGTATGTTATTTTCAGGTCATCTTACCATTTTTGTTATAACTTGTTTTCTAGAATGATTCAGATGGTGAAATCGCTATGGTATTGAGAAAACATATCAAGGTACCTCTGGTAAAAATTTCATCTCTTTATTCACTATAATTATGGAGATACACTCTGTGGAAGATAGGGTGTGTGACCAGTCCTGAAGCTAGTCAATAAACAGGTGTTCCGAGTACAATAGTCATACCTTCTCCATACAGAATCCAAATGAAGTGGGACCACTTCCATTGGAAAGATTACGGACTTTAGTTTCTTGTGTGCGAGTTTTAGAATCGGATGTTAAATATTGAGCGCGGGGCATGCTGTACAAGTTGGGTCTTCTGAACAGACTAGAATTGAATAAAGTCTGCCATTCTTTCTATAACCTCTTTTTGGGGAGGATTCAAGGAGTGAAAATTGGAGGAGTTTCAGAGAATACATTGAGTAGTATTATCTACAGGATCAGAGTACTCCAAGAATTGAAGAATTGTAGAAATTGAAGAAGTCTCAGGAAGCATTATCAGGTTCTATGTGATGATTGGTTGATGGTGATGATTCAATGTAAAGTTTTATTATCTCTCATATATTCTTGGGTGGAAGGAAGGGGCAAGGATGGAGAGTTCAAATCTCTCTT
>ML778880.1:554759-575067 GCA_009831015.1 Picea engelmannii
AGATACTTCTGGAAGGGGAAATGTTTTTAAATGGAGTTCCATTCACTAAAATGGAGAAAGAAGAAGAAGATGATAGATTGAGGATCCAGTTAACTCACTCATTACAAAACCCAAAGGATAAAAAGAGAGATCTCATGTATTTCTAACTTAGTTTGTCGAAATCATTTGAGATATCTATCTTGAGAATCATGCATGGGGTTTGGGTATATTTTAGGGAGTGAATAACCTCATGGGATAGCATGAAACTGTCCATTATTTGACGCCCCTCTACATAACCCAATTTCTCTTTTGAAATAATGAAAGGAAGAAGGATTTTTAATCGGAGAGATATTACCTTGCTTATTATCTTGTAGATTACATTGCAGAGGGCGATCAACTGAAACTGCTAGGGGTGAGAAACCTACTCCTCCTTCAGAATCAGAGTGAGGAAACTTGCATTGAAGGCCTTAAGGATGCCACCCAAGATGCAAGAATCCTCAACTAACTACCAAACCTCTTCACAAACCATTGGCCAACAATGATTGAAGAAGTCAATTGTGAATCCATCAGGACTCGATTCTTTCCCAGCAGACATTTCTTTAATTGCTTGATTGACTTCTTCAATGGTGATCAATTTGAGTAGCGCTTTGTTTTGTTCTTGAGTAATTAGAGATGGAATGTGTTGAGTGATCTTATCAATAGCCTGTGAACGGTCTGGGAAGGGTTCAGTTAGAAGATCGTAGTAGTATTTGACCAGTTCATTTTCAATGCTTTCATGATCCAACAACTGATGGCCTTGATTGTTTTCCAGTCGCATGTTGTGGCTGATATGCCTTCTTTGTATCATGAATTGGTGAAAGAATTTAGTGTTCTTTTCCCCCTCCATTAAGCATTGGATTCTAGATTTTTTTCTTCAAGGGATTTCTCCTTGTTGATTTCGTTTTTCCAAGTGTTGCTTCAAATGTTGTTTTTCTTCAAGAAAAGAATCATTATTTCCTTGGGCTATAAGGTTTGTTTAGATTTCTTCTAGTCATCGTTCAAGAGATCATTGAGCCTGAAAGATGTTACTGAAGACTTCTTTATTCTAGTCTCGAAGGCATTGTTTGAAGATTTTTAACTATAATTGAATTTATACATCATAGATCCTTTAGAAATTTCTGCATCCACCCACCATATGGGGGAATTTTCTTGAAAATTTGGGTTGGAAAGCCAAAAAATTTCAAATCTAAACGACCTTCACTTTGGGGAGCTTTCTATGTCAAGCCAGAGTTGGATGAGCTAGTGATCTAAGCCAGAGCATGGGAGAATTCTTGCTTCCATGAGAGGACCTTCTAACATCAGGTATTTTGAGATAGGAAATGATCCAGACGAGAGGGTACTTGGTGGGAGCCTGAGTGTCGAATTGGCCAAGTAATTATACCATTGCATGGTTTTAAATCAATCAAGTGAAGGTCATCTATTGTTTTTTGCAAGCCTTCAATGTCTTTGTCTAGTCTTCTAATGGCATCTCTCTTTTCCTCTAGGTATAAGACAATATTGAAATCCCCCCTATGATCCACCTTCTATGAATTTCTATAGCACCTAGATTAGAGAGATTAGATAAGAACCCAACTTTCTCCTTAGGGGAATTAGGACCATAGGAATTTGTAATAACCCCTTCTTTATCAGAGCCTATCATGCAATAATAAATGATGATGATCCATCGGGTGGAATATAAGTTATCCATTATTGTCGTTGAAGGATTCCATAAAATTTCAATCCCCCCTACAACCCCTATAGAGTCATTGAAGACATATTGACTTTGGTGACAACAAACTAAAAGGGTATTCTCTGCATTTTCACCAACACTCTTTGCTTCCTATAATAATAAAATATTGTGATTTTCTTATATGATATTGTTTCAAAGAACTCTTTTCTTAGTTCTTCCATTTAGGCCTTTGAAATTCCATGATAGAATCTTCATGGGGAAGGAGGGGGGGGAGTTAAAGAAACCCTTTGTAATCTTTTGAATATGTCCTGAATTGATCATAACACTTCCAATCTCTTGAATGAGTTGTTGTGTCGATTTCCTTCCATGTCTTTTCCCTTCTTTTGGAATCTTGTGATTATCCTTTTGCAGATCCCAGTGGATGCCAAGACTACCACGATATTGATATGTTGCTCCTTCTGTAGAATTTAAATAGACTTCATGTGCCTTATGAAGTATCTAGAGTGGGAAGGATTGTAGATCTTGATTGTGATAAGCCTCTTCAAGTTTCTTCATATCTATTTCCTCAAGTTCCTTGTCATCGAGTTGCATTGCTCTATCACCATCGTCCTTTATTATCTGATCTCCAATAGGGGGAACCATGAATGAGGGAGATTTTATTTTCTCCAATAAAGGCTTTTGGGTTTCTTTGGTTTTTCCTTTGGTATTTATCTTGTCTGCATATTGATGGGGATCTTCCACTACCTTGGTACTTGGGAGATGGCTTAGGGAATCATAGGAATTTCTTGTAGACAGATTCCAGAAGGTACATGATGGGGTTTTTTTGTGGGTTTTCTTTGTTTTCCCTGCAGCTATGTAAATCCATCTTTGGGATTCTCATTTGTTCCTTCATTATTGTTGGGCCTGGGATTTTGACAAAAATACCTGAATAAGTGATCATGCTCATGGAACTTGAGACATCTGAAGGGGATATGTTTGTAGTCAATGGTATGCACCCATTCCTCATCATGATACTTTAGGGTAAGTGATCTAGGTAGAGGCTTGGTTATATTCATGTAGACACATATTCGGGCATAGGAAGTGTATCTTTTATGGCGGGTTACTTCATAGGATTTGACATAAGAACCTAAGGTGCTACCAATTCTCGTGATGATTTCCCTCAGAAAAAACTTCTGAGGAAGTGAATAGAGTCTGATCTAGACTAGAGCATAGGAGAAGCCTTTTTTTTCTGGGATAAATCAATCCATCCAGAATCTGAGGTAAATTTCAGCAAAGTTACAAAAATAGGGTCCATTTTCAAATATTTAATATGTGTCCTCAAGGTTGTAAATAAACCCTTTGATCCCAACTGAATATCAGAATATCCTTTGAGCTTCCACCAGGTTTTGATCCATTTGAATAGATCTAATTCTGAAGGCCAAAATCCTAAAAATTTACCGATCAGAGCACGATCTTTCATAAATTGTGTATGTTCCCCTACCTTGGTCAAGTTTACTACGTATCTTGGTGTTGTAGAAACTTGAGGGATACACTTACCTGGTTGTTAAACAAAAGTCACTTTTGGATGGGAGGATTCAACTTCTACCTCCATCTCTCTTTCCATTTGCAACTCTTTTTGAAGGATCTGATCTCGTAGGTGCAACAGGGGCTCAAAAGACAGTTGCGAGCTAAGAGATCCAGGTGGTCTGTTTGTCGCTATATTAATGTAATAAGGGGCTTTCACCCCCTCCTTAGTTTCCATTGAGGTGAACTCAACAAAGTAAAGATCTAGAAGATGTAGCGTAAGAAGAGATTGGCATTGTGAGGTTTAGAAAACCCTGTGTGTAACCAACTTCAAAACCCTAATAGAGCAATTCTCCCATGAATATCATTTGTCCATTTTTCTTATGTCTAACTAAACTTTAACTTTAAAATGAGATTATATACATATAACTACTTTTTAGATCATTAATTTCATATGTTTATATTTTTACAAATTTATCCCACAACTTATTGGGGTGTAAGTGTAAATCTAGTTTAACTTTGAATTTATTAAAAATATTTATAAAGAAAAAACTAAATATAATTTTTTTATACTTAAAAATCCTTAATTAAGATAAATACATAAATATACATAAAATATTATATTCAACACACATATACTAAGTAGGAAGAACAATGAATGTGAAAATGTCTTCATCATGTGGAATGCACCTGACTTCTCTAAACACAATTAGAAAGTCCACTTTAATAATATAAACTCTCTAAACTAATTCATATATTATATTAATCCTTAGTTTATTATATTGTTGTATTTATCTATTATATTTCTCTGTCTATTTCTATAATTTTCATGTAGTTTTTTTCAGCCTTAGGTCAAAGCTGAGTTTAGATTTTCTTTATTCGTAATAAATTTAAGTTATTTTAAGAATAATGAAATAATACAAACCATGTTTAGCTGGAAATTCTCTTAAGAGAAGGCTCTTTTCCAAGGCCTTTAGTGGATTATTTATTTTTTCCTTGGATCTCTTTTTTTCCCCATATTTCACTCGCCACAAAGATCAAAATGCCCTATGCATCTTTTTCAATGAAAAATATTTAATTGTAGTGTAAACCAAACCACTAATGCTAACCACAATTCATTTGGATGGACATTATTTTACTCTCGATTGCAAAGTGTTTTTTTTCATTACAATGCACTTGGAATCACTGCTATGTACAAATACAAGCTACCAAGATATTTTTAATAAGAATAAACACACATATTCATCCAAACTAGGAATAAAAAATTACAAGTATATAATTTCCACTGCGAGCACTAAATTTTCTATTCTGCGTATAATGTTAAAACTATTTCAAATGTTTAGTTGATTGTAGTTTTAAACTCAATGCTAAAAATGGGTTATTTTCATGTTCGAAAAAACAGGTATTCCAACAGAGGAAGAACACCTTCAGTAACCACTCAGACAACCAGATCAAAGATCAACACACCGATATTTTGATGTGGTAAAACCCCTACGGGGAAACATCCACTGCCCCAGCCAACGCGGCCACTTGGAACAGTTTATTAATGAAAAATAAAAAGATTACAGAGAGATTTTATAAGAGAGTTTCTCACAATCGATCATTGACAAAACCCTTCATGCTCTTTAAATAGAGATCATGGACCAATCGGGTGCTAAGCCATGGATCAATGTAGCAATTAAGATCGAGGAGAATATGAACCATCAGATCACTCTATGTTGAGAACATATCGTGACAGTAGGATTTCCTAACTACAAATGCATACTAATGCATACTAAATAAACACACTAATAAACACACTTTTACGTAACGACACATTAGACCAAGTAGATCTTAACTAACTCCTAAGTGTCTAAATATCCTTACATCCCCCCTCAAGAACAACTTGGGATAGGATTGAAGGATTTACAATAGTGTTACAATAGGAGAAGGAAGGAGGCATTAGAGCCTATCCCCCCTTATTGACAACTTCTTGAACTCGTAACATAGATTGAAGTTTGGAAAAAAACACTTCTATAAGAGACTTTGTGAAAATGTTTGCAACTTGATCTTTTGTAGGGAAAAAGAGCACTTCAATAACTTGATCACGAATGAGCTTTCTGATGAAGTGAGTATGTAGCTCGATGTGTTTGTTGTGATGATGTTGAACTTGGTCTTTGACGAGCTTGATGGCACTCTAATTGTCGCACCAAAGGCTATTAGGATGTTGTTGTTAGAATCCAAAATCTAAAAGGATCTGTCGAAGCCACAAGGATTCCTGACTTGCATTTATTGTTGCTCGGTACTCTGCTTCTACTAAAGAAAGTGAAATAGCCTGTTGTTTCTTATAGGACCAAGTGAAAGGTCCTGAACCAAGGCTGAAAACATAACCTGTATTAGAGTTTCGATCATCAGGGTCGCCGACCTAATCTGAATCAATGAAACCACCCAATAAAGGAGTCCCCCATGAACTGTAATGTATCCCAAACTGAACTGTACCTCGGACATACCGAAGTATCCTTTTAGCTGCTTTCCAATTTCTTTCATGGGGTGTTTGCATATACCGGGAAACAAGACCAACAACAAAGGAAAGATCAAGATGGGTATGAGTCAAGTATAAGAGGATACCAACTAACTGGCAGTACAAGGTGGCATCAACATCGGGAGAAGTACAGGTGGCAGCAAGCTTGACTCCAAACTAAAAGGGTGAAGGGCTTGGTTTACAATATTCCATGTGAAAGTGGTGAAATAAGGTCACAAGCATACTTAGACTAGGAAATAAAAATTCCTTCATTGGTTTGCAAAACTTGGAGGCAAAGGAAATAGTGCAAAAATCCTAAGTCTATCATTTCAAATTTCTTCTTAAGGCTATTTTTCACATGGTTTAAAATTTTTGAGTCACTACCAATAAGGATAAGGTCATCAACATAAGGACAAGTACTATGATATGGCTTCCTAATTTCTGGGTATAGACATTATGATCAGAATGGCATCTAGAAAATTTGATGTCAATAAGAAAGTTGTCCATTTTGGCATACCAAGCTCGGGGAGCTTGCTTAAGACCACAAAGAGATTTCTTAAGGAGAAAAACAAGGCTGGAGTCATTCTAGACATAGCCATGAGGTTGTTCCATGTATATTTCTTCTTGAAAATCCCCATGCAAGAAGGAATATTTAACATCCATCTAATGGAACTCCCATTTATGTGAGGCAGCAAGGGAAAGAACAAGGCGGATGGAATTCATTTTTTCTACTAGGGAAAAGGTTTCAATATAGTCAATTCCTTCAACCTGGGAAAATCCTTTGGCAACTAACTAAGACTTGTGGCTTTCAATACTTCCATATGATGCATACATAGTCTTGTAGACCCATTTACATCTAAAAAAAATTCTTCCTTTTGGAAGAGGTACAAGATCCCAAGTATTGTTTGCCATTAAAGAATGGTATTCTTCATTCATTATTGTATCCCAATATGGATGACCTGAAGCTTCCTCAAATGCCTCTAGATCATGAGTCTCTGAAACTTGATCCAAAAGAGAAGAGGCTCATTGGAACTATGAACGTGTCCAACATTGATATGAAGGATCATCAACAAGATCGCCAACTGCTTCTCATGTTGAAAGGACCCATCTAGGAAGTGGTGGTGTTGGTTCTAGTTCATGTTCAATGGACTCATCTAGAGGAAGGTGAGTAGGTGGAGGTGTATTTTCATCCTCATTGTCATCATCTGAAGAAGAAACCATAATAGCAACAGAAGAAGGCACAAACGTCGAAGATGGATCACAGACTGAAGAAGGCATAATCGTTGAATTAGGCTTGCAGGCCAAAATATTTTCATCAAATTTAACATCTCTTCTAATAATAATTTCATTACAATGTGGTTGAAGAAGTTTGTAACCTTTGACATCTTAAGAATAGCCAAAAAATATACACTTCTCACTTTTAGGTTGCAATGATTTACTTTTATCATCAAGAATGTGATCCCATGCTATACTGCCAAACACACAGAAGTGACTTACATCTGGTTTAATTTTAGTCCATGCTTCTTCTGGTGTTTTATTTTTTAGAGCCTTTGCGGGAGTGTGATTTACTATGTAATTTACAGTTCATGACTTATGCCCAAGACTTTAGACTTAATCCCTTAGATTGGATCATACAATTAGCCATTTCTTTTAATGTGCAGTTCTTTCTCTCAACAACACCATTTTGTTGTGGTGTATATGAAACAATGTGTTGCATTTGGATGCCCTGTGTAGCGTAGTAAATTGTAAAATTATTTTTCACATATTCAGCTCCATTATTTGTACTTAACTTTTGAATTTGATGTCCAAATTTATTTTCTACAAGAGCCTTGTAGGTGAGAAACTTGTCAAAAACTTTTTTTTTAAGTTTTAAGAAGCAAACCCAAGTACACATGGAAAAGTCATCAATGAAAGTTAAGAAATACTTGCACCCAAGAAAGAAGGAGAAGAAAGTGGACCACACAAGTCGCTATGAACAAGCTACAAAGGGCCTAAGGCATGCCAAGAGGCATGTTTTTCAAAATTGTCCCGATGATGTTTGTTGAGAACACAACCGGCACAAACACCATCTCTACATGAAACAAGAGGAAGAACATTCACCATCTGTTGATTACATAGTTGTTTCTATGAGAAATATTTTAGATGACCAAACCACTCATGCCAAGTTTTGCTCAAGTCATCACTATGATAAACAAAAATTGATGGAAAATATGATGACCCAAAGTTTTCAAACTTGTAGAACCTGGTAATAACATCAACAATTCCAGTTGCAAGAACATGCTTAGGATATTTTAGATCCTTTATTAGAACTTGGTGAGGTGAAAAATCTATGGTTTTACCTTCACCTAAATGAGTGATTTGATATACTGATAGAAGGTTATAGGAAAGACTTGACATAATACATCATTGGAATGACCATTATCTACTTGAACTGTTCCAGATCCTACAATACTAAGTGATCTATCATCACCAACAAATATTTTCTTGGTGTTACATTCATTTAGAGCAGAAAATATGGATTTATCCTTAGCCATATGATAAGATGCTCCAGAATCAATAAGCCACTCATAAGAAGAAGCAGTAGAAGTTGCATTGAAGGAAAAACCAGAAGCAAAAAGTGCATGTCCATGAGAAGAACAAGAAGAACAAGAAGAACAAGAAGAAGAATCAATACTAATGTTGTGCTTCTTCATCACTTCTTCTAAAGCTCCCATCTTCTTGAAACATTTGGACTCATCATGACCATCTTTCCCACAAAAGTTGCAATGTCAGTCAGTTTTCTTTTTTTTTAGATTTTTCTCCTTTGTCACCATTAGGAGCTAAAGTTGTTTGAGTGGGTTCGAGACCCTTGTTTTGTTTGTTGTTGTGGTGAGGATGTTGCTTCTTGGGATTATTGGGTTTATCTTTTTTTTCAAGTGACTAAGGCTTTGTTGTAGGTACCTGCAGTGTTGATCACTCCAAGTTGTACAAGATTATATTTCTCTCTAATCAAAGCATCACAAAAGGACTCAAGAGTGGGTTTTTGATAAGCTTTCCCTAAAGCCTATATTGTGGAATAAAAGGTAGATACAAACACAAAATATGCACTACCTATCTTATAAATAATAATATAGATGCAACACTCTTCCTCCAACTTTATGCTAGACTCTTTACATAAAATTCTAAGAGTTTTAAACTTAGATAGATAGTCCTCAATGCAAGAAACATCATTTGGAATTAAAGTCAATATCTAGTTTTCTAACTGATGTGCTTGAATAATATTGTGTTTGGTATCTTTTCCCAAGCTTCATCGGGGTCATAAATTTCTTGAAGGTGGAACCTTAAATAGGGAGAGATGGACATTTTGATCAGTCCACGTGCTTTGACATTCCTATTAACCCGAATTTATTTTCATCATCAATGGGTTCTCTTTCCTTTCCCAAGGTAATCCAGTACAATCATTTACTTCTTAATAAATCCTCCATATGGGATTTCCATTGGAAGTAGTTGGTGTTGGTAAGAAAAATATCACTGGTAGAATCCATATTAAATATGTACATAATATGGATTTAAAAAATGAAACTAATGATATGGATGGAAATATCTCAAAAAATTAGGTGGTTTTAAAAAATACGGCGCTGAAAATAGACTTTGGATGTGAAAGTTATGCCCTCACTTTTACAAATCAGTTGCTTTATGAAGTGACCCACTTTTATAAAAAGAAGCGGGGATCACATTTACAATGAAGTTACTTTATAAAAGAAATTTGCATGCAAAACAAATAATTTTAAAACAAAATATTAAAGATACTTATAGTGATTCACTTTTATACTTAGAGTGAAATACACTTTACAATGGATGCATGAACTTTTTAAAAAAAAGTAACAAAAAAAGAGACTCGAACTCAAGACCTCTTACTTCATAAGACAAATTTTAACCAAGTGAGCTAGAAAAACATATTGTATTGTTTTCAAGGAGGATTGTTGTTTTTGTTGTTGTTGTCGATGACCTTGGAGAGCGTGCTCATAAAAAATATTTTCACACAAGAAAAAAAAAATCTTCTTGATGAAAATAAGGGTTAGATTTTAGTTAGCTTACACGGAAAATGCACATTTCCTATATGTTTCTGATTTTCTGAGATCACACAAGGGGAAGGGAAAAGACCATACAAATATATAAAAGAGTAGAAACCTAGAAACAAACACTATAAAGCCAAAATAATACTTTGCAAAAAATTTAAAAGGGCGTATTCAGGCTTTATACCTCCAGATCTAACTAAAATGGTTGTATCTTGGGAAAACAAAAACCTTTTTGAGTGAAACAAAAAAATTTCCTGACACAAATAAGCGCTCCAACCACAATGGAAGAGTGCTCTCAGCCCAAAAATGTATGGAAATGGAAAAACCCAGAGAAGAGGCAATTCAGCTTCACGATCTCGATCTACAACCAGAGAGGGTCTTCAAACAAGCTTTAATACCATGTTTGAAAACACAGGTATTCCAAGAGAGGAAGAAAACCTTTAGTAACCACACACACAACTGGATCAAATATCAACACACTAATATTTTGGCGTGGTAAGACCCCTAAGGGGAAACATCCACGGCCCCAGCCAACATGGCCACTTGGCATAGTTTATTAATGCAAAAGAAAAAGATTACAATGAGATTTTAAAAGAGATTTTGTCACAATCAATCATCGAAAAATTACCCTCCATGTTCTTTAAATAGATATCATGGACCAATCGGGTGTTGAGCCACATATCAATGTAGTCATTAAGATCGAGAAGAATATGAACCGTCATATCACTCTATGTCAGGAACATATCGTGACCTTCGTATTTCCTAACTAAAAATGCATACTAAAGAAAGACACTAAGAAATGTCATGAAATGAAGGACACTTCCACACTAATCCTAGCAGAAGATAAGAAGAATTTAATCAAGAACGCAAATGAAAAAATCAATCCCAGAGTACACTGAGATTTTACCCAGGAAACCCTTAACCGGGAAAACCAACATTCCTTTCAGCGCTTCGATCTCTTGTTGTCTTATTCATTCAGAATAAAAGGTTACATGTCTAACCTTGGTCCACACCTAATACATAATCGACATCATACCTTCTTACACAAGCAAGAACAACCCTGTAGCCAATTTGGCTTAAATATACATGACCAACAACCTACGATTTACCATGCATTAGCATTACAAGATTAGCATTCTCACACTAGACTTTACGGCCTTACAACATGCCTCTTTATAGGCTTTAAAATAGGAAAGACCCTAAATATTGGCACCCAAAAAATGATTACAGATCCATGCATATCATTGGCTACAAATCTCGCAAATCCAGGGATTTTGTTACAGTTGACTCCAAGTCGAGTTTACCAATCACCCTCCATTTGGTCTCTAGTCGATCATCTCACACCCGCACTTCAACCTCTTGTCGGTTGACTTGTCGGAAATATATTCAACTTCAACTTTACCCAGTTGACTTTCTCGACCTTCAACTTGTTGTCGATCTACCTCGACTTCGACCATCAGTCGATTTACCTCGACTAGACTTTCACTGCAAAGAATATAACAACCCAACATTCTCCCACTTGTTGTCTTCTTTGCTAAAATAGGATATTCTTGAAATTTCTCTCACAGACCTAGGGCATCAATGCCCATTTCCTCTCTACACCAAGAGAACTTCATAACACTCATAGACTTGGTTAATGAGTTTTCTATGTTTTCCAATGTGTCTATTTTCTCTAGTAGCACCTTGTTACTTTCCACCATATCTCTTACAAAATGGTATTGTACATCAATGTTCTTAGTATTTGAATGATAATATGGGTTCTTTGCTATAAATATTGCGCTTTGACTGTCACAACTTACCTTCATAGCTCTCTTCCCAAACCTGATACCTGAACACAACCTTTGAATCCATACCTATTCTTTGCTTCCATGAGTGGCCGCCATGTATTCGGCTTATTTTGTCGATAAGGCTATGACCTCTTTTCTCTTGCTCATCCAACTTATTTCTCCACCGAACATGTTGAAGAAATATTTGTTGGTTGACCTTTGTTGATCGAGATCTCCAGCCCATTCAACATTGAAAAATCCATGTACATCTAATTTACCACTGCCACCTCCAGGTATTCCTTGGTAACATATAGAATAGTCCTTTGTGCCACACAAATACCTGAATAATCTCTTGAAAGTTATCCAGTGCTTCTTTCCAGGTGTCGACATGTACCTTCTCAACACTCCCACTACATGGGCTATGTCTGGTTGAGTGCATACCATCACATGCATCAGACTACGAACCGCACTTGCATAAGGAACACGTGCCATGTCCTATATCTCTTCCTGTGTCTTTGGCCACTGTTCAACAATAAGCCTTTCTCCCACTAGGATTGGCACCTTCACCGGTTTTCGATCCTGCATGTTGAATCATTTCAGAAATATTTCAATATACTTTGTTTGATTCAACTAAATATTTCTAGAACCTCGATATATCTTAATCTACATTCCCATAGTGAAGTTAGTTGTACCGAGATACTTCATGTCAAACTTGGAGGATAGATGCTTCTTCACCTCCTTTATTTTGTCCATGCTACTTCCAATCAATAACATGTCATCGACATGCAAAGCTACAAATATGAAACTCCCACCTTCTTCCTTGGAATATTTGCAGTTATCATCTTTACTTCTCACAAATACCAAACTAAGGATGTAAGTGTCAAACTTTTGGTACCACATCATTGGCGATTGTTTTATACCATAAAGGGATCTTTTGAGTTTTCATACCAACTCTTTCTTTCCCTTTACTACAAATCCTTCGGGTTGTTTCATGTAGATTTCTTCTTTTAGGTTCCCATGTAGTAATGTTATCTTCACATCTATTTGTTCTATCTCCAGATCGAATGTTGCAGCTAGAGACATTGGTACTCTAATGGAAGTTAGTTTTGCAACAGGGGAAAAAATCTCACCAAAGTCGACTTCCTCAACTTGGGAATATCCTTTTGCTACCAGTCGAACTTTGAAATTATCGACTTGACCTGTTGGATTCATCTTCTTCTTGAACACCCACTTGCTACTGAAGGGATTTCTTCCACTATGTAACTTGACTAAATATCATGTCTCATTATTGTACAAGGATTCCATCTCTTCGACCATGGCATCCTTCTAGAGTTTACGCTCTGTCAAGTCAACTGCCTCACTGAACAACTTGGGCTCATCATCGATGGCAGTTAGCACGAATGCGGAATGGAATTTGGGTGTAATATACCTTTCGACTGGTTTTCTTACTCTGTTTTACCTCCTTACCACTAGATTCAATTGTTCCACCTCTTCCTCAGATTCATTCGACTCATCTAAATCATATTCTTCATTCCTCAGTTCAAACCGCATCGTATCAGGATAATTCTTAGTCTGAACAACTTCCTCAGGCTCATATTTACCTCCAACTTCTCTGAAGACCATATCTCGACTATACATTGCTCTCCTTGATGCAGGATCCCAGATCTTATATCCTTTCATCCCTTCTTTGTATCCGATGAAAATAAATTTAACTGCATTCTTATCCAACTTTCTCCTCTTTTCCTTAGGAACATGCACAAATGCATCACAAACAAACACTTTGAGATGTGCCACTGAAGGATTATTACCCAACCATACCTCATTTGGAGTCATGTCGACTAGCGTCGACGAAGGAGACATATTCACCTGATATCTTGTTGTCTGGACTGCCTCCGCTTAAAATTCTTGTGCGAGCCAAGCAGCACTGAGCATGCTCCTTGCCTTATCCATCAATGTTTTGTTCATTCTCTCGACAACTCCATTTTGTTGTGGGGTATATGGTGTGGTATTTTGGTGTGATATGACACACTACTTACACAATTGATGAAATTCCTTTCCATGGAATTCACCACCATTGTTAGTCCTGAACACTTTAATCCTCTTCTCTATCTGATTTTCCACAAGAGCTTTAAACTCCTTAAATCTCTCGAAAACCTATGATTTATTCCTCGAGAAATATATCCATGTCTTCCTAGAAAAATCATCTATGAAGGAAACATAATACAGTGATCCACCAAGTGAAGGAACTGTAACCGGGACAAACAAATCACTATGCACCAGTTCTAGAATCCCATTTTCCCTTGTCGCTCTAGATGGGAACCTCACCCAAATTTGTTTCTCATATATGAAATGTTCACAAAATTCAACTTCTAAACCAGATTCAGGAAAATCTTCGACCATACCTTTTCTTTGCATAACTTGAAGTGTTTTTTCTCCAATATGTCACATCCACTCATGCCATAACTGTTCGACAACATAGGTATTCCAACAAAGGGTGAACACCTTCAGTAACCACTCCCACAACTAGATCAAATATCAACACACCAATGTTTTGACGTGGTAAAACCCCTATGGGGAAACATCCACGGCCCCAACCAACGCAGCCACTTGGAGCAGTTAATTAATGCAAAAGAAAAAGATTACAAGGAGATTTTACAAGAGAGTTTCTCACAATCGATCATCGGAAAATGACCCTCCATGCTCTTTAAATAGAGATCATGGACCAATCAGTTGTTAATCCATGGATCAATGGCCATTAATATCGAGGATAATATGAACCATCGGATCACTCTATGTCGGGAAAATATCGTGACCGTCAGATTTCCTAACTACAAATGCATACTAATGCAAACTATAGAAACACGCTAAGAAACACACTTTTACCTAAAGACACATTAGACCAAGTAGATCTTAACTAACTCCTAAGTGTTTAAATATCCTAACATCACCCCTTAAGAACAACTTGGGATAGGATTGAAGGATTTAAAATGGTGACACAATAGGAGAAGGAACGAGGCATTAGAGCCTATCCCTCCTCAATGACAACTTCCTGAACTCCTAACATAGATCAAAGTTTGGAAAACTTTGCTTATGTAAGAGACTTTGTGAAAATGTATGCAACTTGATCTTCTGTAGGGAAAAAGATCACCTCAATAACTTGATCATGAATGGGCTTTCTGATGAAGTGCATGTGTAGCTCCATGTGCTTGCTGCACTGATGTTGAAATAGGTATTTGGCGAGCTTGATGGCACTCTGATTGTCACACCAAAGGCTAGTTGAATGTTGCTGCTGGAATCCAAACTCTGAAAGGATTTGTAGATAAGAAACCATGTCTTCTAGCGCTAGTGTGGTTGTATTACTCCCAATAGATACAAATAAGTTATCCCAAGAGTCTGGAAAAGAACATAAAAGGATGATACAATTATCCTCATTAGTGATCTTTATATCCACAGATGATAACTGGCTTAATACGGTGTTAAACACATTTAAATTCTCAGTCACCGAACTGCCATCACTCATCGACATAATATACAATTTCTTTTTGAGAAACATCTTATTTACTAGATATTTTGTTTGGTATAAGCTTCCCATCTTGTCCCACAGTTTCTTGGCCAAATCTTCACCTAAGACATTCAACAGCACCGAATCTACAAGACAAAGTCGTATTGTACTTCTTTCTTTTGTTTTGAGTTTCTCCCATTCTTCGGTCGACATGCCTGTTGGCTGGGTACCTGGATAGATCATTGTCCATTTTTCTCGATCCACAAGAAGATATTCCATTTTAAGCTTCCAAAGCTCAAAATTTTGGCCATTGAATATTTCTATCTCTATTCTGGAACTTCTCCCCATTCTTTACCGTGATCTTTAAAACAATTTATGACTTATGACACTTATTGTACCTAGGGTTTAGTTCTCAGATTCAAGATTTGCAAATCAAGATATGATATACTCGCCAAATCATTACAACGCTATGATAACTCATTTGTCAGGAATACCTAAGCTCTGATACCACATGTCAAGAAATGAAGGACACTTCCACACTAATCCTAGCATAAGAGAAGATGAATTTAATCAAGAACGCAAATGAAACAAGCAATCGCACAGTACATCGAGATTTTACCCTGGAAACCCTTAACTGGGAAAACCAACATTCCTTTGAGTCTTCTACTCTCTTTTTTTCATTTTCAATCATAATAAAAGGTTACATATCTAGCCTTGGTCCACATCTAAGACACAATCGACATCATACCTTCTTGCACAAGAAAGAACAACCCTGTAGCCAATTCATCTTACATATACATGACCAACAACCTACAATTTACCATGCATTAGCATTACAACATTAGAATTCTCGTACTAGCCTTTAAGGACTTACAACACGCCTCTTTATAGGCTTTACAACAGGAGAAACACTAAATATTGGTGCCCAAAAAATAGTTACAGATCCATGCATATCATTGGCTACAAATATCACAAATCTCGAGATTTTGTTACAGTTGAATCCAATTCGGTTTTACCAGTAGACTACCAGGTGGCCTCCATTAGGTCTCTAGTCGGTCATCTCACGCCCACACTTTGACCTCCTATCGGGTGATTCGATGTCGATATATTTGACTTCGACTTTACCCGGTCGACTTCCTTGACCTTTGACTTGTTTTCTATCTACCTCAACTTTGACCATCAGTGGATTTATCTCGACTAGATTTTCAATGCAAAGAATACAACAACCCAACAAGAAACACACTTTTACCTAATGACACATTAGACCAAGTAGATATTAACTAAATCCTAAGTGTCTAAACATCCTAACATTTCAATGCATTGGATGCTAATAAATTTATATTGATTTGTTCTCAAGTGACAGGTTTTCATGAAAAGGATTCTAATGTTATTTTATGTTGATTTGTCATTCTCAAGACTATCTTCAAAGGTGATTATGCTAAAAGGAACACTGAGTGAACTTGATGATAAATTAGAGGAAATTTTGACTGAAATGACAACCTCACACTTTGATTTCATCTTCATGGATCACTTCAAGCATTTTTATCTGTCAGATTTTCTATTACTTGAAAGCAAAGGCATGCTTGACAAAGGAACATGTATTGTTATAGAAAGGATAGGGTATCCCAAGTCTTAGAATTACCTCAATTATTTGAATGAACACCATGAGGAATTAGAGAGTTAGGTATACATATCCAAGTGGAAGAGTTTTTTTCCCTGCAAAATGGGATTGTCTACTTACATAGTAGAAGCAAACTTAGTAATGTAGTTGTTTAATAATATATGATTTTGGAATGGAACATGACAATAAAAAAAATTTACCATGAATTATGAAGTTGCGTTTGAAAATTATAATTACCAACAACAATCACATTAATATTATTAATATTTCCTACATTGATAGGCCTATATTCAATACATACTATAGACTTATAAATAATTATTTCAATCATGTCTCCTTTATTTGCCTCAATGTTAGTAAATCAATGCACATTATTGGGTGGGAATTATCCATTCCTTAGGAACACTGTGGAGTTGCATAAACTGTCTTAAATTATAAATGCAGGAGTAGAATAGTGAAATCAATTTCCCATTATTAAGGTGGTCATTTATATCTCATTTTGTTTTTTTGTGCCCCCTTAAATAATAATAAGGGTGGCTCCTGCCTTAAATAATAATAAGAGGGGAGGGAGGAATCTCCGTAATAAGTAAATCACCAGATGCAAATTTATACTATATTTGTTCCTCATAATTCTTGTTGGGTTGTTATATTATTTGTAGTGAAAGTCCAGTCAAGGTGTATCGATTAAAAATCGAAGTCGAGGTGCATCGATGGTAAGTCGAAGGTCGAGGTTGTTGGGTATGTGTTATATTCTTTGCATGTGTGTGTGTGGGCGCGTCAGATATGACAACTGCGTTTGACGATCCCTCGTACTAGTGCCTTGTATGTGCCATGTGTGCCAAGATATTTCTTAGGGGGGTATCAGGGGGGGGAAGGTATTCCCCCCCTGGTTACGCGCAGCGTTCAGGGCAGCCCCCCAGAAATTTTTTTTTGGGCGTTTTTTGCAATTTTTAGTGGTTTACTAAAACTAATCTTGGTTTTAGGGATTAGGATTTTGGTATCTACGGAATACCTAAAAACATTGTATATATTGTATAGTGAATGGTGAAATTTGATATAATGAATATAAGAAAGGTTTTCCCGGTTGAGGGTTTCCGGTATAAAATCTCTGTGTACTCTGTGTATGAGCCATTGATTAAATTATGTTTTTCTTAAGAATCTATATGCATTGCTTTACTTCACAGGTTTAAAACTTACATGTGGTATCAGAGCTCGTTTTTGGTTTCAGAGGGACGCCTTTGTTGTTGAGGGTTTGGCTCGGTCTTGATAGATCAAGTTTATCTTGGGTCTGTGATAAACCTGGGTTTAGTGGGAGCTTTTGCAGTGGTGATTTGACTGCAGAAAGAGGAATGGAAATCTCTTCTAGAATTGAGATAGAGAAGTTCAACGGTAAAAACTTTTAGCTATGGAAGCTAAATATGGAGGACCTTCTTGTAGACAAAGAACATTGGATCGTTGTGGATCCTGGTACACAGCCTACTAGTACACCGTATACTAGCACACAGGCTACTAGTACACAACCTACCAGTACACAAACTACCAGTACACCACCTGCTGGTATGTTGAAGGAAGATTGGGAGAATTTGGACAGAAGAGCAAGGAGCATTATTCGACTCTGCCTGGCAGATTCGGTTTTGTTGAATGTCTCAGGAGAATCTATAGCCAAGGAACTATGGGATAAGTTGGGGAATTTGTATCAATCAAAGTCCCTAGTAAACAAGTTGTTTCTTCGAAAGAAGTTGTATCATATTAGGATGGAAGATGCAGATTCTGTGGCATAACATCTAAATGCCTTTAATACTCTGGTAAGTCAACTTGTCTTTGTTAATATTACGATTGCAGAAGAAGATAAGTGTATTACTTTCTTATGTTCTTTTCCAGACTCTTGGGATAATCTAGTTGTAGCAATTGGTAGTACCACTCAATCTACATTGAAGTATGAGGATGTAGTTTCATCCTTGTTATCTGAAGAGATGAGGTGGAAAAGCATGGATAGTCATAGCACATATGCTTTATTTGTAAGAGGTCATACCCAAGACAAGAACCCTGGTAAGCCTTCGGGGTGGAGATATAAATCTACAAGTATATCTAAGTATCCAGGAAAATCTTTGAGGAAATGCTGGAAGTGTGGTAAAACAGGGCATTATAAGAAAGATTACAAGTCTAAGAAGGTTGAAAAACCAAAGGGATCTAATAGTACCTCTTCCACAGAGGAGAAAACCTCCACTGAAGAAGGAGGTGATGTTTACCTAGCATCTACAAGTACACATGCAGACCATGATGTATGGTTGATCGACTCAGGTGCGTCATACCATATGACTCCTCATAGGGAGTGGTTCTCTGAATATGAAAAATATGATGGTGGTGATGTATTCCTAGGAGATGACTCGACAAAAAAAATCTTGGGACGTGGAAGGGTTAAGTTGCTGCTAAAATATGGAAGGATTAGAACACTTCCTGGGGTTCTGCAGATTTCAAAACTAGCCAGGAGCCTAATATTTGTAATCAAGATGGATGATGCAGGGGTGGATACTGTATTCGTAAAGAACACTTGCAAGATGGTACAAGGAGAAATGGTGTTGATGAGGGGATTTTAGTGTGGAACTTTGTACAAGTTGTTGGGAAGAACTTATACTAATGGGTGTAACAGTTGTGTTGTCCTTGAACAGAGAAATAAACAAGACAAGACCAATATTGTCCCTGAAAAGAAGACCATGTTGTGGCATCAAAGACTGGGGCATATTGGCGAAAAGGGCCTTTGAACACTACACGGTAAAGGTATGGTTGAAGATATGTCTAATTGCACTCTAGATTTTGATTTCTATGAATATTGCATATATGGTAAACATAATCGAGTAATATTCCCATCTGGTGCTACAAGAGAAAAGGGGATCTTAGAGTTGATACACAGTGATGTGTTTGGACCTGTTCCTATTCCATCCCTAGGTAAATTTGTGCATTATGTTTCATTCATAGATTATTTTTCAAGGAACACATGGATTTATTTTCTTAGAAATAAATCTGAGGTATTTTAAAAATTTAAAGAGTTTAAGGCTCTGGTAGAAAATCAGATAGAGAAGAAAATAAAGGTATTGAGAACAGATAATGGTGGAGAATTTTGCGGAAATGAATTCGAAGAATTCTGTAAGAAGTGTGGTATAGAAACACAAAAGACTACTCCATACACTCCTCAGCAAAATGGAGTTGCAGAAAGGATGAACAAGACGCTGATGGAAAAAGCAAGGAGCATTCTCAGCGGTGTCGGGGTAGGACAAGAAGTTTGGGCAGAGGCAGTGGGTACAACATGTCACCTAGTCAATCGATCACCTTCATCAATGTCGGATGATAAAACTCCACACGAGGTATGATATGAAAAGAAACCCTCTCTTCAACATCTTAGAGTGTTTGGTTGTGATGCTTATGTACATGTTCCAAAGGAAAATAGAAGTAAGATGGATAAAAAGGCTGAAAAGTGTATCTTTATTGGTTATAAAGATGGTGTGAAAGGTTATAAGATTTGGAACCTAGAAACCAAGAAAACTGTTTACAGTCGAGATGTTGTTTTCAGAGAGGTAAAAGATGTGTCCAAACAGGAATTCCTACCAATGCAAGATGAACCTGAGAAAATAGAGCTTGAGTTGGATGATGCAAAATCTGAATCATCTGAAGAA
>ML778880.1:575425-611312 GCA_009831015.1 Picea engelmannii
TAACTTCTATTAGATTTATTTTATATATTGTTGCTACTTTTGATCTTGAAGTGGAACAGGTGGATGTGAAGACAACATTCCTACATGGGGATTTGGAATAAGAAATCTACATGAAGTAGCCAGAAGGCTTTGTAGTGGAGGGAAAGGAAGAGTTGGCATGTAAGCTAAAGAAGTCACTATATGGTCTGAAGCAATCACCTAGGATGTGGTACCAAAAGTTTGACACATACATCCTTGGATTGGGATTTGTAAGAAGCAGGGCTGATCACTATGTATATTCCAAGCAAGTTGGTAATCACTTCATTTATGTAGTGTTGTATGTTGATGACATGTTGTTGGTAGGAAATAACATGGATGTTATCAAGGAGGTGAAATTGCAGCTATTCTCCAAATTTGACATGAAGGATCTCGATGTTGCTAACTTCATTCTTGGAATGGAGATTAAAAGAGATCGTGCAAACATGAAACTTTGGTTGAATCAGAGAAAATATGTTGAGACGATATTGCAGAGGTTTAATATGCATGGAAGTAAACCGGTCAAGGTTCCTATTCCTATAGGTGTAAATTATCTGCAGATCGGTGTCCCAAGACACAAGAAGAAGAAGAGGACATGTCCCATGTTTCGTATTCCAGCGCAGTTGGCAGTTTGATGTAAGCAATGGTCTGTACTAGACCGGACATTGCACATGCAGTGGGAGTTTTGAGCAGGTATATGTCAAAACTAGGGAAGGAGCATTGGAGAGTAGTAAAGAGGGTCTTCAGGTATCTTTGTGGCACTAGCAATTATGGATTTTTCTACCAAGGAAGACCAAGATTGGACAGAGTGTTGGACATACATGGCTTCGTTGATGCAGACTGGGCTGGAGATATGGATCGCAAAAGATCTACAAGTGGGTATGTGTTTAACCTATTTGGAGGAGCAATCAGTTGGATGAGCAAAATATAGGTTGTAGTGGCACTCTCAACTACAGAAGTTGAATACATGGCAACCACTCATGCAAGCAAGGAAGTAGTATGGTTACAAATATTGTGTTCAGGTATTGGGTTGGTACAACAAGTAGTGAGATTAGATTGTGACAGTTAGAGTGCAATCTTCCTGGTAAAAAACCCAGCTTACCATTCGAATACAAAGCATATTGATGTACAGTATCACTTTGTGAGAGACATGGTTGAGGAAAATAAGGTGTTGTTGGAAAAGGTTGACACTTTGAAGAATGTTACAGATTCATTGACAAAGTCTGTGAGCACAGAAAAGTTCTCCTGGTGTAGAGTAACAATGGGGATTGTTGCCCTGGATTGTTGACTATATAATCCCCTGGACCCCTAGATGCAAAGAAAACAACAAGTGGGAGAATGTTGGGTATGTGTTATATTCTTTGCATGTGTGTGTGTGGGCGGTTTTTGCTATTTTTAGCAGTTTACTAAAAATAATCCCAGTTTTAGGGATTAGGGTTTTGGTATCTATGAAATACCTAAAAACATTATATATATTGTATAGTGAATGGTGAAATTCGATATAACTAATATAAGAAAGGTTTTCCCAGTTGAGGGTTTTTGGTATAAAATCTCTGTGTACTCTGTGTATGAGACATTGATTAAATTTTGTTTTGCTTAAGAATCTATATGCATTTCTTTACTTCACAGGTTTAAAACTTATAGAGGTGAGTCGACCAGGTAAAGTTGAATTTGAAGGTCGAGGTGGTTAGACATTGTAAAGACATCGACAACAATTCGAAGATCTCAATTGACAAGAGGTCGAAAGACAGGTGTGTGGAAACCGACTGAATACGGAATGAAGGTCGACTGGTAGTCGATGGTAATCCGACTTGATAGTCAAATGTAACAAAATATCGAGATTCGCGAGATTTTTAGCCAATGATATGCGTGGATCTATAACAATTTTTGGTTTCCTTTTCTTTATAGTTTTTCATGTTGCAAAGCCTATAAATAAGGCGTGTTGTAATCAGTCTTTATATGATGAATGGTTAATCACCAAGAGTCTGTAATCATAGAGGTTGTTGGTCATGTAGATGTAAGCTGAATTGGCTACAAGATTGTTCTTGTGTAAGAAAGAGGGTATGTTGTCGATTGTTTCTTAAATGTGGATCAAGGTTAGACATGTAACCTTTTATTCTAAAAGAATAAGACAACAAGAGAACAAAATGTTCAAGGAATGTTGGTTTCCCCAATTTTGGTTTCCAGGGTAAAATATCTGTGTACTGTGTGTTTTCTTTGTCATTTACTTTCTTGATTTTATCTTTCTTACTCTCTTCTTCTAGGTTTAGCATGGAAGTGTGTCTCATTTACTAACATTTGGTATTATAACTTGGATTAACAACCTTGGATATGAGCTAAACCCTAGGTTCAGTAAGAGTCGTAAACTATAAATCTTTAAAGAATTGTGTTAAAGAACAATGAGCAGCTCAAGAATAGAGATCGAAAAATTCATTGGCCATAATTTTGAGCTTTGGTAGCTTAAATTTGAAGATCTCATTGTAGATTGAGAACAATGGACAATGGTCTGTCTAGGTACCATGACGACAGGTTTGTCGATGGAATAATGGGAGAAACTTGAGAGAAGAGAAAGGCATATGATTCGACTTTGTCTTGCAGATTCGGTACTGTTGAATGTCTCAGGTGAAGATTCAGCCAAGAAACAGTGGGACAAGTTGGGAAGATTGTACCATTTGAAATATATAGTAAATAAGTTGTTTCTCATAAAAAAATTGTATCTTTTGAGAATGAGTGATGGCAGTTCGGTGAATGGGCATTTAAATGTGTTTAATACCATTATAATCCAGTTATAGGTTGTGGATATTAAAATCACCGAGGAGGAGAAATGTATTAGCCTATTATGCTCTTTTCCAGACTCTTGGGATATCTTAGTCATGGCTATAGGGATTAATACAACCACATTAGTGCTATAATACATGGTTTCATATCTACTGTCAGAAGAAATGAGAAGGAAGAACATGGAAGGATCAACCAAAGATGCTTTAGTGGTGAGATGTCAACCAATTGACATAGATAAAGGAAAATTCTCCAGTAGAAAGTCTAAGTCGAAGGGTAGATCTAAATCCCATGTTCATTCGACAAGAATATGCTTGAAATGAGGTAAATCCGGGAATTACAAAAGGGACTGCAAGTCGAAGGAAATATAATTCAGTACAGGATCCAACGAGAATCATTTGATTGAGAGAGAGACAACTCCAGATAAGGGAGGCAATGTGTACCTGGAATCGACCAATTCACATTCAGATCAATATGTTTGGTTGATCGACTCGGAAGCATCCTATCATATGAAACCACACACAGAAGGGTTCTGCATATATGAAAAATATGAATGAGGAGAAGTGTTCTTGGGGGACAACTCGACAACCAAAATTGTCGGACGAGAGATATTTCAACTAATACTGCAAGATGGGAGGATTAGAACCCTTCCAGGTGTGTTACAAATTATGCGTTTGGCAAGAAACCTGATATATGTCATCAAGATGAGTGATGCAAGAGTACACTCTCTATTTCAGAAGGATTCATGAAATACAATGGTCTTAATGAAAGGAGTTCAGATTGGAACCCTATACAAGTTACTAGGGAGTGTCGAATCGACTGGATGAAACAACATCGATGTTACTGAAGTCAACTCGAATATACTTGGGATGAGATGATTCAAACTAACTTGAAAGGTCACCATAAAGTCGACCCAACCATGCTATGGCATGAGAAGATGGGACACATTGGAGAAAAAGGACTTTGAGATATGCATAACAAAAGTATGGTAGAAGACTTTCCTGCATGTAATTTAGAACTCGACTTTTGTGAACATTGTATATATGATAAAAAAAGTTGGGTGAGGTTCCTATCTGGAGCAACAAGGGAAAATGGGATTCTAGATTTGGTTCATAGTGATGTGTTTGTCCCTATTTCAGTGCCTTCACTTGGTGGATCCCTGTATTATGTCTCCTTCATAGATGATTTTTTCAGGAAGACATGGATATATTTCCTGAGGAAGAAATCAGAGGTTTTCGATAAATTCAAAGAGTTTAAATCTCTTGTAGAAAAACAGACAGATAAGAAGATTAAGGTGTTGAGGATTGACAACGGTGGTGAATTATGTGGAAAATAATTTGAACAGTTCTACAAGTAGTGTGGCATAGCACGCCAAAATAACACACCATATACCCCACAAAAAAATGGAGTTGCCGAGAGAATGAACAAAACATTGATGGACAAGGCAAGGAGCATGCTCAATGGTTTTGGGCTTGCACAAGAATTTTGGGAGGAGGCAGTCGACACTGCACAATATCTGTTGAATATGTCTCCTTCGTCGACACCAGTCGACACAACACCACATGAGGTATGGTTGGGTAAGAAGCCTTCAGTTTCACATCTCAAAGTATTTGGCTATGATGCATTTTTGCATGTTCCCAAGGAAAAGAGGAGCAAGTTGGACAAGAAATACAAAGAAGGAATGAAAGGATATGAGCTCTAGGATCCTACATCAAGGAAAAAAATGTACAATCGAGATGTGGTCTTCAAAGAAGTCGGAGGTAAGTTCGAGCGTGAGGAAATTGTTCAGACAAAGAATAATCCCGAGATTATGTGGTTTGAACTTAGGAACGAAGAAGATGATTTAGATGAGTCAACTAAATCAGAAGAAGAGGTGGAACAACTGACCTCGGTTGTAAGGAGGTCGGAAAGAGTAAGAAAACCAGTTGAAAGGTATAGTTTTCCTAACTTCTATTCCACATTTGTGTTAACTACCATCAAAGAAGAACCCAATTCAGTCAGGGAGGCATCCTACTCGTAGAGGGAAAATACGGAAGAACGTCATGGTCGAAGAGATGGAATCCTTGCACAATAATGAGACATGGGACTTAGTCAAATTACCTAGTGGAAGAAATCATGTCAGTAGCAAATGGGCATTCAAGAAGAAGTTGAGTGCAACAGGACAAGTCGAGAAATTCAAAGCTCAACTGGTAGACAAAGGATAATTCCAAGTCGAAGGAATCGACTTCGGTGATATTTTTTCCCCTATCGTAAAATTAACTTCCATTAGAGTACTAATGTGTATGGCTGCAACATTTTATCTAGAAATAGAACAGATGGATGTGAAGACAACATTCCTACATGGGGACCTGGAAGAAGAAATGTACATGAAACAACTTGAAGGATTTGTAGTAAAGGGAAAGAAATATTTGGTGTGGAAACCAAAAAGATCCCTTTATGGTATAAAAAAATCACCAAGGATGTGGTACTAAAAGTTCAACACATACATCCTTAGTTTTGGGTTTGTGAGAAGCAAAGTTGATCACTTCATATATTCCAAAGAAGAAGGTGGGCATTTCATATATGTAGCATTGTATGTCGACGACATGTTGCTAATTGGAAGCAACATGGATGCAATAAAGGAGGTGAAGAAGCATCTATCCTCCAAGTTCGACATGAAGGATATCAGTGCAATGAACTTCATTATGGGAATGGATATTAAGAGAGATTGAGCAACTAAAAATCTCTAGTTGAACTAGACGAAGTATATTGAAACGGTTTTGAAACATTTAAACATGCAAGATTGCAAACCTTTGAAGGATCCAATTCATGTGGGAGCAAGGATAATTGTTGAACATTTTCCAAAGACATAGGAAGAAATAGAGAACATGGCACATGTTCCCTATGCAAGTGTTGTTGGTACTCTAATGTATGTGATGGTCTGCACTCGACCATACATTACCCGTGCAGTGGGAGTGTTGAGAAGATACATGTCAACACCTGGGAAGGATCATTGGATAATTGTCCAGAGAGTATTCAAGTATTTGTATGGAACAAAATATTATGCTATATGCTACCAAGGAAAACCTAGAGGTGACAATGAATTAAATGTACATGGATTTGTCAATGTTGAATGGGCTGGAGATCTAGATCGATGGAGATCGAGCAGTGGATATGTGTTCAAAATGTTCGGTGGAGAAATAAGCTAGATGAGTAAGCAACAAGCGGTCATAGCACTATGAACAACATAAGTTGAATACATGGAAGCCATTCATGGAAGAAAAGAAACAATATGGCTACAAAGGTTGTGTTCATGAATCAAGTTTGAGTAGAGAGCTATGAAGATAATTTGTGGCACTTAAAGCACAATATTTATGGCAAAGAACCCTGCTTATCATTCTAAGACTAGGCACATTGATGTACAATACCATTTCATGAGAGACATGGTGGAAAGCAACAAGGTGTTGTTGGAGAAAGTAGATACGTTGAAAAACATATCAGACTCTTTGACCAACTCTGTGAGTGTTGTGAAGTTATCTTGGTGCAAAGAGGCAATGGAAATTGCTTCCTTGGGTCTATGAACAAAAGTTTAGAGGTCTCTTAGTTTCAACAAAGAAGAAAACAAGTGGGAGAATGTTGGGTTGTTATATTCTTTGCAGTGAAATTCCAGTTGAGGTGGATCGACTGACAGTCAAAGTTGAGGTGGATTGACAACAAGTTGAAGGTAGAGGTGAGTCGACCGGGTAAATTCGAAGTCGAAGGTCGATTTGGTTCGACATGGTAAATACATCGACAACAAGTCGAAGAGGTCAACCAACAAGAGGTCGATAGGTGAGTGTGTGAAAAATGACTGAAGACAGAATGAAGGCCTACTGGTAGTCGATGGTAATCAGACTTGGTAGTTGACTATAATAGAACCTTGATATTCGTGGGATTTGTAGCCAATGTTCTACATGGATCTATAACTATTTTTGGGTGCCTTTTCTTTAGGGTTTTTCCTGTCGTAAATCCTATAAAGACTTGGTGTGTTGTAATCAATATTTAGATGATGAATGGCTAATCGCCAAGAGTCTATAATAATAGAGGTTGTTGTTCATGTAGATGTAAGCCGAATTGGCTACAGGGTTGTTCTTATGTAAGCAAGAGGGTATGATGTCAATCATGTCTTAGGTGTGGACCAAGGTTAGACATGTAGCCTTTTATTCTAAACGAATAAAACAACAAGAGAGTAGAACGCTCAAGGAATGTTGGTTTTCCCGATTTGAGTTTCCAAGGTAAAATCTATGTGTACTATGTGTTTTCTTTGTCATTTACTTTGTTGATTATATCTTTCTTCCTCTCTTATGCTAGGTTTAGAGGGGAAGTGTGTCTCATTTCCTAACAATTCTAACTCATTATCCATATATTTGGTTATCATAATTTTAACCAATATGTAGTAACTATTTTAGTAACTATTTTAGGTTTTTGTGTTCAAATTCGTCTCATCCTTTTTCATCGTTAATTTTCTTTTATTCCATATAACTATGTTAGAAGTGATATTTTTAATTTATCTATATTTTATAACTCTAGTTAAAACATATAATTTTAATAATAGGAATTTTATATTTATTGATTTTTTTTTCAATTTTTAATATATATAGATTGAAAATAAATCTATAATAATATATAAACAAATATTAACTATTAATTAAAATGGATGATTTGATTTTCATTGGTTTTAATAGATTTATTTCATATATTACAACTTTTCATTTTTTTTACAACCACGGTATATGATTCAATAGTATACATTAACTTATTCAATATAGTTATAAAATTATAATTATTATAGATAGATAAAATTATTCAATAATTTGTCATGGTGTGTTTAGGTGATTGTTATATTCTTCAATTAGTTTTAATTCCCACAAATAATATTTTGTTAAACTAATAATAATAATTTAATTAAACAATTTTAAATTTAAATAATATTATGATTTATCTATATAAAATTCTAATAGAATTTACACATTCTAAAAATATATAGAAATTTTATTTTTATATTTAAATTAATTTTTATATAGTAGTGGTACAACATTATTTGATTATTTATGATTAAACTTAAATTTATTTTAATCATCAATTAAATTTATTGATATGTATTTTTTTTATAATAATTTATTATGAATTTAGAATGAAAAAAATCTTTAAAATAAAAACTCAAAAAATCAAAATTCTAATAGAATTTACACATTGTAAAAATATATAGAAATATTATTTTTATATTTAAATTAACTTTTATAGAGTAGTGGTACAACATTATTTGATTATTTATGTTTAAACCTAAATTTATTTTAATCATCAATTAAATTTATTGATATGTATTTTGTTTATAATAATTTATTATGAATTTAAAATGAATCAAATCTTTAAAATAAAGACTCAAAAAATCAAAATTTTGAAAATTTTATTTTTCAAATATAAAGATAAAATTTTTTTTTTAATTTTTTAAATTAATTCATATATAATAGTATTGATGATGATTATGAACTCTTAAAAAGGTAAAGAATTATATGATTTTTTTTTAAATTTTATTTATATATTTAAAAGCATAAAAAAAACTTATGAAAATTGGTAATCAACCTTTTTAGCTTTATAAAGATGATAAACTCTTTATAATTTTGTTTTAATATATAAAATGAAAATTGTATAGTTAAATTTATCAATAAAATAAAATAGTTTAAATTATTAATAAAATTTATAAATTTATCAATAAAATAATTAAAGTTATATATATAGATATAATTTTTTTCCATTAAATTTAATTTAAATTTGATTAAAGAATAATGTAGATCCTTAGAGGGAAAAAAAACTTAGCAACTAAGTGTAAAAATTAAGTGTAAAAAACATGTTGTAATGATAAAAATGAAAATATTTTTATAATGAAAGAAGGTCAAATAAATATTATAAATATAGAATAGAAAAAATTATTTTTAATTAACTGTTTTGTTAATTTTTTTAATTAAATTAAAAAAATTATTTAAAATTTTAAATAATTATAAAATTTACAATAAAAAAATTATATAAAAAATTAAGTGTAAAAAACATGTTGTAATGATAAAAATGAAAATATTTTTATAATTAAGTGTAAAAATTATTTAAAAATTAAGTGTAAAAAACATGTAATGATAAAAATGAAAATATTTTTATAATGAAAGAAGGTCAAATAAATATTATAAATATAGAATACAAAAAATTATTTTTAATTCACTGTTTTGTTAATTTTTTAAATTAAATTAAAAAAATTATTTAAAATTTTAAATAATTATAAAATTTACAATAAAAAAATTATATAAAAAATTATTTGTCATTAAAATTATAAAATTTACGTTCCCGAGGTGTAGGATAGTCGGTGACGGAGTGTGTTGTTAAGCCATTCAGTGTTGTTAAAGTTACCGGTTCGAAACCTGTGGGGACAAAAAATCCAATCATGTTAAGTGTTGGTGTGGCTCACGACGAGTGTCGTGGTTTTTCAAGCCACAGGTTTAGTCAACAAGTCTCCCACAAATTAACAAACAAAAAAAAAATATTATAAAATTTACAATTAAAAAATATCATATAAAAAATTACTTGTCATTAAAAAAATATATTATTGATGTAAAGTTTCTCTCAAAATTCTCTATAATATTTAGATTTTATAAACTAAGTTTAAGGTTTTTTTTGTTTTTTTTAAACATAAGTTTTATGTATATGTTTAAAAACATCTAACAAATATGATAAGAATATCTTATAAGTAAAATGTAAATGAAAGAAATTAATTTAAAATAACATTTAAATAAATAATAAAAGTCGATAACATATTTACATATACAATATTTAAACTGTAATTTTGGTTCATTTACATTAAAAGCATGTTGCACTTTTGTTATAACCTTAAATTGCACCATACATGCTTATCTGGCATTAGGCCATCTCAGATCCCTTCTTTGGCAAAGCATTGTTGAGCAACTCTTTAAAAAACCTCTTTTATAAGGGCCCATGCACCCTACTCCATTACTGCATGTGTGTACACGCTAGCTGCCCTAAAACAACTCACGTGGGCTGACAAAAGCACGAAAAAAGGAAAGTTGTCGATGCAACACACAACTCTAGGTGAGTTAACTGAAACTCCCGACCATGCATGGTCGAGGGTTCGTCCAAATACCTAGCTTCTTCCAGCCTATAAAAGAAGGGCTAGGGGTCCCATTTGGAAGGAGGAAAAAAATAGCAAAGAAACTCTACCCATTTGCATATTCCCATTGTCCCAACCCTTTAGCCATCCTTGTGCCAGAAGAGATACAAAGCAAAGAAGTTGGAGGACAGTTGAAGAGGAGCCCAGGATCAGGTTCGCGGAGCAGTGGCCAGTCTCGACTTTTTGTAAGTTGACTCATTCAAAGTAATAAAGAAAATTCTTTTCCCATCCCAATTCATGAGTTATTCATAGTTTGTTAAGTACATGTTGGAATCTTTAACCTGTTAGTCTATAGGTAAGATGCATGTGTAGTTGTTGCTTGTCTTGTATGCAAGTCAACTTTGGAAGGAGAACTGTGAACAAGTGATCAAGTGCGAAAGAGGATCAACATCAAACGCCTGGATCAAGGTAGCTTGATCTGGCCATGTATTTACTGAAAGAAATGGGATTTAAGTCTGGGGACGAAGGTAGAAAGTAGATTTTCTCTTGGTCATATCTGCATGCAAAGTACAACCCTATTTTCTAGTCCATAAGGAGATTTCCCTCACAACAAAATTGGTGACCATACTGGGGAGATCTCTAGGGTTCCTACGAATTTTATTTGTTTTTGGGTAGTTTAAAAGACTGGTTTTCCTGCCTGTTTTTTTAGTTTATGTAAAGTCTGAGCTAGTAGAGAGTCTGGTTTCCCATACCAGCTGTCTCTGTTATTTGCTTGACTGTGTTTTTTCGAGACCCACGGAGGTACATGCGGCCTGCATAAGGTCTGCACGCATGTACCCACGCCCTACTCTCTTACAGCCCGCGTGTGAACGCTAGTTGAAGAAGTAGCAGTAGTGTGTAGAGTCCAGAGAATTTTTGAGGCAGTCATCCTCTTCCCTGTCAGAATCATACATTCTCAGGGATCTTTTGGGATTCTTTCTAAGTCTTGGTTGTTTGCAATCTTGTCTCAGATTGGTTTGTTTTACAAATTTTTTTCCTTACATTGTTTTCTTTTTCTGTTAAAAAGAGTGTCCAAGCCTTCAAGGGATCCTGGTTATCAATATCAGTGGTCTCTGCCTGGTTTGGGTTGTCTGTTTTTATTTTTTCTCAGAGTTTAGAGATACACGCATCCTATACAAGGTCAGCCCTCATGTACACGCCCTCTGTCTCTATACAGCTCGCGTTCACACACTTGTTGTTGGATTATCAGTAGCGTGCTTGTGAAGGATAGTTTTTGTTGAGGGTAAGGCAGTCATCATTTCCCTTGATGAGAATTATACCTCTCAGGTGTTTGAATCTTTGTCTTAGCAGTCAGTAGCTTAGGATTAATCTTACCCTTAGCTTGCTTTTTCTCATTTAAAAGTTGTCATAAAAAAGAATTTTTTAGAGTTTTTAGACAAGTGTGAGAGTCATTTTTTAAGTTGCTAGTGTGTGATTTCTTGAAGTGATTCTTTGCGAGCTATGATTAGGCCAGAATTGTTTTTCTTGGTTTCTACTTGTTGGTATTTTTCCTTTTTGCTTTATCATCATTTAAATAAATAAATAAAATCTCTTTCATTTTCTTGTTTGATTGAAGAGTGTGTTTCTGCATGATTAGCTAGGGAAAAGTTGTCTATTTCATAAGTTTTTGCAGTTTACTTAGATCATAAGTAGCTTGTAGTCAAGTGAAATTTATTTTGAGTTTGTTGTCCAAAATCTTAGAAAATTAAAAAATATATATTTTTTGAAAAGTTGTTGAAATTTTGCATTAAGTAAAAGTTTTTTGTTTCCAGCTTTTTTATTCATTTTTGCTTTCATATTTTACACATCATCAGTTTCACTTTCATACCCCTTGACATAAGACAAAGCCATAAAATTAACGCTAAATATAAAATTTATTAGACTTTTATGTTTGTAGAATTAACCAACTAGTTCAGGATTAGGGCCTTGGATTAGGTTGGAGAGGAAACTCTTCAAGGCCATTTAAAATCAAACATTGGAGTCTGAGTTAGGGAGTGTCTAAGTCCAGTATCATGAAAGTTATTCGGGACCCCCCTCTAACACAGGGGATAAACATGAAGTCACGTGCGGAAAGGTAGCGGAGATAACCCCTCCAAAGCTAGACTAATCATAGTGGGGAACACATATAGAGGGCTTGTTTTGGGATTCCGTCGATTGCATTTTCCACGGGGCTTCGTGGGTCTCGAATCCATTCGAGGTCCTTAGTTTTCTTCCAGACCACTTGCTTTCGATACCCTTGACAGGTTTTAGGCTCGATACCCTTCTCATTGTGGTCTACCCGACTTTCAACTGTACCCGCATAGTGATTGTTCACGCGCTGGCAACCTAGTTGCCTATCTTTTTTAGGGACATGCATAGGTGACTGCGGGGGTATATCGTGGTACCTAGGATAGACATTGGGCCACGCTTTGCAAAGTATACCTGAAGGGTGATTCCGTGTTCGAGTTGCACTTGCACCAGTAAGTTTCTCTAGTGTTGGTTGTTGTAACTGTTCTTCCAATTAATTTAGTGTTTGCCTGTCTTATCTTCTAGGGAATTTTTTAGTGTGTGTTACTTTTGAACGGTTGGACTACCGTAGAGTGTCTTTGATCTTCTCACACAGTGGAGAATCACGTGCTTCGCCGATCACGAATACTTCTTGGCCTATCGCTGGTTACACTGGATCCATCCCCGCCACCATTAAGGCGAAAGCTAGACCAACAAGGGTCTTCTGAAGCGACCGGGTTACAAGCAATTGTGCCCGACCAACATCTGGAGGAATCGACCATTTTAGACCTTGGAGCGAACGCTCTTGGCCCAGTTGAAACCCCAACCACTGATTTCTTGGCACCTTTCATTGTACCAATTCAATTTTACGAGCACCAGACAGTGTTGCACACAGTAATGGAAACAAATGTTGTTACTCCTTCTAGGAATTCTTCAATTCCCACTACGGTTGTCACCATAGGAGAGTTTAAACCTCCTAACACACCATCATCGGTCCAAGCCACCATGGTCTCAACCACAACTACATCGCACAGTGGTCCAATCCCTTCTTTGGCGGCGTCCACAACCCCTTTCACACCAAGTGCGATAGGCCCTCCGTTCTCATACGGGATGCCTAGTTCGGGTACAAGTTCTGTACTTTCCTACTCCACTTTACAAACTTCAGGTCTGGGGGTAGGGAGCTCTAGTGCTCCTTTGCAAGGTCACATGGGGGGCACTCCTACTCCTTTTAATACTTTTCCTTATGGAGGAGGTCACATACCTCCTTCGTCCCCTTCACTTGGTGGCTCGCAACAACAATCTGTCGGGAAACCTACACACCATAGTTTATATGGAGCGGGCAGTCAAGGACCACCTACGTATAGTATGCCAGTAGGTTCGACACTGTTTTCTTTGATAGGAATGTTTGGTAACAACGCCTTCTCGTCCGCCATCTTCCCGACTGGGGTCAATCCTAGTTTTGGACAATCTATTCCTGTGCAGGGTATTATTCCTGCACAGGGGGAAAACCCGGGAACTTCTTCCGCATCAGGGCCTTGGAATTCTTGGCAGGGATCCATTCCCTCATCCAGAATGTCGATCTGGGGTAATTCTTTCCACAGTCAATGGAACCCCAGACAAACTACTATGCCTATCCCCACAGGACCGACATGGGGAAACCCTTCCTAGAGTTCTTTGAATATAATGCATGCCCAACCATCTATGTCCTATTTGGGAAATCAGCCGATGATGTCTCCACATATGCAAAATCCATATGCTGGCCAGGGCCATGGTTTCTACTAGAATCCGGGCCAACAGCCAAACTTTTCCTGGCAACCTGGTGCCAGTCAAACTCCAGGCCCCTTTTTCCCAGGTTATCACCAATAACCCAAATTAACCTTCCTGACGACTTTGCACCTGCCAGATTTGACAAGGTTGTTGAATGACCCTATTTTTCATGATCCGCGCTGGCCTCCTATGTCGACAAAGTTGCCTTTGGACATTCCAAAGTTCAAAGCCAATCCTAACGAAGATCCAAGAGATCATGTGACTACCTTCCATCTTTGGTGCTCATCTAACTCATTAAAATATGACTCTGTACAGTTGCGATTGTTTCAACGTACTCTCATTGGGAGTGTCGCGAAATGGTACATTGAGCTCGATTGCTCAAGATACTCTTCCTTCGGCGAACTGGTGATGGCTTTCCTAAACCATTTCTAGTTACCTGTGAGATACGACGTTGGCACAGAGCTGCTGGCCAATTTCAAACAGACAACAGCGGACCATACCTCTGATCACATCCAAGAATGGCGACACCGAAAGAGTTTAATTAAGGTACCAGTCCCACTAGCATTCCTTCTTGAGTGGTTCCTTAAGTATTTGGTCCTACAGTTATCCAAAGATGTCGCAACATCGAGAGTATTCTCTGAACAAGACGCCATCATGAGAGCTCAACAATTTGAGCTCATCTATTCTTATTCTGGTTTATTATACAACATCTTGCCAGATGCGCCACGTTCAATACTGGATAAAACTAGACAGAGAGTTGGACTACATGCCGATGGTATTGTTCGTTCAGCAAAAACAAAGCCTGTTGAGCAATTGACGAAGCAGTTATCTATACAACACATAGCGTCCATCCAAACTACTACTTTGGCTGCTCCGACTACCAAAATGTTGGAGGTACACACAGTGCAATCGACTAACCCAAAGGTCACCCAGCAGCCTAAAGGAAAGATAAAACAATGAAATAAGGGTAAGGGGAATAAAAAACCTATCGATAATGCTAGCGGGGACAACACTGAAAAATGGAAGGCGAGGTATCCATGCAACCTATGCGTGAAAGACCACCCAACTCATCTATGTCCTCGGCTTGCAGAAGCCCAAAAGTTTGTAATGTAGAAATAGTCGATTATGTTGACCAATCCATTTCAACATGGGAAAAATCTAACCCAAGCCTCTACAAGCACAGAAGGGGGCAGCCAAGACCCCTCTCCGCCTATGAACAACCCCGCATCCACGAACGTATATATGGTGAGGGGTGATGCTTTTATATCGACTAGAGTGCATGACTATAGTACACCAAGTACTTCTGAGAAGGGTAAAGAAGTTGAAATCCCATCTCTTCCTCTACAGATTGAGAAGACGTTGGGCAAAACAATGACACACATTCCCAAAGGTGGATTCAAAAAAGATTCTCATAACCCAAACACAAGGGCTGCCCAGAACTACTCTATGGTGGAAGATTTATCACAAACCCCTTGTGCGATGTCCGCTTTGGAGGTCCTCCAAAGTTGCCCTTCCTAGAGGAAATCCTTGTTAACCACTTTAGGATCTACCGAGACTTGTAATCTGGGTACAATCATGCTAGATACAACTGATTTAAAACCTCATCTACCTTACCACGTAGCGTTTCAGATAGTAGTGGCTTATCCCATGAAAACTTTTACTCGGAATATCTTCCGCATAGTGGTTGATGAGGGCACTTCGACATGCGTTATGTCATTGGCATGTTGGAAGGTCATTGGCCAACCCATTTTGTCTCCGTCACCTACTCTCCTCATCGCTTTTGACGATCGTTCGTTCTGACCATATGGTATCGTTCCTTCTTTCCCCATGCAGTTAGGAGGGAAGACCATGTGTGTCAAAGTAGAGGTATTCGATGCTCCCCTCGACTATAACCTCTTGTTAGGAAGGAGTTGGACTTATGTCATGCAAGATGTGGTTGCTACAGTTTTCCAGGTCTTGTTGCTTCCACACGAGGGTCAGATAGTGACCATCGATCAATTGTCCTTCTCCAGACCTGACCCTGCTTTGGGGGGATCCACGGTCCCAATGATTGATAATCCTCAACCAGGTGTCATCAACATAGGGGCTGGTTTGTGTCCATATTTGATGGGTACCTTCGATTACCTACCCCCTCAAGGTGATATCAAGTTTATATCAAACCACCATAAGGTTGATATTTTTCAAGTTTCGTCGTTCCACACGACTTACTTCGACGATCTGTGGACACTTCCTTCCCCATCGGCCATGTTGGATGGGACAGGACACCCGGGCATGTCCATGCCCTTATCCACAGCTGAAGTAGCATACTCTTTAGTCCAACAAACTTCAGCCCACACTAATCCAGCTCCTGCACAAGAGTTATAGCCACTTCTAGAGCATGTTTGGGCTCAGGGTTCTCTCACTCACACCGATTCATTGGACTTAGTCTTTCCCTCTGATGAAGCCATAATTGAAGCAATGACTAGTCTGGATAAACCCTGGGAAGATATTCATGAGAGATCATACTTCCTCCCAAAGTTAAGCCGAATTGAAGCGGGAGAATTCACCGTGACTATGACGGGAGATCGGTCTTGTCCTATTAATCCCTTAGCTACACACGAGGTTTATGCTGAGGGTAATATGGAAACTATCGTTGAAACCTTACCTATCAATATCTCCTGAAACCCTGGCATCGTGGAGAATGTCTTCATCGGCGCTGATTGCTCCCCCGAAGAGATTCAAATCTACACAGATATTTTTAAAGAATTCTGCGATGTTTTTGCCTGGTCTTACGAGGAAATGCTAGACATCGACCCGAAAATAGTTGAACATGAAATCACAATGTATCCTGATGCCAAGCTGGTTCGACAGAAGCTTCATCCAGTTAATCCCAAGAAAGCAGCAGCCATTAAGGTTGAGGTTGAAAAATTGCTAAAAGTCGGGTTTATTTATCCTATCCATTTGACCCAATGGGTGTCCAACCCTGTACCAGTCAATAAAAAGTAAGGCACGATTCGTGTATGTACTAACTTCCGTGATTTGAACAAGGCATGTCCCAAAGATAATTTTCCCACACCTTTCATCGACCAGATCATTGATGAATGTGTGGGTTGCGAAGCCTTTTCTTTCATGGACGGTTTTTCGAGATATAATCAAATCCAAATCAAAACCGAAGACCAACACAAAATGGAATTCATCTACCCATGGGGTACATTCGCATATCGTAAAATGCCTTTTGGTCTCAAAAATGTTGGAGCCACCTTTTAGCAGGCCATGTCTTTTGCTTTCCATGACCTCAAGCATATAGTCAAGGCCTATCTAGATGATTTAGCATCGCGATCTCGCAAGAGAAAGGATCATCCCACACACCTCTGACTTATCTTCGAACATTGTCGCTACTTTAGGATTCACCTGAATCTAAACAAGTGCAGCTTCTTCGTAACGTCAGGACGATTGGTAGGTTTCATAGTGTCAACAACAGGGATCATGGTTGATCCTCTCAAGGTTGAGCAATAATTCAGTTGCCCCCCCCACGCACAATCCTTCAACTTCAGAGTCTACGAGGCAAGGCAAACTTTTTATGATGCTTCATCGCCAACTATGCCGAAATCACCAAGGGATTTATGCGCTTACTGAAGAAAGACGTTCCCTTTTACTGGGATGGTGTGGCTCAATGCTCTTTTGACACATTAAAACATGCCCTCACAACTGCCCCTCTACTCCGGCCACCTAACTATAACAAGGATTTCTTATTGTAGCTAGCTGCAGCAGAGTCAACCATTGGCATGGTTTTATTTCAGGAAGATGACTTGTTCTCAGAATACGTGATCTATTACCTGAACTGAGGCCTCATAGGACCGGAACTTAATTATTCTCACATCGAAAAACTTGCATTGGCAGCAGTTCATGTTGTTCAACAGTTATGTCATTATGTTCTGTTTCGAAAGACCACCATCATTGTTGTCGTGAATCCATTCCAGTACATGTTGACACGACAGGTAATAGGCAGAAAAATAAGTAGATGGATAGTCATCCTCCAAGAGTTTGACTTAGACTTCATTTCAGCAAAGTCCAAAAAGTCACTGATCTTTGCAGAACTTATTTTGGAACTTCCGGTTGAGTCACGTGACGTTGTGCCTGAAGAATCACCTATCCGGGGAGATATGTTTTTTATCACATCTTCAGATCCCTGGTATGGAGATATACTTATCTATATCTAGACTTTGAAGTGCCCCACCACTGCTTCTCGTGATGAGAATCGACGCATACACCATCAGGCTAAGAATTATCTCATAATCGATGATACATTGTATCAGAGAGGTGTAGACTGCATCCTATGTCGATGTCTCACTCACGAGGAAGAAGTTATTGTGCTTAACGATTGCCATACTGGAGCTTGTGGTGGTCATTTTTCTGGGTGGGAAAAAGCCCAAAAGATTCTACGAGCAGGTTACTTATGGCCGACACTTATCAAAGATTGTATCGAATCGGTCAAGAAATGTCATCCATGCCAAATCTTCTCTCGGAAGATGAGGGCACATCCTGCTCCCATGTTTCCTTTCATCACAGTTGGTCCCTTCACCAAGTGGGGGATTGATTACACTACTTGCAACCCTCCTTCAGCAAGGGGGCACGGCTATATCATCGTAGCTGTAGACTACTTCACAAAGTGGGTTGAAGCTATGCCAACATTTAAAGATGATGGAGAGACTGCAACTCTCTTTTTATTCAATTAGATAATAGCAAGGTTTGATATCCCAAGGGATATTGTCATCGACCATCGCAGTCACTTTCAGAACCAGATGATGACCGAGTTAACATCAAATCTTGGGTTATGGAAAGAACATTCATCACCCTACTACCCTCAAGCAAATGGGCGGGTGGAAGTTGTAAACAAAACTCTTAAAACTATCTTACAACGAACTATCAACTCAGCCAACTCAAATTGGCATTTGATGTTATACTCGACATTATGGGCTTACCGAACATCTGTTAAGACTACAACCGTTTTCTCACCTTTTCAACTCATTTACGGGATGGAGGAAGTCTTTCCCATAGAATGTTAGATCCCGTCTCTAAAGTTGGTAGTACAATTATTGCTAGACACTTCTCCACTTGAAGAATGGTTAGTATACCTTGAGTAGCTCAATGAGCAGCATCGTGATGCGGCCCTGGCCAATGAGGCTCATAAACATAAGGTCAAGTGTTAGTATGATAGGTCTGTTCGTCCTTGGATTTTCTCTGAAGGCGACCTTGTCCTGGTCTATGACCAAGATAAGGACCCCCTGGGGGCAGGAAAATTCAAACCCATGTGGTTCGGACAATTCATCATAAAAGAGGTTTTAAAAAAGGGCACTTATCGTTTGGTTGACTTTGAAGGGAATGCTTTGGCAGAGCCTAGAAATGGGATCTACCTCAAGAAGTATTACTCATAGGTAGGTCACTGCGGGTAACTTTTTGTAACATATGTATAGTCTTTGTACTATTATTTTTTAATTTCTTTTATTATTATGGATGTGTCGTTGATACTATCTTTTGTCACTGTGGCAGATGTCAAGTGATTCTGAAGTGTTCGTTGGGTATGTAGACGGTGCTAGTTAGCACACTCGGAGGTTTTCCTTCGCAGCTTGGGTAATCTTTAGACCTCAAGGCCAGTTATTATCTTCTGGAGGGATATGCTTAGGTGACACCACAAATAATGTTGTCGACTATAGTGCAGTTATTGAGTTGCTTCGTGATGCTTTGTCATTGGGTATCTCTAATCTCTGAGTCTATCTCGATGCTCAAATGGTTGTCTCAGTTAAACAGAGTGTACTAGGTTCATGATCCAACTTTACACCTATGATTCCTTAGGGTATGTCTCTTAGAACGAAACTTTGATTATATTACATATTTTCATGTTCCTAGGAGATTAAACCAAGTTACAAATACTCTAGCTAATCAAATTTTAGATTGGCATCTTGCACACATATGAAAGAGCATTGACATAACCATGAAAATATGTTTTTTCACATATGATCCATAAGACACAAAAGACCAAAAAAACCATATATAATATCATAAAGTAACCAGAGTACATAGATGGATGCAAGCGCCTCAAAAATAGGACCGATAACGAGTCACAGGGCTTATGCCCTCAAAAAATATATACAAGTAGTGCTCATGGCATATCAAAATGTCTAGCTAAAGTCAGGGCCTGTGGGCCCTATTATACTGGTCCACAGCATTGGATAAACGCCGAAACAACTGGACCCACATCCATGGTGCCCCCACTACATGAGGCTGCATAGATGGTGGCAGGTCCTCAATCTCTGCCATAGAGATCGTGTGAGTGAGTGCAGTAAAGTTACGCTCAACCCGTCTCAATACCCTCTCAGCCTCCCTGGCTAGAAGATTTCCTACTACTACTGGTCCCCCTGCGGCGGCAGGTGCATCCCCTGGCCGAGGATGACGCATGTTCCTCGCATAGTCAGCGGGTCGCACTGGTCCCACATCTGCACACAATGAACACATATACGTCAAATACTCTGGCATAACGAAAAAAATGATATATATAACAAAACAACATTAAAATTACATATAAAACAAAAAAAACTACAAAGGTGGAGACTTACCCATCTCCCCTCACTCCTCACCAGGAGGTACTGGTATCTCCGAGTCTCTCAAAAAATCAATCCCAGCATAGGGGTAGTCCTCTATAACCGGGATCTGTCGTGACAGCCATGCAAAAAAATCGTCATCAAAGGACTCATTGGTCCTTCCACCATCCTGTCGCGGTAGTAGTACTGCCCATCTACACACAGCAGGAAGAGAGGCCTGGTGTCCTCGTACCACTACTCGAGGACTAAAACTCAGAACTCTCTAAAAAAAGAACGAACACAGAATGGTCTCGAACCCGAAGTTCTTATGTGTCCACAAACGACAATCTGTCAATTGCCTCTTCATACACTCAAGCAAAGTGGTACTCCAATAAAAAACTTGTGCATTTAAGCACTGGATTGCACAGTTCATCTGTGCACGGGACGCTTGATGTAGAGTCACCGAACCAGTAATTCGCCAAATAAGCAATACTATCACCTGTAGCGATAAGTTTGTGATCTTTCTTATAGGCACATGCGTTCTTGCATGGTCTATATCAGCTACACAGTATAGGCCTATCAATTCCGCTATGTTATGCGGACCCGCGGGAAAAGTCCGAAAATTGACTGGTTCCCCTCTCCTGGAGAGGCCAGTCAAAATGTAAATGTTCTCGACCGTGGGCACCAGTGACTACCCCTCTAACATGAATGCCTCTGCATGTGGATGCCAGTAGTCAACCAAGGCATTCAGTAGCCTAGGTTGTGCCCGCATGAAAGGACATAGGAAAAACTTGAGTAACCCACACTGCATCAAAGTAGCCACAGCATTGGGGTCTTCCCCGACCAACTCATTTACCTCTTCATGCTCTCTTTCTCTCCAATGGACATACATCCTGCAAAACAAAAAGGTTCAGGAGGGTTAACCCTTGCTTTTGAAGTCTTTTTCATTCAATAAGAGGGCCCACACGTGTTGTAATGGAGACAATCGTGTGTACACACGTGCAGAGTTTACTCTGCCCGAATGTACACGTGGCCTGTCCTGAGACAGCCAGCGTGGACCTAGGGCCGACCTTTTAAAGGTCGACACCCCCCTAAAAAATGAAACCCAATACATAAATATAGACATAACATGCAAGATAAGGGAGTTTGTACTTGGTCCAGACAGAAGTTTGTTTTGTCCACTGTAGCTCCCAGAATCACCACTTTAATCAAAAGGGGTCTTTTGGCTCCAGAGTCAATTTTCAAATCAGCAATGGTGATAATGAGTTGTCAGCTTCTATTTATAGACTTTTTGGCCTCTTTTTGTCACTTTTTTGGCCTCCCTTATCATTTTCTTTATACCAAAAACCATTTAGAGTGATTCAGGAGTTGCATAGGAGGGATTTGATCGGGTATTGGGACAGTTTTTTTGAGTTTTGATTATTTTTCGACGGCCCGTGGAAAAAATTTTCGACACTCAACTTAAACATATAGGCTAGGTTTCTACCCTGATTTGTGTATCTCGTTGTCTTTTTCCTTTGCCATAGGATCGATCCCATTAGGTTGTGACACTGAACCATCATCTCTGCTTTATAAGTGTTGCAACTTAGTGGTATATCTTACCGAAACATGGATGCCCTAGGTAGATCCTAGTTGCATTATAGTATTCATGCTGTCTCTAAAACACTGTAGGCTCAGGAGTCCTTGTAGTTTTTCCTGAATACGAGTTTGAGCCTCATTTGCATGATTCTTCTTCTCTCTTGACCTCACCCTCAGGACTCCCAAAAAATAACGGGTCTTATTTTAATCCCTTTTCAGACCCTCTAAATATGAAAATATTGTCGAGCGATCTTGTGGCCTTTAACGCTCGTTAAACTAAAATTTGAAGTCACGTCTGTCCGGCGGTAGTTTACCCCTTTTTCGGTCCGGGCGGTCAACTGTATCTACAAAGGTATACTATATGGAACTTCAACTCTATAAAAGAGTACTCTCAGGTATAATTTTATCCCTTTTTCAAGACTGAGGGACTAAACTTACGAAGAAGGAACCCCCACGAAGTCCATAGTTAAGCTCTTTTCAGACTCCCTAAAATTGAAAAGATCGTCGAGTGACCTTATTCTTTCACACTCATTAAACTAGTCTAGAAGAACATTCCTGATGGAGTCCATAGTTAAGCTTTTTTCAAACTCCTTAAAAATGCAAAAAATGGCCGAGTGATCTTATCCTTGTCACACTCGTTAAAATGGTTTTGAATAGACATCTTGTTGGTGCTAGTTTACCCCTTTTTCGAACCAACTAGACTATCTTCGAAAAAGGTTCCCCAATGGAGTTTCCTTTTATGTTTTTTCAGACTCTCTAAATATGAAAAACCACCGAGCTTACCTTCTCTGGGCTCGTTAAACTTACATCGAAGGACGTTACCATTGTGTGTTTTGTTAACTGTGTTTGCATATCTTATACGCCAGCCTTGTAACAGTTTGCTTCTGCATTTTAACACCCTTGGCCCCCGGAGGATTTTTCCCGATTATCATTATTTTTGAACATCAGTCTTGTCCTAGTGCCTTGAACTTGTATGTTTGCAACACTCGTTCCTCCATTGTAACATAACATTCCTTTATTCTTTTTCCAAATATTATTGAAAAAGTCCAAAAAATCAAATATACCCCAAAAAGAGGAAGGGAAAAGTATTTTCTTTATTGGCAGCATAATGAGTCGCCCTTGGATAAAGCACATATGTTCGTTTGTTCATCAAACGATGGGATGTAGTACGACCTTAGGAAGCTTTTCTCGCTACATAGAGTTGTGTCCTCCTCCATTTGGTTATTCTTCCAAACATATCGAGAGTTTGAGTTGCCTCCTGCTTCGTAAACTGATGATTAATGCCATGTTGCCTAAGTCTCATCATTTGTCATGTTGTTGTCCAAGAGAAGTTTCTACCAAGCTTGAGTTGGCCCCTCTGCAATTTGTCTCTTGCCCTCATACCCGACCATCCTGAATGTCCAATCAAGTCCTTGTTCGAAATCAATGAAGCCTTCAGTCTGATCATCAAGTCCATGTTCGACGAGACATCAAAGACCTCTAGGTAGTGCAGTCATACACTCATATTACACTCCTACCCGAGTTTTGAAGATTTTGAAGTAGTTGCTCGAGCTTTGAAGATCTCATCTCCAACCATCAGGCCATATCAACTTCTAGAAGATGGATTATCTATATGTATATCTTTTTTATTTCGAGATGTAGTTCCATTGTGTATTGTTTGCGGCTACACTTTATATAGTTATTTGACATGGATCTACAGTGTATTTGATTGGTAGCCATGATTCTATTTTATCCCAAGCATGGGAATGCCCGCCTCGGTGAGACATTTGCTATTTTGTAGATGGAGCCTCTCGGTTCTTGGTCCCTGGGCTCACTTGTTCGGCACATCAGTAAAGATTGGTAATGTAATTCGGCCATCAAATGCTCTTCTGACCTCACACATTAGGGGGTATATGTTATAACCCTAAATTGCACCATACATGCTTACCTGGCATCAGGCCATCTCAGATCCCTTCTTTGCCAAAGCACTACTGAGCAACTCTTTAAAAAACCTCTTTTATAAGGACCCAGGAGCCCTACTCCATTACTGCACGCGTGTACACGCTAGCTTCCCTAAAACAACCCACGTGGACCGACAAAAGCACAAAAAAAGGAAAGTTTCTGACGGAACACACAGCTCTGGGTGAGTTAACTGAAACTCCCGGCCATGCATGGCCGAGGGTTCGTCCAAATACCTAGCTTCTTCTAGCCTATAAAAGAAGGGCTAGGGGTCCCATTTGGAAGGAGGAAAAAAATAGAAAAGAAACTCTGCCCATTTGCATATTCCCATTGTCCCAACCCTGTAGCCATCCTTGTGCCAGAAGAGATACAAAGGAAAGAAGTTGGAGGACAGTTGAAGAGGAGCCCAGGATTAGGTTCGCGGAGCGGTGGCCGGTCTCAAATTTTTGTAAGTTGACTCATTCAAAGTAATAAAGAAAATGCTTTTCCCGTCCCAATTCATGAGTTATTCATAGTTTATTAAGTACATGTTGGAATCTCTAACCCGTTAGTCTATAGGTAAGATGCATGTGTAGTTGTTGCTTGTCTTGTATGCAGATCAGCTTTGGAAGGAGAACTGTGAACAAGTGATCAAGTGCAAAAGAGGATCGACATCAAACGCCTGGAACAAGGTAGGTTGATCTGGCCATGTATTTACTGAAAGAAATGGGATTTAAGTCTAGGGACGAAGATAGAAAGTAGATTTTCTCTTGGTCATATCTGCATGCAAAGTACAACCCTATTTGCTAGTCCGTAAGGAGATTTCCCTCACAACAACTTTATTGTACAATGGGTTGAATGGAGACACGATATCCTAAAGTGTTCATTTATATAAAAAAATTATGTGATTGTGATATTGCGTTGAGAAGCACGAAAGAATATTGTGGGTGTTCGTTCATTAAAAACTTCCTTCCATTTTAATGTTAGACATTTGGGTTAAAATGGTACATAATAATGTTATTTATTTAAATAATGAAATATAAATTAAGTTTCAAAAATATTAAATACAATAAATTGGTGTTAAATTTCATATTTAAAAGTTATTTATATCATTTATATTCATGTTTTATTTTATGTTACCTTTTTTTTTAATAAAAGGAATTATATATTAACAAAAATGTATGGCATTATAATAGTTGGAGTCTGGCATTTGTCTTTTCATATCTGGGAAATTACGACAGGTGGCCATCAGAATCAGAGAATAGCTATAATTGTTTGAACAAAGCAGTCTAAATGATTAACTGTAAAAAATGGTCGCAATGACCGATTAATCAGTGGTCATGGTCGATTAACATACATCATGAGGCAGAGAATATGTCGATCTCTACATAAGAGACAAATCCAAAAGAAGAACATACACTTAGGGGAGCTAGTCCATATCCGAACTTGGGCTACCATGAGCGTTGTAAGCTGGGACGGATTTTTGGCTGCAGGTTGGGCACCACTTCCTTGCTGGAGCTTCAGTCATGGCATAGAACAGGAGGTCCATTCTTTGTCCTAGAATTCACTAGATATGTGCCTGGTCATCAAGCTTCTACCACATTTCAAAAAGGATTTGAAGATGCTCGTCTGAGAGTCGAAGCGGGGTGGGCTGAGGCGACTCCTCTATCAACTCTGCATCCATTTCCAATTCTGCACCCATGGTTGTCAGTTGATTTTCCATTTGCCAACTAGGAGGAATTTCTTCTTCCACAATGCATCCTCCATTGCCAAAACTGTGGTCGGGAGTATGGACTCTGAGAGGGGCAATTTTAGGATGAAAGCTCAACGAAGGAGTGAGCTCCTCAAGAGGGAGACTTTCCTCTTCAACAGGGCAGCTGTCATAGTCAATTATGGGATTAGAGGTGGGAACCAAGGGTTTTTGAGGCCAATTATGGCTTGGGTCGGGATTGTTAGTAGTGATGCGAGCGAGCTGAGAGGGGTCGAGCCTGTTGCATCTGGTTAGGGTGTTGTAATACAGCGGACCCCTTCTAGATTTTCCCCTCTCCCTGGGCATGGTATAAGAGTTATGGTGGGACTGTGTAGGAAAATCAATGGAGGATTGATGGTGGGTGTCCAGATGTGCAAGAGAAAGAGGGCATCGAGGAACAAATGAACATACATAAAAGATAGAATGGGAGAGTGCTCAAGGGAACAGACCTTCATAGTGCCTTGCGAGTTGACAGGGGTGAACGCCATGAAAGCCGAGGTGACTACTCTACTGGTTCTGGTACCTTGCTTTGTACGCCCAGCCTGGTTCGTGCAAGGGGCCATTAAGTCTTCCTGGACTGCTCAACGCACTACCATAACTCCTGGTTGAGTGCGGTTCATTCGAACTGGATGGGAGGGAGGCTGGCGGTTGGGGTTAGTAACACTCGTTGCTACCCATCGCCACCTGTTGTCTGTTGAGGGCCATTTGTCACCCCATCTAGGATTATGTTACGTTTTGTTAATGCTATGTTTTTTATTTTAATATAGATAAAATTTAAATTCAGGTAGTTATATTGACTTTAAAGTAATATTTGAATAATTTGTAATGTTTAGAGTAGATTTGCTTATAAATTTTTTAGTAGAAAAATGTTAAATAACATGAAAGTTGTATTATAAATTTAAGAAAAAGAGAAAATCTAAAGAAAATATTTAGTTTAAAAAATTATTAACTCATCATATTTCATAAATATTATAAACAATTAATACTAAGATTGTAGATGGTATCATAATCTCATTTCAATGTGTTAAGTGGAATATTCAAATCATGAGAATTATTGGTTAGTTTCCACTAATACTCATGGATATGGGTCATAGATTAATGACTTACTCTAGGTAGTTAATCCCCAAAATGATATCTAATTTGTAGATAGTAATTTGTAATTTATATGATGATGAGGATTAGCTTCTAATGAGACCAATTGGTCTATGGACCTTAAGAAGGTAAGAGATAGATAAGAGATTATTGTGATTTCTTTTAAATTGTATTTTTATGCTTAAAAAACATTGAGAGAAGCATTTCAAAAAGCATTTCAAAATCACCATAGTTTTGATGACTTAGGAGATTAGGAGGGTGTGTATTGTGGAAAATATTTTTAAATTGGGATCTAATATGGGTATAGGCAGGGCAATCTAAGATGAAGTAATTTTCATGTTCTACCCTCTTAATGTCACAAAGATGGAGGATTATTTCATCCCACGATGTTTTGGGTAATGTCCAACTCCTAGTTTCACTATGAAGCTCATGAGAGTTTGTTCGTTGATTTTCTTCTTTGCACTTCTCAAAACTGATAGGTACTTTTGATCTTCTAAATTAGGGTTGACCATCTAAATTAGGGTTGACCACCTCCTTGTAGTATCTTTATTTCCTTTCATCCTCTAATTCTTTGTCACACAACATATTCTCATTAAATTTAGAAGTGATAATATTTGTAATATTATCAACATTATGCATGATGGCTTCTTCTTGTATTCTCCAATGATTTAGCCAATATTTAGCATATTTATGTCATCCTCGCTTTAATTGGTGGTTTTGGCTCAATATTTGTTAATTAAATTATATATTTAGACTTTTATTTATTTTAATGTTTTGTGAATATGGTTTAAAGGTTATTTTAATGCTTTTTAAAGCTAGGGTTAGAATTATTCATATTAGGTTCCTGTTTGAGGTTAAGGTTTTATAATTAAGGTTAGGGAATATATATATATATATATATATATATATATATATATATATATATATATATAGATGAATGTGTTTTATATATAGATGAATACAAGATAGTTAAATCTATGGTGAATCTATAGGTTTGGTTCACCATCCACTGTAGATGTGGATGGGCAATATACATTTACACGAATCACTATATTTTTTGTTATTCAAAATCCATTTTTGAATACAAAAATAAATTCAAAATGCTGAAAAACTCTAGAAACACTCATTCAACAATTTCTAACAGAATTTGAAACAAAATATCGGTGGATGTATACTTTCCAACAATGACTAAGGAAAGTAGAATGTCATGTGATGACTAAAGCTTGAATTATGCCTTCTTACGTAATCTTATGAGCTGTATGTGTCTACGTACTACGTTTAAAATGTGAAGTGATTCGTTAAAAAAGTCACCGGTTTGCTGCCCAAACAAGCAAGGTATCCAGCGTACTCACTCGTTATAATAGCCAGTTTGTCAACAATGGAATAAAATCGCTTGCAATCTATCTAAGCCCTCAGGAAATCCCATGTGATGACGAATAACATGTCTAGAAAGCTTAGAATAACATCCTTTTCTCATCCGTAACATCACTCTCCATTGAAAGTTACATGTTGATTTCCATAGAAATGAACTCACATAACTTTGGCATTGCCAAAGAAATGATAGAGCACGCTGGTGAAATCTTTAAAAATAAATAAATAAGATCAAATCTATGTTATTATGTCATAGTCATTGGTTTATTTATTGGTATTGTCCTCTTTTTAATTTGTTTTTAAAGCATCTCACATCTCTCGTGGTTAGCATAGTTAATTGGAAATTGATTTTTCACAATGTTGTTCTATTAGTTATGTATGTGGCTCTAACACTTAAGAATAAATTAGTTTTTCAGGAATGTTGTTTTAATATATATATTTTTTTAAATCATATAAACTAAGCAAATTCTTAAATTAAAAAATCCTTCAGTACATCCATTAAATTATTTAATTTAATGTTTTATTAAACTTTTTTTTTTGATAAGTTAGTATTTATATTACTTTCAAATGACTGAGTTCAAGATACATATCATATGACATGGTGCTAGGCCTATCAAAATTGGAAATCAAAGTCCATTTAATTTAATGTTTTATTAAACTATTTTTTTGGTAAGTTAGTATTTATATTACTTTCAAAGGACTGAGTTCAAGATACATATCATATGACATGGTGCTAGGCCTGTCAAAATTGGAAACCAAAGTCTACACTAGGTCTCATATAGAAGTAACTATTTGCCCCGAAGGGCTACATAACTAGCTTGAGTTCAAAATAGGACTATTGACTTCAAGATTGATAGTTAGTGTGAATTCAAAACAAAACTAGTAACTATTGAAACTGAAATTGTGTTATAGGAATCAATCGTTATAAAGAACTATAATTAAACGCTAGAATGACCAATTCCACCATCGCCTATGAAAGGAATATTCCTTGTTGAAGCGCATGCACACTAACGGTGACAAATCAGACAAGGTTGAAAAGAAGTTTGGCTAGAAAGAGAGTCAAGGAGGTCAACGAGCCTATGATCCATTCGCTCTTGGCGATAATTTTGTTCCACAATGTCTCAACATAACTAAAAAATCAACTATAGTTGGTCCTCTAAAAACTGTCATGGAGAATGCAGCTCTGTCGCCCTGCTGGGATAGAGCTCTGGAATTAGTGAACTGTTAGTTGTGGCATTGGTGCATTCCAGAGTAGGAGAAGCCTCAGTGGGGGATCGTCTTGCTGCAGGCTGAGCTGAAGCCTTTGAATTTTCCTGTAATTGATCAGAGGGAATTTCTTCCTCTACAAGAATGGCATTGGTTCAACTATCATCCTCCTGTTGGCTCGTCGTAGGGGAGTAGGAAAGTGGAGAAGAGTCAGAGAGGTTGGAGGAGGGTAGAGGACAGGGATGACGACCACCTAAGCCACATAAAGACTCTGAGCCTCGGCTAGGTTTTCCTCTTTCACAAGGAATCTCGCTAAGGAAAGGAGAAAAGAACCATAGTGGGGAAGGAAGGAACAGGAGACGAGCAAGGGGAAGGAGACTGTGAAGAAGAATCTAGTGATGGCAGAGGCAAGTTTACTAGCAGGAGTGAAAGTGAAAATGGGGAAATGAGCCAAGGTGGAGCTAAATTAGCCATGGTGAGGTTCGAGGACAATAAAAGAACAATCTCATTGCCATAAATGGAAGTGGCCATATCTGTACCAGTTTGGAGCTTTCCAACTTGTGAAATGACCTGTGACTTAATGTAATGCATAAGAACCAGGGCTTGAGAGGGAAGGAAGCATAAATGCATCCTATTGGGTAGGTGGTCGAGCATGTGGAGGGGACTTCAGCGTCCAAGTGTTTTTCTTATGACCATGGCTAGGTGGCACCCCATCTGAGACCTGGAAATTTAATTGATCTATATCGAAGCAATCTTGTAACAATGGGGGTATAGGGTGTTGAGTGCTTGTAAAACAAATGTCCTGCTCCCCACTAGAGACTTCAGTGTTGGCCAATTTATCCGTGACTTTATTGGCCTCTATCCGAACATGGGAGGGGATGAGAACCATAGAAGTGGATAACAAAGATTTGATGGTTTCTAGAGAACTGAGGAGATGCCAACTGGGTGAGATTTTCGTTGGATTCAACCTGTGCAAAAGCTTGGAAAAGAGGGAAATAATGATCTTGGAATCCCCTTCCACAATGAACTATTTTAAATCGAATTGGGATGTGTATTGAATTCTCCGAAGGAAGCCCCAAAGTTCTACATAATTATTGGTGTCTTGACCCAAACTGCCTTCCAACATGTGAGTTATTTTACCATTTACATCTCATAAGACTATCCCAAATTTAGTTGGACCGGGGTTCCCCTTGGAGGAACCATCAAAATTCATTTTGTGGAAGCCCTCAAGAGGCCTTTTCCAAGTGGTCAGGATGTGAACTGCATTTGTGTGTGTAGAATAGGATGTCTAAAATTGAGTAAGATTTAACTTCCAATTAGAGAGGAGGACACATTCTAGGGGATCACATGACACATCTTCTTCATTCCATTTTTGAACTCTTATTGTCTCCCGTATATTTTCACATATTTTGAACCACACTTGGGATTCTCGAGATTGCTTGGTGTGGAAGATTATTTTATTCTTTCTTTCCAGATTTGTCAGACTATAAATCCATGAATTAAATTCCATATTCTATTTAGGATTGGGTTTTTGAAAGTGGTGGCTCTTCAACTCTCAATGGATTGGATTACGTTGTCATGCTTCCTGTCTATTGGTCTCATGGCTTGAGTAGTCGAGTCCTAGATGTTATTGTTGAATCGACATTGATTGAGGAGGTGTTCCATGGAATCCTCATGCTGGGAATAGAGGGGACAAGTTAAGGGGCTTATGAAGCCTCATTTTTGAAGATTGTCCCATGTTAGTATATGATTTTGGACTAGCAACCAGAGAAAGATGCTTAGTTTAGGCCATAGGTTCAATTTCCATATGCTTTGCCAGATATTATATTTTTTTTGAAGATGACATTGGGCCATGAAGTTGTAGGGTTCTTTGAAAGTGAAGGTACCCAGTGTTGAGTGACCCTAGCAAATAATTTTTGTCCATGAAGGATGAGATATTCCTCAGAGCGACCTCATCATGCCATGGATTTAAATTACAGTTAGGAGGAATGTTGAGATATTCATGTTCTAGTTTCCATTTTCTTCAATGAAGAGAAGGGGAAACGTCTTTCCAGAGATCAACAACACATGTGTTTCCAGTTTTCTACACTTGCAAATAGATATCCTACATATGTTCATGTAGACACAACGAGGGCATTTGTTTCCTAGAATCCGGCCATAATAAGGCATTTTGGCCATCCTGGATCTCCCTAAAAGCATGATCCTGAATGAAATTATTGTGTTTCAAGGCTGCATTCTAAATGAGGGAGCTTAATTGTTGTTCATTACACCTGATAAATGTGAGTGGTGTATTTTTTCCTCCATAAGCAAGCCCAAATAGTTTTTGGGCTTTTCAACCATTTCCACCAGATTTTTACACCAAGTATTTTGTTCAATAGATGATGGTCCCTTATCCCAAGGCCATACGAGAGCTTTGGTTTTCAAATATTGTCCTAGCTAACTAGGGCCCACTTGCGGCCCTCTTTAGTGTCGTGCCATAGGAATTTTCTTTGAATTCCATGGATAGCGTTTAAAACCGACTTACAAGAAGCCAACGTAGAAAAGAGGTAGATAGGTATTGCTTGGAGGATAGACTTTAGGAGGTTCAAGAAACTAGCAATGTTCAAGGTTCTAAAGGTCCAGGAGGTAAAATATTTGCTTAGAGATTGGATAAGTTACTCCCAGGATTTGCTTCTCTGTGAATTATCAATCATAGGGATACCCAAATATTTGGACACAAGGGAACTCCTAAGAAAGCCAAGGATGTTGGAAATATGATTCTAGATGGGTGGAGGAGTATTAAAGAAGAAAATTTATCAGTTTTCAACATTTATGGAAGTACTTGAAGCCTCACTGAAGTAATGGAGAATGCCACGGATCATTAGTGCCTCCTTAGTAGTGGGGAATCCCATCATCATGGTGTCGTCAACAAATTGGCTGTGGGAGACCCTTGGATGGATTCCATGTAGGGAAAGGCATTGAAGTAAGCCATTCAAAATGGAGGCCTTGATATAGCAACTGAGGCCTTCAACCATGATCAAAAAGAGAAAGGGGGAAAGGGGGTCCCCTTGATGGATACCTCTGGAAGGGGAATTTGTTTTAGATGGGTTTCATTGACTAAAATGGAGAAAAATGAAGAAGATGTTAGATTGAGGATCCAGTTAACCCACTCATTACAAAACCCAAAGAATAAAAAGAGAGATCTTATGTATTGCTAATTGATTTTTTCGAAGGCATTTGAGAGATGTAGCTTGAGAATCATTCCTGGGGTTCAGGTATGTTATCGCATAGTTTGTAGCTAGGTCAAAAGGGTAAAGGATAAGGGCCAAACTGGCGTAACAAGAACCTTCCCCACCCAATGTCACCTCAATGGGGTGGTTCTTTTTCTTTAGGGAGGTTAACCCAGGGGAGACCTCCCCAATAACCCGGGGTTTGAAGAGTTCAAAGTATAAAAGTCAAGGGAAAATTTCCTCCTCACAGGTTACCAGCAAGGTCAGAAAGTCTAACTAATCAACCAATAAATGAAGTGTATGACCAAATGAAAACACCTACCCGGAATAAGACAACAACAATACAATATATATATGAAGGCCATAAATCAGTGGGTTAGTACCTCATATGACTATCTGACAATAATATATAAGAAATGAAACAATAGATATTAATGACTTCAACATTCTGTCAATATAACAATGTAAGAATATCAATTCACCAATAACTATTGAGATGATGCAGCAAACAACATATCCAATCAACCATTTACTCAATAAATTCCTTTAACCATCATCTAACTGCTTATTTTCAACATTTGTTGCGTCAATATGAGATAACCAACTGTGACGTCAGCCTTAATTAGGGTTAGCTTGTTAGTTAGGGTTTCAAGATTTAAAGTTTTAAGAGTTTGTTTTGGACACTATGACCTCAACGTTGTGTGCCTAAGCTAAGTGCCTAAGGGTATATGGAGTCAATTAAGAAGAGGATGCAAGGTTGAAGGGATAATGGGCTAAAGACAAGAGGGAAGGGTTCTAGAGTGTTGCAATGGCAGGGCCCTACAATCAAAACCCTAGGGGAAAGAGGCTCACTACGGTGTTTCTTAAGCAAGGCCTTGTGCTCTTTCCTCCTTCTTTAGGTCAAACTTGGAAAATGACTAGCATAAGAAGAGGGTTAAAACAAGAGGATTTAATGAGGGAGAGTGTTGTAAAGACAAGGCTCTATCACTAAAACCCTAAAGGATGGACGGCCCTAGGTGTAGATAACCTAGGCCTAGGACATCACCCTCCTTTTAACCTTTAAAATAAAAAAAAACTAGCTTAAGTGAAGAAGTTAGATGAGTGTAGCAAAGGCTAGGCTCTATCTTCCTCCTTCAATGCCTGAATATTTCTCTCTAAGGGGACATATGACAAGGACCCACTTGTGTGCTTGTCACCTAGGGTTTTAAAATCAGCAAATTTATAAATTAATGCAAGAATACCAACCTACAACCATTCAATAAAAAAGTTTTGTAGGAAAAACACTTACATATCATGAAGAAAAGCATATGCAAACCCTAGTTGTAAACCTTCCTCAAGAGAAATGAAAAAATATGCCAAGAAAAGCCTCCAATCAACAAGTGTGCCTCAATTAGAAGACAAAATTACCCTAGTAGGGTGCAAAAATCAGACCTCACAAGTGTGAGTTGTTGTGTTATGTTCAAATGAGGGAAAAACATCCTCAATATATAGCATCTCGTGACCTTTAATTTAAAATTAGGTCAAAAAATAGCCGACAAGGCTACTAACCAAAAATCATATTGTTTTACATTAAACTGTCAAATAAAAATCCTAAATGAGCAATAAGAAAGACGTCAAGCCCTCCTGAGGGAGACGTTTCCCCTTTTTAGGGAAAAATACAACACAAAATGACAAACGTTGGCCCTCTCTGGGCCTCCAAACTCTGCCACATGTGCCAAACTGCCCTACCAAACTGCCATGCACTGGAGGTGACGTCAAGGGCTCGTAGATGACATCCTAGGCTATCAAAGGGACACGTTCCACCTGTAATGGGTCAACCCCACTGGGATGGGCACAACCAAAGTGACCTGGATGAAATGTCCTTCTTCTTCTCATGTGCAAAGGCTCAACCAATCACTTTCCTGTCTCTGCCCTTGATGGGGTCTCAGCAACCATATGATGGGCTCTTCAGCCCCATGGAGGTCCAAACTAATCATCTCCCCATGTGTACCGGTCCAACTGGTACATGTCCGTCGGGCATGGTCTTGCACATCAAAAAATTCGCCCTCCATGGGCTCATTAGTCACAGGGATCATAGCAATGTCAGTCATATTTCATCATTAATTTAATCAAATACATGCATAAAACCCCTGATATATCATTCAATAGCTCAAAGACATTACAATGACCTACTATACAAAGCCGAAGAAAAGGAAAAAATTCCCTATTGGGCCAGCATCCATAAGAGAAGGAAAGTTTCTAGAGGATATCATCCAAGCCATGTAACACGAGGTGATGTGGTCAAAGGATGTCCAAACATACAGGTAGAGTGAAAGACAGGGGTGATATTACTTGTGGGTGCCTTTGTAGAAGGTGAGTTGTACCTGTCATGGATGCAATTCTTTCCAAGCCCTTTATTTCCTTTATTCTTTCTTTTGTTTATTGCTTTTTCTTTTTAATTTCAAGTTCTAACTAGAGGACACTGCCTTGGCATGGTGACCAAAGATGACAGTGTTACCCACAAGTACTTTCACAGAGATGATAAGGTTGGCTCATGATGAGACCCCCTTTCTATTGACCACGCAACCAAAGGTCACTACCCTGGCATGGTAACCAGATAATGGCAATGTCATACTGCTAGGTACCCATGAACATAATGGGCTGGCTCATGATGAGACCCCCGATCGTCTTGGCTAGGTCTTTTTTTGTTATTTTTCTTTGGGTCCCTCTTTTTTCTTGTTGAGAGGCTTTTTATTGCCTTCTCGTGGATCCCTGGGTGAAGCATCTCTAGGTTTCATTTTTATGGATTTTATATTTTACTAGCTACTTTTACCTTCTGGGCCTTTAGCCCCTTCTTCCCACGAGATAAGGTGTAACCCTGCAAACAGATCATCCTAATGTTTGGACTAAGGGAATGGGGCAGATGAGTCGGAGATAAGATGTAAGAGTGATGATATGATGGGAGCCGACGATGGCCCTTCAAAATTCCCCCTAGTGGCAAACCAAAACCTATGGGTACAAGCTTGCTAGGGTATCATGTCAATCCCCCCAACCCTGGTCAAGCGGTTTAATGTAATATCCAAGCAGTTGTCAGAAATAAAATGGATTTGATGCATATATCTAAAGGTTATAATGATCAAATATGACGCATACCATGATACCTGGACCAATTACCTCATGGAGCAAGAGTCTTTTCCAATACAAGTCCAAGCCAAAGGTGATGGATGCTACTGCTGCTGACAAGACAAGTCTGATGAAAGAGAAGAAAGATGGGCCCTTCAGGGCCATGATCAGGTCAATCCTACTCTCGGTACTCCATGTCTAGGACCTATGGGCCTCGAGACATGATCTCCTAGTTATCCCTATAAATCGGGGATAACATCTGGCTCCAACTCAGGGACATGTGCTCACCGTAGAGCGCATGAGAACCTCAGCCTCTCTGGCATAACCTACAAACCTGCTCATACTCGAAAAGGGCATTAGCAACAAGGGTGGGGTGGTATTGCCACCCCGCATA
>ML778880.1:611349-632404 GCA_009831015.1 Picea engelmannii
GTGAAATACTTACCTGTACTTTCCTGTTAGCTGGATGTTGGTGTATTCAAACAACCAGTGAAGCCAATCCAACAATGTTCCTTGATACCTGCCTTTGTGCTTCATCATAAACCAAAATAGTGATAAATCAAGCACAAAAATTTCATGAGTTAGAATATATATCATATCATCAGGAATCTCAAAGTCTAACTCATGGAGGCGGGTGGGAGGGATAAAATCCTGCCAAGTCCATCTCTGAAGAAAGTATTCAATCCACTTCTGGAAAAGGTGAAGAAAACTCCAAGGTTTAGAACACTGACTCAAGAGGTCGGCAGACTGGCTACCTAAGACGTTCTCATACTGTGAAGTCTGGGAAGGGATTGACAAAGGTCTAGCAGACGACTGGCAAACTATCAAGGGAAAGTTGAAAAACCGAGATAACAAACTCGTAGTATCCAACCAACCCTTGGATTCCCAGGTTTGCCTAGGAGGAAAATCAACATAAAAAAGGTACTTCCCAAATACAGCTTTAAAGGAAAAGCATGGTAAAGTAATAACAGGTGGCTGGAGTGAAAAGTAATGAGAATCCTTCTTTAGGCAAACAATGTTTTTACTCCTATCAAAATCCGAGCATAGTGGCGGTTGATAGTTATCTTCATAGGGTAAATCTAAGTACTCGGAGGAGTACTCATCAAAGGCCTCAAGGTAAGACCGAAAATTATTAGGCAAATATTATACTTGGTCAACCTTGGGTGTTTGTGGAGAGCCAGTGAAAATCTCATCTCCCTGTTGCCATTGGTCAAGAGATTGCTATGATAATTGCAAAGGAAACACTCGGAGATGACTCTTTATGTCATAGATGGGATCCATATCATAACAAACCACATCCCACCTACGTCTCCCAACATGTATGAATTCATCAAAATTAGCTATGTCAGTATTAGTATCATAACATGGAGGAGTCAAAACATCCAATACTTCCATATTCTCTATGTCATAAGGTAAAGAACCACTAGAAACTTGGAAGGGGGGATAATTTACCACACTTAATCCTTCCTGTGCAGGAGCTTTAAGTATTTGGATAGCTTCATTAGGTGGAATATCTACATCTTCAGTCTTGAGACATAGGGGATCTAGCTTGTCCAAGGGTTCCATTTCTTCTTCAATCTCTAAGTCATAGAACAAGGTATCATCAATGAACTGGAAAGAAAAATGACTTACCTCATTCTCTTCATCTTGTGTAGGAGGGACATGATCTTGGAGAGCTTCATCAAACTGAGGAACAATTACTGATGCTTCATCCTCATAATTCACGTCTCTAGTTATATCTTTGTTGCATTCTATTGGATTATGGGAGAGGTCTTGCTCCTCTTCAAGGGGTTGATAATGGTCTGCATAAACCTCGTCTCTCATATTAGAGGATTCTTGGTATTGATCATGATATGCTCTCCTGAGATCTTCTACAATCTCAGTGGTGAATCCTTTGTGGTCTACGGTTACCATGAGGTTTTGAAGGACATCTTCATACGTTTGGCAATCTGGCTTAGTAAGGTCTATAAACCTACCGATGAGGTGTGTGAAAGATTATATACCCCTGTCCTTGAACCAATTCTTAAAATGATTTTGTAAGTAGGATGGGAGGGTGAGCAAAAACAATTTTATAAGAGCATCCTCTCCTCCCAACTTTATCTTGCTCAAATGCTCCAAAAAATTTACTATGTGAGGAGCTAGGAGGCCCAAAAAAATTGGAGAGTTGTTCAGCCATTTTGTATCAAAGTAATTTGGGTATCCTTGAAAACTTCTGAAATCAATACTCGGATAAATTTGTTCCCAGTGTGCCATGATCCCATAACTTGTTAATATGACAGAAAGTAAGGTGGCACCCTGAGAAATATTAGTGGAGTCGCCAGATAAATTGCCTGAAACTATCAAAGAAAAGGGGAAAACACCCTAGTGGAGTTGCCAGGTAAGCTTGTAAGAAAATGTCTCTGAGGCAAGGTTTACCGAAACGATTTGTTGTCTGAGGAGAATTGACTCAGTTTCCTCGGCAACGGTGCCAAAATTTTATCGCATTGTTTGTAGCTAGGTCAAAAGGGTAAATGATAAGGGCCAAACTAGCGTAACATGAACCTTCCCCACCCAATGTCACCTCAATGGGGCAGTTCTTTCTATTTAGGGAGGTTAACCCAAGGGAGAAATCCCCGGTAACCTAGGGTTTGAAGATTTCAAAGTATAAAAGTCAAGGGAAAAGTTCCTCCTCACAGGTTACCACCAAGGTCAGAAAGTCTGGCTAATCAACCAATAAATGAAGTGTATGCCCAAATGAAAACACCTGCCCGGAACAAGACAACAACAATACAATATATATATGTAGGCTATAACTCAGTGGGTTATTACTTCATATGACTATCTGACAATAATATATAAGCAATGAAACAATAGATATTAATGACTTCAACATTATGTCAATATAGCAATGTAAGAATATCAATTCACCAATAACTATTGAGATGATGGAGCAAACAACATATCCAATCAACCATTTACTCAATAAATGCCTTTAACCATCGTCTAACTTCTTATTTTCAACATTTGTTCTGTCAAGATGAGATAACCAACTCTGACGTCAGCCTTAATTAGGGTTAGCTTGTTAGTTAGGGTTTCAAGATTTAAAGTTTTAAGAGTTTGTTTTGGACACTATGACCTCAATGTTGTGTGCCTAAGATCAGTGCCTAAGGGTATATGGAGTCAATTAAGTAGAGGACGCAAGGTTGAAGGGATAATGGGCTAAAGCCAAGAGGGAAGGGTTCTAGAGTGCTGCAATGGCAGGGCCCTAGAATTAAAACCCTAGGGGAAAGAGGCTCACTCTGGTGTTACTTAAGCAAGGCCTCATGCTCTTTCCTCCTTTAGGTCAAACTTGGCAAACAACTATCATAAGAAGAGGGTTAAAACAAGAGGATTTAATGAGGGAGAGTGTTGTAAAGACAAGGCTCTATCACTAAAACCCTAAAGGATGGACGGCCCTAGGTGTAGATAACCTAGGCCTAGGACGTCACCCTCCTTTTAACCTTTAAAATAAAAAAAAAACTAGCTTAAGGGAATATGTTAGATGAGTGCAGCAAAGGCTAGGCTCTATCTTCCTCCTTCAATGGCTAAATATTTCTCTCTAAGGGGACATATGACAAGGACCTACTTGTGTGCTTGTCACCTAGGGTTTTAAAATCAACAAATTTATAAATTAATGCAAGAATACTAACCTACAACCATTCAATCAAGAAGTTTTGCAAGAAAAACACTTACATATCATGAAGAAAAGCATATGCAAACCCTAGTTGTAAACCTTCCTCAAGAGAAATGCCAAAATATGCCAAGAAAAGCCTCCAATCAACAAGTGCGCCTCACTTAGAAGACAAAATTACCCTAGTAGGGCGCAAAAATCAGACCTCACAAGTGTGATTTGTTGTGTTATAATCAAATGATGGAAAAACATCCTCAATATATAACATCTCATGACCTTTAATTTAAAATTAGGTCAAAAAATAGCCGACAAGGATACAAACCAAAAATCATACTGTTTTACATTAAACTATCGAATAAAAACCCTAAATGAGCAATAAGCAAGACGTCAAGCCATCTTGAGGGAGACATTGCCCCTTTTTAGGGAAAAATACAACACAAAATGACAAACGTTGGCCCTCTCTGGGCCACCAAACTCTGCCACAAGTGCCAAACTGCTTTGCCAAACTGCCATGCACTGGAGGTGACGTCAAGGGATCCTAGATGACGTCCTGGGATATCAAAGGGACATGTTCCACCTTCAGTGGGTCAACACCCGTGGGCTGGGGACAGCAAAAGCGTCCTGGATGAAACGTCCTTCTTCTTATCATGTGCAAAGGCTCAACCAATCATTGTCCTGTCTCTTCCCCTGATGGGTTCTGAGCAACCATCTGATTGGCTCTTCTGCCCCATGGAGGTCCGAACTAATCATCTGCCCATGTGTACCAGTCCAACTGGTACCTGTCCATCGGGCATGGTTCTGCACATCGAAAAATTCACCCTCCATGGGCTCATTAGTCACAGGGATCATAGCAATGTCAATCATATTTCATCATCAATTTAATCAAATACATACATAAAACCCTCGATATATCATTCGATACCTCAAAGACATTACAATGACCTTCTATACAAAGCCGAAGAAAAGGAAAAAATGCCCTATTGGGCCAACATCCATAAGAGAAGGAAAGTTTCTAGAGGATATCATCCAGGCCATGTAACACGAGGTGATGTGGTCAAAGGATGTCCAAACATACAGGTAGAGTGAAAGACATGGGTGATATTACCTGTGGGTGCCTTTGTAGAAGGTGAGTTGTACCTGTCATGGATGCAATTCTTTCCAAGCCCTTTATTGCCTTTAAAGTTTCTTTTCTTTATTGCTTTTTCTTTTTTATTTCAAGTTCTAACTAGAGGACACTGCCTTGTCATGGTGACAAGAGCTGACAGTGTTACCCACAAGTACTTTCACAGAGATGATAAGGTTGGCTCGTGATGAGACCCCCTTTCCCTTGGCCATGCAACCAAAGGTCACTGCCTTGGAATGGTAACCAGATAATGGCAATGTCATACTGCTAGGTACCCATGAACATAATGGGCTAGCTCGTGATGAAACCCCCCATCCTCTTGGCTAGGTCTTGTTTTTTTATTTTTCTTCGGGTCCCTCTTATTTCTTGCTGAGAGGCTTTTTATTGCCTTCTCGGGAATCCCTGGGTGAAGCATATCTAGGTTTCATTTTTATGGCTTTTATCTTTTACCAGTTGCTATTACCTTATGGGCCTTTAGCCCCTTCTTCCCACGAGATAAGGTGTAACCCTGCAAATAGACCATCCTAATGTCCGGACTAAGGGAATGGGGTAGATGAGTGGGAGATAAGATGTAAGAATGATGATATGATGGGAGCGGACAATGGCCCTTCAAAATTCCCCCTGGTGGCAAACCAAAACCTATGGGTACAAGCTTGCTAGGGTATCCTGTCAATCCCCCCAAGCCTGGTCAAGCGGGTTAATGTAAAATCCAAGCAGTTGTCAGAAATAAAAGGGATTTGATGCATATATCTAAAGGTTATAATGATCAAATATGACACATACCATGATACCTGGACCAATTACCTCATGGAGCAAGAGTCTTTTCTGATACAAGTCCAAGCCAAAGGTGATGGATGATGTTGCTACTAACAAGACAAGTCTAATGAAAGAGAAGAAAGATGAGCCCTCCAGGGCCGTGCTCAGGTCAATCCCTCTCTCGGTACTCCATGTCTAGGACCTGTGGGCCTCGAGACATGATCTCCTAGTTATCCCTAGAAATCAGGGATAACATCTAGCTCCGACTCGGGGACATGTGCTCACCGTAGAGCGCATGAGAACCTCAACATCTCTGGCATAACCTGCAGACCTGCTCATACTCAAAAAGGGCATCATCAACAAGGGTGGGGTGGTATTTCCACCTCGCATATATAGATAGATATATATAAAGTAATCATAAATGCGAATAAAAAGGTGAAATACTTACCTGTACTTACCTGTTAGCTGGATGTTGGTGTAGTCAAACAACCAGTGAATCCAATCCAGCAATGTTCCTTGATACTTGCCTTTGTGCTTCATCATAAACCAAAACAGTGATAAATCAAGCACAAAAATGTCATGAGTTAGAATATATATCATATCATCGAGAATCTCAAAGTCTAACTCATGGAGGCGGGTGGGAGGGGTAAAATCCTGCCAAGTCCATCTCTGAGGAAAGTATTCAATCCACTTCTAGATAAGGTGAAGAAAAATCCAAGTTTCAGAACACTGACTCAAGACGTCGGCAGACTGGCTACCTAAGACGTTCTCATACTGTGAAGTCTGGGAAGGGATTGACAAAGATCTAGCAGATGACTGGCAAACTATCAAGGGAAAGTTGAAAAACCGAGATAACAAACGTGTAGTATCCAACCAACCCTTGGAGTCTAGGGTTTGCCTAGGAGGAAAATCAACATAAATAAGGTACTTCCCAACTACACCTTTAAAGGAAAAGCATGGTAAAGTAATAACAGGTGGCTGGAGTGAAAAGTCATGAGAATCCTTCTTTAGGCAAAGAATGTTTTTACTCCTATCAAAATCCGAGCATAGTGGCGGTTGATAGTTATCTTCATAGGGTAAATCTAAGTGCTCGGAGGAGTACTCATCAAAGGCCTAAAGGTAAGACCGAAAATTATTAGGCAAATATTGTACTTGGTCAACATTGGGTGTTTGTGGAGAGCCAGTGAAAATCTCATCTCCCTGTTGCCATTGGTCAAGAGCTTGCTATGATAATTGCAAAGGAAACACTCGGAGATGACTCTTTATGTCATAGATGAGATCCATATCATAACAAATGACGCATCCCACCTACGTCTCCCAACATATATGAATTCATCAAAATTAGCTATGTCAGTATCAGTATCCTAACATGGAAGAGTCAAAACATCCAATACTTCTGTGTTCTCTATGTCATAAGGTAAAGAACCACTAGAAACTTGGAAGGGGGAATAATTTACCACGCTTAAAACTTCCTGTGCAGGAGCTTTAAGTATTTGGATAGCTTCATCAGGTGGAAGATCTACATCTTCAGTCTTGAGACATAGGGGATCTAGCTTGTCCAAGGGTTCCATTTCTTCTTCAATCTCTGAGTCATAGAACAAGGTATCATCAATGAACTGGAAAGGAAAATTACTTACCTCATTCTCTTCATCCTGTGCAGGAGGGATAGGATCTTGGAGAGCTTCATCAGACTGAGGAGTGGTTACTGGTGCTTCATCCTCATAATTCGCGTCTCTAGTTATATCTTTGTTGCATTCTATTGGATTATGGGAGAGGTCTTGATCCTCTTCAAGGGGTTGATAATGGACTTCATAAACCTCGTCTCTCATATTAGAGGATTCTTGGTATTGATCATGATATGCTCTCCTGAGATCTTCTATAATCTCAGTGGTGAATCCTTTGTGGTCTAAGGTTACCATGAGGTTTTGAAGGACATCTTCATACGTTTGGAAATCTGGCTTAGTAAGGTCTATAAACCTACTGATGAGGTGTATGAAATATGATATACCCCTGTCCTTGCAACAATTCTTAAAACGATTTTGTAAGTCGGATGGGAGGGTGAGAAAAAACAATTTTATAAGAGCATCCTCTCCTCCCAACTTTATCTCGCTCAAATGCTCCAAAAAATTTACTATGTGAGGAGTTGGGAGGCCCAAAAATGTTAGAGAGTTGTTCAACCATTTTGTATCAAAGTAATTTGGGTATCCTTGAAAACTTCTGAAATCAATACTCGGATACATTTGTTCCCAATGTGCCATGATCCCATAACTTGGAAATATCATAGAAAGTAAGGTGGCACCCTGAGAATTATTAGAGGAGTCGCCAGATAGTTTGCCTGAAACTATCAAAGAAAAGGGGAAAACACCCTAGTGGAGTCACCAGGTAAGCTTGTAAGAAAAGGTCTCTGAGGCAAGGCTTACCGAAAATATTTCTCGTCTGAGGAGAATCGACTCAGTTTCCCCGGCAATGGCACCAAAATGTTATCACATAGTTTGTAGCTAGGTCAAAAGGGTAAAGGATAAGGACCAAACTGGCGTAACATGAACCTTCCCCACCCAATGTCACCTCAATGGGGCGGTTCTTTCTGTTTAGGGAGGTTAACCCAGGGGAGACCTCCCCGGTAACCTGGGGTTTGAAGAGTTCAAAGTATAAAAGTCAAGGGAAAAGTTCCTCCTCACAGGTTACCACCAAGGTCAGAAAGTCCGGCGAATCAACCAATAAATGAAGTGTATGCAGGATATAACTCAGTGGGTTAGTACTTCATATGACTATTTCACAATAATATATAAGCAATGAAACAATAGATATTAATGACTTCAACATTCTGTCAACATAGCAATGTAAGAATATCAATTCACCAATAACTATTGAGATGATGTAGCAAACAACATATCCAATCAACCATTTACTCAATAAATGCCTTTAACCATCATCTAACTGCTTATTTTCAACATTTGCCGCGTCAAGATGAGATAACCAACTGTGACATCAGCCTTAATTAGGGTTAGCTTGTTAGTTAGGGTTTCAAGATTTAAAGTTTTAAGAGTTTGTTTTGGACACTATGACCTCAACGTTGTGTGCCTAAGATTAGTGCCTAAGGGTATATGGAGTCAATTAAGAAGAGGACGCAAGGTTGAAGGGATAATGGGCTAAAGACAAGAGGGAAGGGTTCTAGAGTGCTACAATGGCAAGGCCCTAGAATCAAAACCCTAGGGGAAAGAGGCTCACTCCAGTGTTGCTTAAGCAAGGCCTCGTGCTCTTTCCTCCTTCTTTAGGTCAAACTTGGCAAACAGCTAGCATAAGAAGAGGGTTAAAACAAGAGGATTTAATAAGGGAGAGTGTTGTAAAGACAAGGATCTATCACTAAAACCCTAAAGGATGACGGCCCTAGGTGTAGATAACCTAGGCTTAGGACGTCACCCTCCTTTTAACCTTTAAAATAAAAAAAAACTAGCTTAAGGGAAGAAGTTAGATGAGTGTAGCAAAGGCTAGGCTTTATCTTCCTCCTTCAATGGCTGAATATTTCTCTCTAAGGGGACATATGACAAGGACCTACTTGTGTGCTTGTCACCTAGGGTTTTAAAATCAGCAAATTTATAACTTAATGCAAGAATACTAACCTACAACCATTCAATCAAGAAGTTTTGCAGGAAAAACACTTACATATCATGAAGAAAAGCATATCCAAACCCTAGTTGTAAACCTTCCTCAAGAGAAATGCCAAAATATGCCAAGAAAAGCCTCCAATCAACAAGTGCGCCTCACTTAGAAGACAAAATTACCCTAGTAGGGCGCAAAAATTAGACCTCACAAGTGTGAGTTGTTGTGTTATGTTCAAATGAGTGAAAAACATCCTCAATATATAACATCTCATGACCTTTAATTTAAAATTAGGTTAAAAAATAGCCGACAAGGCTACAAACCAAAAATCATATTGTTTTACATTAAACTGTCAAATAAAAACCCTAAATGAGCAATAAGAAAGATGTCAAGCCCTCCTGAGGGAGACGTTTCCCCTTTTTAGGGCAAAATACAACACAAAATGACAAACATTGGCCCTCTCTTGGCCTCCAAACTCTGCCACACGTGCCAAACTACCCTACCAATCTACCATGCATTGGAGGTGACGTCAAGGGCTCCTAGATGACGTTCTGGGCTATCAAAGGGACACGTTCCACCTGTAGTGGCTCAACCCCCCTAGGTTGGGCAAAACCAAAGCATCCTGGATGAAACGTCCTTCTTCTTCTCATGTGCAAAGGATCAGCCAATCACTGTCCTATCTCTTCCCCTAATGGGGTCTCAGTAACCATCTAATTGGCTCTTCAACCCCATGGAGGTCCGAACTAATCATCTCCCCATGTGTACCGGTCCAACTGGTGCATGTCCATCGTGCATGGTCCTACACATCAAAAACTTCGCCCTCCATGGGTTCATTAGTCATAGGGATCATAGCAATTTCAATCATATTTCATCATCAATTTAATCAAATACATGCATAAAACCCCTTATATATCATTCAATAGCTCAAAGACATTACAATGACCTACTATACAAAGCCGAAGAAAAGGACAAAATGCCCTATTGGGCCAGCATCCATAAGAGAAGGAAAGTTTCCAGAGGATATCATCCAAGCCATGTAACATGAGGTGATGTGCTCAAAGGATGTCCAGACATATAGGTAGAATGAAAGACAGGGGTGATATTACTTGTGGGTGCCTTTGTAGAAGGTGAGTTGTACCTGTCATGGATGTAATTCTTTCCAAGCCCTTTATTGCCTTTATTCTTTCTTTTGTTTATTGCTTTTTCTTTTTTATTTCAAGGTCTAACTAGAGGACACTGCCTTGGCGTGGTTACCAGAGCTGACAGTGTTACCCACAAGTACTTTCACAGAGATGATAAGGCTAGCTCGTGATGAGACCCCCTTTCCCTTGGCCATGCAACCAAAGGTCACTGCCCTGGCATGGTAACCAAATAATGGCAATGTCATACTGCTAGGTACACATGAACATAATGGGTGGCTCATGATGAGACCCCCCATCCTCTTGGCTAGCTCTTGTTTTGTTATTTTTCTTCATGTCCCTCTTATTTCTTGCTGAGAGGATTTTTATTGCCTTCCTGAGGATCCCTGGGCGAAGCATCTCTAGGTTTCATTTTTATGGATTTTATCTTTTAACATATTCTTTTACCTTCTGGGCCTTTAGCCCCTTCTTCCCATGAGATAAGGTGTAACCATGCAAACAGATCATCCTAATGTTTGGACTAAGGGAATGGGGCAGATGAGTGGGAGATAAGATGTAAGAGTGATGATATGATGTGAGTGGATGATGGCCCTTCAAAATTCCCCCTGGTGGCAAACCAAAACCTATGGGTACAAGCTTGCTAGGGTATCCTGTCAATCCCCCCAACCCTGGTCAAGCAAGTTAATGTAAGATCCAAGTAGTTGTCAGAAATGAAAGGGATTTGATGCATATATCTAAAGGTTATAATGATCAAATATGACACATACCATGATACCTGGACCAATTACCTCATGGAGCAAGAGTCTTTTCCGATACAAGTCCAAGCCAAAGGTGATGGATGTTGCTGCTACTGACAAGACAAGTCTGATGAAAGAGAAGAAAGATGGGCCCTCCAGGGCCATGCTCAGGTCAATCCTGCTCTCGGTACTCCATGTCTAGGACCTATGGGCCTCGAGACATGATCTCCTAGTTATCCCTAGAAATCGAGGATAACAGGGTATACTTTAGGGAGTGAATAACCTCATGGGCTAGGATGAAACTGTCCATTATTTGATGCCCCTCTACATAACCCAATTTATCTTTTCAAATAATGAAACGAAGAAGGATTTCTAATTAGATATATATTACCTTGGCTATTATCTTGTAGATGACATTGCAGAAGGTGTTCAGCTGAAACTTCTAGGGGTGAGAAACCTACCCCTCCTTCATAATTAGAGTGAGGAAATAAGCATTGAAGGCCTTAAGGACGCCACCCAAGATGCAAGAATTCTCAACTAACTACCAAACCTCTTCACACACCTTTGGCCAACAATGATGGAAGAAGTCAGTTGTGAATCCATTAGGACTCAACACTTTCCCAGCGGGCATTTCTTTAATTGCTTGATTGAGTTCTTCAATGGTGATCGATTTGAGTAGCGCTTCATTTTGTTCTTGAGTAATTAGAGATGGAATGTGTTGAGTGATCTTATCAATATCCTGTCAATGATCTGGGAAGGGTTCAGTTAGAATATCTTAGTAGTAGTTGACCAGTTCATTTTCAATGCTTTCATGATCCAACAATTGTTGGCCTTGATTGTTTTCCAGTCGCATGTTGTGGTTGATATGCTTTCTTTGTATCATGAATCGATGAAATAATTTAGTGCTCCTTTCCCCCTCCTTTAACCATTGGATTCTATTTTTTTTTTCCAAAGGATTTCTTCTTGTCGATTTCATTCTTCCAAATGTTGCTTCAAATGTTGTTCTTCTTCAAGAAAATAATTATTATTTCCTTGGGCTATAAGTTTTGTTTGGATTTCTTCTAGTCATCATTCAAGAGATCAATGAGCCTGAAAGATGTTACCAAAGACTTTTTTATTCTAGTCTCGAAGGCGTTGTTTGAAGGTTTTTAACTTCTAATTGAATTTATACATCATAGATCCTTTGGAAATTTCCGCATTCGCCCACCATATGGGGGAATTTCTTGAAAATTTGGGTTGGAAAGCCAAAAAAATTCAAATCTAAACGACCTTCACTGTGGGGAGATTTCTATGTCAATCCATAGTTGGATCAACCAATGATCTGAGCCAGAGCATGGGAGAATTCTTGCTTCCATGAGAGGACCTTCTAACATCGGGGATTTAGAGATTAGGAAACGGTCTAGATGAGAGGGTACTTGGTGGGAGCCTGAGCGTCAAATTGACCAAGTAAATATACCATTGCATGGGTTTAAGTCAATCAAGTGAAGGCCATCTGTTGTTTTTTGCAAGCCTTCAATGTCTTTGTCTAGTCTTCTAATGTCACCTCTCGTTTCCTCTAGATATAAGATAATATTGAAATACCCCCCTATGATACACATTCTATGACCTACTATAGCACCTAGATTAGAGAGATTAGATAAGAACCCAACTTTCTCCTGAGGGGAATTAGGACCATAGAAATTTGTAATAACCCCTTCTTTATCAGAGCCTATCATGCGATAACAAACAATGATCGTTATGTTATCACATATTTCTGCAGGGGGATGTTTTCCTTTGAAGTTGGCCATTGGGTGACCAAGTGTGAAAGAGTTGGGGTTAAAAAACAACAAATGTTTTTCATCCAAAGGCAGAGCGTGATTGTGTAAAGGCGTGCACAGATTAAATCTGGGTCGTAGATCTCATGAGGAGAAATTAACGATGGAAATTCATCAGGAAGATCAAATCGAAGGTCATCGAGCGATCAGGATCATACAGTTACACCCATTTTAGCGTCAAACAGAGGTCCAAAATCATGGCGTCAATCCTAGCCGTTGCTACTGGGAAGGACGCGTGGCACAATATTAACATTTCATGATTTCGCGAGTTGGAGTAGTCAAGGAGAAAGGTTATCAGAACTAGCGAAATGTGAAATCACGAAAGGATCACAGTCATTGATCAAAGGAGAGATCTAGACCGTTGGGTCAACTTTTCACGATTTCGCGAGTCAGAAAAGTAGGAGGGTAGAGTCTTGAAGATTAGTGACACGCAAGGTCCCAAAATGATCTTGACTATCCATCCCATAAGGACACGTGGCGCAGGATCAGCATGGAGAAAGTCGTTTCAAGGGAGATGAAGTGAGAAATCTCGATGGTCCGAGGTCTCGAAATGCCGACATTAACCTGGGTCATCTAATTCAAAGGGACGCATGTCGCTCGATCCAAGCAATCACAATTTCACGACCCGGGGATTTTAGCATGTAGCGCAGCGCGAGTTCGCGAAACACAAAATCGCGAAGCACCTGGAAATTAGGCCCACGATCACAGCCCGCTATCATATGGGAGCAGGGCCTTAAAGAAAGATAAAGATCTTGTCGAGTAGCGGGAAACCAAGATTGTTTGAGAAAATGGTCGCAGCCGTCAGATTCAAAGAAAAGACGACAGTTGATTAGAGGGTCCATTTCTCGATCTCGAGCATTAGGATATTCAGAATCAAGGGGAGTAAAATCTCCCGAAAAGTGAAATCCCAAAATTCCATATGGGATAAAGCCCCAGGTCGTGGCTCGAGGTCGTGTGGAACAATGGAGGGGGTTGCGCCAAGAGCCGATAATGCTCATATTTTTTACAGAAAGAAGATCTACATGGTCTCAAGGCACCAGAATTGACTCGAAGGAGTTGTGAACATCTCCCTGGAGAATTCATGGATGTCAGGCGTCACCCTGATCCTGATAAAAGTAGTTAATGAAAGTGTGGAAGGTGGTTGAAACCTCGTTTCACCACATAAATGGAGATCATTGAAGAACTAGTCATGGAGGGAAGATTGTCAGCCAAAAGTTCCCCTGTCATGGACTTTCTTGAAAATCCCATACTGATCTGATATTACGTATGCAAAAAGAATGCAAGTGCAATCTGACAGAGGAAGATATAGAAACCAGGCTTTGAATGCAATGACCAGAACACGTTTCTAAAGGGAGCAAGTGGTTTTGAGTATAAATACTCAGTTTTGATATTTTGTTAGGGTCGATGGTTGAGCTAAGATCCTGTATTGTAAAGTTTTAATGAAGCCTCTGGTTTTCTGGTTATGTGTATGTATTTGAGAATTCTTGTTAAATAACAATCAGATTTCCTTACTACATCTTGTTTTCCTCTGATACTGAAAGAGTTCATGATTGAATGATTCACATGAATTATTGTGACTGTATTATGATGAATGTTTGATTATAGTGTTGTCATAATTCCTTTCAGTTTCTTTGAGATTTGAATTCAAGAAGATCTTGTGTTTAAGTTTTTTCTCTTTGGGTTGATGGAAGACCTGATGTCCTTGACAGACCTCTACATTTTCTCACCAAAGTCTTCCCTCTACTCACCCTTACTACAACTTACTGACTGAAGTTGAACCAAGATCTCACCTTCTTGTGCATATCAGTCCAGTTTTCTGAGTTAAGATGATATTTTCTCGAGATTGTGCCCATTTGACCCTTTTATAACCAACCTGTGACATAAAACTCTGATGGGTATTGGGCTTACCTAGGTCACAATCCAGAGGTGACTTCCGGTGCTAACATTTCAAGCATCGTTGTTGGGGACAAAATGAAGATATCTTCCCTGGGAGAACGAAAATGAGCTTCTAATTCTGAAGGTGCATCAGGTATCAAGACCATTGAAGATTGTGCTTGCACTTGGCGACTCCACTGAGGCGACTCCACTATCTCGGCTCCACTGTTTCACTACGGCTGCTTCTGGCTACACCTAGTATCCCCATGGGAGAACACAATGATCAGGTCTGGGCTTTGATGGTGAACAAAGACAAAACACACTCATTCTTCATATCATTCACCTGGTGACTCCATGGTTGAAGGATCGATTGGAGACTCCACTGGTTCGAAATGGAAAAAATATTGGCTCGGAAGTTTGCTCCTTTTAATTTTTCTGATGTTCCCGGTTTTCCTAACATTGTTCCTATTGTCGTTAAGTGGGTTGATCTTTTACCCATTTTTAAAGAGCTTAAAGAGGACAACCCCTCTCAACACCTCCATGAGTTTCATGAACTCATGCATCAGTGGGAGATACATCATGAGGATGTATTATTAAAAATGTTCATGTTCGCATTAGCAGGGGATGCTCGTGAATGGTATCATTATTTATCCCCTGCTAGCATCTCCTCCCTGAGAGAGTTTCATGTAGCCTTCAGTAGGCATTGTCAAAGGTATTATTCCTCTGAGTTAATCTTCCATAACTATTGTGAGGAATGTGAAGGCCATGATCAATATATGGTTGTGTCTAATGAAGGTTGTGAGGAAGAGGACCATGAAAGGAAGATGCTTTGGGCGAAGTAACGGAGCTGGTAAAATCTCTCTCTGCCAAACTAGAAAGGTTGGAATCTGGAGAAAGCACAGAGGATTTCCTAGTCCTTGAAGAGGATGTTCTCGACAGCTCTACTGAGGATGAAAATGAAGATTTCATAATTGTAAAGGCATTAGTTTCTGCCCCCGATGAGCTTGTTGTCTTAGATTTAAAGGAAGAATCCACTGTAGAAGAGGATTGTTCTCTTTTTCTTCACGCGATTTCCCATGATGTATTTACATTTGGGTTTGAAAAGAAGGATCAGGAGATTGTTCCATTTTTTCAAGATGGATGAGTTTTGTGCTCACCCAACTTTGATGATTATTCTGATGAAGAGAAGCAGAGCCCTGCATCACTTTTTGATGGCATGGGGAGCATCCAACCTGTATATGACAGCTATGAATCAGATCCTAAGCTGGATATGTAGGATTTCCAAGAACATATTGCAAAGCCTTATCCTCTATTCATTAAAGAAAATTACCATGAGGAAGTCAACCATCCTAAGAAGCATGATGAAGAGAAGAGATTTCCCATGGGTCTTGTTTATGATAATAATGAATCTGACCCTTGGGAGAGCCAAGAAGAAGAACCAGAAGAGCCAGAAGAGCAGCAGAAGGGGCATTTTATCTCCTGTCCAGATCTTGTTAGTGAGCAACCATCGTCCGGGACCAGTCAGCCTGCATCAACCTCTCACCCACCTGTGCTTGCTAGAGACATCCAACAATGTGTGAGCAATTGTGTAGTAGAGCAGGTTGCCTGTTACCAATTTTCTAGATTTTTTCGCTTGTCCTATGAGCCTGTGGAGGAATACATGGAGTTGTATCTCCTTCATGTTTTGAAACTGCCCAGCTTTATCCTGGCCTCATCATTAGGAGGAAAGCTGAGGAATGTAACCATTATGTTGTCACGGTTGTGTTCTCTATTTTCAATCATCGACAAAATGAAGCATCTTCCATTTAGGAGGTTACTTCAATGGCTATGGTGGAAGTTTTCTTTCACCTAGCACCATGTAAAAATAAATTAGTTTAGGATTGTACATAAATAATCTCTTGTGGAGCATGTGTTTTTGTTTTCATTTTTCTTACTTATCGGCCTGTATTTTTCAGCAAGATCTTTCTGAGCATGACTCCATAGCCCAATGCATAAGGCGACTAGAACTGCTTGTTATTGGCATCTCGTAGGGCACATGCCATCCCCCATGGAGCCTAATGTTATCACATATTTCTACAGGGAGATGTTTTCCTTTGAAGTTGGCCATTCGGTAACGAAGTGTGAAAGAGTTGGGGTTAAAAAACCGCAAATGTTGATCATCCAAAGGTGAAGCGTGATTGTGAAAAGGCACACACAGATTAAATATGGGTCGTAGATCTCATGAGGAGAAACCAACAGTGGAAATTCATCAGGCAGATCAGATCGACGGTCATCGGGTGATCGGGATCATATAGTTGAACCCATTTTAGTTTCAAACAGAGGTCCAAAATCGCGGGGTCAATCCTAGCCGTTGGTACTGGGAAGGACGCGTGGCACAATATTAACATTTCATGATTTCGCGAGTTGGAGTGGTCAAGGACCAAGGTTATCGGAACTTGTGAAATGAAAAATTGTGAAAGGATCACACCCATTGATCAAAGGAGAGATCTCGATTGTTGGATCAGATTTTCACGATTTCGTGAGTCGGGAAAGTAGGAGGGTAGAGTCTTGAAGATTCGCGAAACATGAGGTCCCGAACTAATCTTGACCGTCCATCCTAGAAGGACATGTCGCATAGGATCAGCATGGAGAAAGTCATTTCGAGGGAGCTGAAGTGAGAAATGTCGATGGTTCGAGGTCCCCAAATGTCGACATTAGCCTGGGCTGTCCAATTCAAAGGGACGCGTGTTGCTCAATCCAAGCAATCGTGATTTTGCGACACAGGGATTTTAGCATGTAGCGCAGCGTGAGTTAGCGAAACGCAAAATTGCAAAGCACCTAGAAATTAGGCCCACGATCACAGCCCATGTCTTATGTGAGCAAGGCCTTAAAGAAAGATAAAGAGCCTGTCGATTAGCGGGCGGCCGAGATTGTTCGAGAAAATGGTCACAACCGTCAGATTCAAAGAAAAGTTGATCATTGATTAGAGGGGCCATTTCTCGATCTCAAGCATCAGGATATTCAGAATCAAGGGGAGTAAAAGATCCCAAAAAGAGAAATCCTGAAATTGCATATCGTATAAAGCCCCAATTCGTGGCCTGAGGTCACGTGGAACGATGGAGGGGGTTGCGCCAAGAGCCGAGAATGCTCGTATTTTTTTACAGAAAGAAGATATGCATGGTCTCAAGGAATCGTAATTGACTCGAAGGAGTCATGAACGTCTCCCTGGAGCATTCATGGATGTCATGCCTCGCCCTGATCCTGATAAAAGTAGTTAATGAAAGTGGGGAAGGTGGTTGAAACCTCGTTTCACCACATAAATGGAGAGCGTTGAAGAACTAGCCATGGAAGGTGGACTGTCAGCCGTAAGTTCCCCTGTCATGAACTTTCTTGTAAATCCCATACTGATCTGATATTACGTCTGACAAAATAATGCAAGTGAAATCTGACAGAGGAAGATGTAGACGCCAGGATTTGAATGCAATGACCAGAACGTGTTTCTAAAGGGAGCAAGTGGTTTTCAGTATAAATACTCAGTTTTGATATTTTGTTAAGGTCAATGGTTGAATATAAATACTTAGTTTTGAGTATAAATACTCAGTTTTGATATTTTGTTAGGGTATAAATACTCAGTTTTGATATTTTGTTAGGGTCAAAACCAAATCTCATGCACATAACCATTACTACACTTGTTCACATTGGTTTTAGCACCCAAGTCAAGCATCAGGCGCGTGGGCACTTGATAATGATCACCAACAAGCATGTGGATTCCCAAGTCAAGCTTGAGGTGCATGGGCTCTTGAGAATGGTTTAAATCAATCATGTGGATGCCCAAGTCGAGCGTGAGGTGTGTGGGATATTGAGAATGGTTTCCATCAAGCTTGTGGATACCCAAGTAAAAGGTTTAGGACATGGATTCATAGACAAAAAGAAAGCTATGAGTGGGATGTTGATTAATTTTGTTGGTTTTCATTGATGTCAACCCTTGAAGAAAGTTCGGTAGGAAATTCGGGTAGCACAAATGTTTGGGTAATAGACCCAAGTTTGTTTGATGGATAATGGTATGAGTTTTGATATATTTGCAGGTAAGACTATTCTAAATGGATAGTACATGTCATACCATTTCTGGTGGCATGTGGAATGTCACATAACTCCTCACGGTTAGAGAGTTATGGCCATGTGAAGTTGGAGAACCCTCATGAGTCATCTAGAAGCCCCAAAAGATCAAAGTAGTCAAAGTGGTTGCAAAGAAGAAATTATTTAAATAATAAAGTGAAGTGATGAGTGTACTATAATTCAAAGTGGATGCAAAAGAAATTATTTAAATAATAAAGTTAATGGAGAACTTACTAACTGTGGAAAGTGGTTAAGTTAAGTGGACAAGTGGTTAGAAGTGGGTTAGCCCTAAAATAAGGAAAGTGGGTTAACATGGTTAGAAGGTAACCCCTTGAGGAAGCTACATGAAAGTATAAATAAGAGGCAATGGTATCTCATTTAAATACACTTGAGAATATTGAATATCTACAAGACACTGAGGTAACCAAAGGATATCTAAGGTGAATTTCAGAGGGAGGTGAAGTAAAGAAGGCCGAAATTCAAGGGAGGATAAATTCTTTTGATGATGCTTTCTAAGGTAGTTATTTACAGGACATCTCACCATTTTCGCAATAAATTTTTTTATAGAAAGATTTAGATTGCAAAATCTGGAGGTCGTTGAGGAAACATATCCATGTAGCTGTGATAAAAATTTCATCTTGTGGGTCGTTGTATTTTTGGAGTTACACTCCGTGGAAAATAGGGTTTGTGGCTAGTCCCGAAACTAGTCTAAAACATGTGTTTCGGGTAAAAACATCATAACTTCTTCATAAAAGATCCAAATTTAGTAAGACCAAATGTATTGGTTAGATTATAGTTTGTAGTATGTTTTGTACCATTTTCATATCCATATTATAAAAGATAAATATGTGGTGTTCATTTGTAACCCATGTGGAGAAGATTTGGATGCACTAAACATAGGAATCGGGTGCAACAACTCTGTAATAACCTCTATGAGTACCATGTTCTATTTATAATATTTCACATTTGAATTGTAACATGTATCATGTTTTTATTAATGCTTCGGTTATTATAAATATGACACTGTCCTTTGTTTGCATTTTTACAGGTGCATTTGTTCTCATATATGTGGGCATATGGACATCATTTTTGCACTGAGTATGTTGATTATGGACACATCACACAAGATTATGGAGTGGAAGTCGAGTTCGACCAATCTAGTCGTGATATCCACCATGATTAAAACCTAATAGAGGGGAAGTTATGTTACATTGGACAGATACAAGAGATCATGCAAGTGGAATTTTCATCGTTTCAATGTGTTATTTTTTGTTGCAAGTGGTGGGATACATTCTACCAGAGAAATGTAAAGGAATATTGCGATAGTGGGCTAATATGTATTAGCTCTAAAAAATGTGGGTTGAAAATAAGGAGCCTTATGTTTTCCCAAAACATTGCAACCAAGTGTTTTTTTACCCAGATGTGTTGGATGGGAATTGGTGGTTCGTACTAAGACATGATTTGATATCTAAACATATTTTTGAGAGAGACAATGTTACAATTCCAAGTGAGGAAGATAATCAAGGTGATGGCAATGAAGACTAATTTGTAAATGATTTGTTTTGAGATTTATATTGTGGATGTGTCATTTTATTATGGGTATCTATAATGGACATTTTTTTTTTTTTTTTTATTTTATAATTATGTTGGATATGAAAAGTTAACAACCATTTACAACCACCTTATTGAAAATACATTAAATAGACATACACGCATAAGATGTAGTTGTAATATATTTGTATTGTCATGTTTATTGTTTATTATAGTAAATTTATGGTCTGTTGTATCAAAATATGTTTATGTTAACCTTTGAATTACTAAGCATTAATTGATATATCACAAAGTTGGTGGCATACAATAGTAAATATTTATTTTAAACCATATTTTATTTAACAAAAAATGAAGATATTAAAAAATATTCAAACCTCAAAAAATTTATTGTTTGAAAAAATTAAAATTCAAATAAATATATACTTACTTTGATGGAACTTCTAAGGAAAATTTCAGCAAAATAACTTCGTGCAACATCTATAGTACTTGTGGTGTTGTAATTACCAACTTGGATGACATTCCCCACCTTAGCTAGTGCAATTATCATGGCCTTCACCTATTCCACTCCATGCTTTAGGTTTATAATCATATAAACTTATATTAATCATTCTTTTTGCATTCTCCTTGAAATAAGTGTCAATATAGGAAGGACATGGAAATTATAAAAGAGTTTTTTTTCTAGAGCCTAGTCAGAATTAAGGAAATTTTTAATGATCCATACTTATCTAAAAGTATAGAAACCTTTTTCAATTTTACTAATTCTTAAAATACTAATTATAAAATGTTGGGTGATATTGTTTTTTAATAGAGCATTCATAAAGTCTGTATTAGAGTAAACAATTGTGAAACCATTTCATCGAAAGTGTATAGGTTGATAGCATATAAATCAAAATGTATTATTATTCTCTATATTTATTATTTTAAATTTAATTGAATAAATTTCATATATTATAATAATTGGATAATATAAATTAATTAAATATTTGGAAATCCCTGATGGGGTGTCAGATGTTAAGGTCCTAACCCGCACATAGGTAGATCAATGTATTCGGATGTAATAAAGGTCAATATTAATAAGACCTTTCAATAAAATAGAATAAGGCGGATGTAAGAAGACCTAATAGAAGCTTCCGCTTCTAGAAGGATCT
>ML778881.1:0-23145 GCA_009831015.1 Picea engelmannii
TTTCAATGATGAAGGCTCATGAAGATGAGGATCCATCGACGAGATGCATACCTGAAATTTCCTTGATCACCAACCCCGATATCAACGACGTCAAAAGTTTTATCAAGAGGATATCAATATAAGTATACACTCAGATAGTAGCCAATCCCCGATTTATACGTCGGAGTGATGAGACATGACAAGACGTTTAACCCCTAAATGTGTCAGATACGCCACATTTAAAGCTAGTAGTTAATTCATAGATTTCACATTAGTTACTAATTCATACGCGAATCAAAAGGAACCATTAAACCCACCGATACAATGCATCTTCCTCTGCCCCTCCACTGTCGACTAGCTAAGATTTATCTACAAAAATCCGATAATAGTTTATTTTGAATCTGCACTCATTACTCATATTAAATAATTGATATGACTAGTAGTACCTCTCCATTTATATCCTGTTCGAGTCATTATGTATGATCCTATTATGTGCAATAATTAATTTAGAACAAACAGAAGAGCGAAACTAATAGTCTGGAGGAAACACCCAAAGTTCAGTGAGTATTAAATAATTATCTTAGTAAGTGTTACAGGTATGTATCCACTGATGGTGTTCTTATGTTCCATTTTATATATCCTCACCCAACGCTACTCTGTATATGTATTTAAAGGAAATTTTTAATTACAGGGGACAAAGCCTCTGAAGAATCCCTCCACTAGGAAATCACCGAGAGCTCCAAAACTGCAAGAATCAGAAATAAGAGAAGGCTCCTCCCCAACAGTTGCAAGACAATTAGAGTTCACTTCCAAGACGGTGTCCATAATTAAGACGATCACCAAGGAGCCCTTTGTCCAGCCCCCATCTTTCAGAGACACAGAGGCAAGTATTGGAGCCAAGACAACTTTTCCTCGCTAGGAAGAAGTGTTCAAGAAAATCAAGAAATAAGAACCCCTCAAATATACCCCACACAACGATCCTGATACATGGAAGCTCAATGACGAGGTCCTCCCAAATATTCATAGGGATTTTATGCACATGGTGGCAAGCCAGTCTCTGGTATTTCCTTGCATTGAGATTCTAAAGTGGCTGATTGACCACATTGATGCACAAAATTGTTTGATTAATGATGATAGCAGTGAATGTGTCAAGGTTTTATTGCCATCAGAGGTTCAAAGTTACTACAAGCTCAAGGAGCCTAAGATAAAGCTGAGCACTGATTTCGTTATGAGTTTCTATGCATCACATGATACCAGCAAAATCATGGCATAATGGTGGAGAGAAGACAAAAAACTCACGAACCAGACTACCACCTGGTACCCGATGGTCAATCTCAGAGAACCATACATATATCTCATGGCCCTACTTTGCAGGTTGCATGGGGAGAAGGATTGCTCCCAGTTCTTAGAGGCTTGGATGCCTCTAGCTTTCAGAGTCTCCATTTCAGGCATGGGCTTCAATTGGGATTCCGTTATCTCTAAATAATTGAGCACCTACAAAAGGAAAGCTTAGGTGCCAAAGGAAGGAGATACTCCCACCTTCTACATGGATTCATATTTGCTAGACATCGTCTGCACCATGAACACTTTCTCTGGGATGAACCTAAATTGGCACTCTTCGGAGCTCTCGATCCATGTATATTTCAACATCTTATGGGAAAACATGTACACAAATTCCTATGATGTTATATGTGATCAGTTTATTGCACGCATTTATTTCTTGCTATTCAGGAAAGATTGCCCTAGGTTGTCAGATGAAGCAAAGAAGGTTATAGCCAAAGTTGGTCACTAGCATTTAGATGAGAAAGAAACCTACATCAGGGTTTTCAATGCTACAGGGGCACCCCACTTGTTACCCATTTATGTTCCCGACCGACTAGTGTTAGGGGAGATCTATTATCAGACCATCCTGCAAGGATACAATGCAACTTTAGTAAAAGACAATAAGAGAGCCTTCAGATCGTATGGGTTTCATATTGGCTTCTACATGTTCAAAGACACCGCGGATGCTAAGAAACTCAGGCTAGGTCAATTAAAATTTCAATTCCAAAACAATCGATTTCGCAAGCATGACCCCAAGGGACTGGTCTTGCAACATGCATCGCAGGTATCATCTTGTTGGCCCTATGCCCATGATGGGTTCGAAGATGAAATCTTCACCGAAAACGCTCAAGATTGGAATGAAGTGGTGTTAAGAAGGGCTGATCCTCAAATGACTAGATTGAAATCTTTGAGTTTGAAAGAAAAAGCAACATATTTGGAGAAGGCAGCCCAAGAAATCCCCAGGGCTTAGGAAGGAACTGCAACATCTGAATCCAGCGAGGAAATAGGCGATCTCCAGGAGGGCATTGAGGCAATGATGGTTTATCATGAATCCCAGGTACAAATCAGGGATCTCCCTGAAGATCAAGTTGCACAAGAGAGGGGTGTGCTTTTATATCAACAAACCCAACTACTAATGAAGTAGATGTAGGATGACTCGTACCTTATCATAAGACTTGCGATTTCAACTACTATCCAAAGTGTCTCGACAGAGTTAAGTGATCCTGGTTCCACATTTCCCGATAACACCAATGGGTTAGGCAACCCTAAATCCACAACATCATCGATCAATCCCTCGAAAGGAGGGATAACTAAACCAAAGACATGCCAGGTGTCGATAGAAACACAAGCGCCCAATCCCTTGACCACACTTATACATATATACAATGACTAAGAGAGTCCAGAGCCCACTCACGGCTCCCTGGTCTGCATCCAAGAACAAGAAGTTCTCGGGAAAAACTCTTCCCCTAAGCCTAGGATAGAGCTAGGAGGGATGAAAAGGAATTATCCACCACCCTAAAGGAGCTAGAACACGTGCACCATCTAGTCAAGTACTACAAGAGCGCTACCCAGACCGTTGTGTATCTGAAAGGTGAGTTCAATGTAGTTTACAACGAGTTCAAGAAGGAAAGGCACCTGTTAACCGCAAACATAGTCGATTTCCAAGAGGACACTCTCATGGGACTCGCGACGTACAAAGAGATGGAGCGATGGCATGAAAAGGCACAATAAGCGATAGAGAGACTTGAATATATTGAGGCAGTCCAACAGGTTTGAGAACATGAAAGACATGGCATTCGGCTGGTATGCAAAAGTAGTCTCGACTGCATGAAGAGATCTGCCAAGTACTAGGCTAATATGTCCTGAGACCCACACCGAGAAATCCAAGAGAAATGGGCCAAGTGCTGGAAACATTGGGGTAAAATTAATAAAGTAATGAAGGATGTTAGGCTCCTCGAGTTCAGTACCCCCGATGAATTTATCAACCTGAGTGACGTGTTCCAGACGCATACTGAACAAGACTCGCTATGGGCTGAATAATACGCAAGGATAACTGATGCAAGGCTAGGGAAAGTGCAATAATTCACAAAACACCCGATCAGAGCTTGAACCATGATGCAACAACTGAACGCCAGTTTGGTAAAGTACCGAGCACATGCGACATATATCAAAGGAATATATGCAGCCCCAATGGAACAACATAGATTCCCATGGGCCCAAACCTGTGAAGATATGTTTATCAGTTGGTCTGAATATGAAATAAGTCATCCTTTTCAAGAAATATCTCAGGCGGACTCTTAAAGAAACTATTGGATGATCATGCCGAGTGGAGATTTTTGTTTGGTTCAAACTGTACTTAGCCATTAATTTCAGTTGAATTTTATATTATAAATAAGCACATCGACCAATTAGTCAAGGTTCGATGGTTGTTGTAAGAACTTTTTCTTTTTGGCTGTGGAGAATTATTTTGAGCCTGCTATGAATTTAGAAGTCCTTCTAGACTAGAGACAAACTATTTCCATTAGATGCAATGTGATTGGACTTGGAGAAGAACTACTTCCTATCTTGTTCCATGAATGATGCAGTAATGAGTAAGAGCAATTAATTTTGTTTTCAAGTTATCTGGTGCAATGTCTTGATGTTCTTTGCTTGCATGATGAAGATAAATAGTTGTGTTATTATGTGATTCATGGTCGTGGTAGATGAATTATTTTTCTTTCCATTATCTTGTTACACATGTGATTTCTTTCTGATAGTTAGTTTCTTAGACAATAATTGGATTCTCATTTGGTTAATGTATTAGTGCTAGTCCCTTTGGCATAGAATCACTGTTTTCATGTTTGAGCAACGGGTTATCCCAAGATTATCCTTTTCCCAGTAGTTAAAACTCAATCTTGTTACTAGTCAAGTTGGTTTATACTGGCTTGCATCTCTTATACTAGCCCCACCCAAGAGAAAACACAGAAGAAAATAGTCCCAACTAAAGGAAGATCCTTCACAAAGAAACATAAAGCCCATCGATAAATCGGCCAGGTCGCAAGATCTAGAGAACCATTCCATTTTAAATGTTGTAGAGTCTAATTGGGCCTCAGTGGTGGGTTTGGTTCCTACTATTGAGTCAAAGGGATTTAGGTCTCATAAACAGGCAAAAACCATGGTAAGTCCTCTGGGAATACATTCAAAAACTCTCTAACTCCTGGAAAAGATTCTAGTCCTTCCGCCACACGTTTAGGTCCCTTGTGCATGATCTTCCATAGTTGTAGGGAAGATATGAACCTTAGGGAGACTCCCTGGCTCCTGCGTACAATCACGCGTCTCTGTACCTTATCATTGAACAAACTCAACCATTTCATCTTACATTTGAGTATCGCCTCATGTGATTCCAACCAGTCCATACTGATCACGACATCATAGGACCTTAAGATCATGATGTACAGGTTGGCCCTCATGAAAAAATATCCTAGGTTAAGGCTACAGCCCGTAACCTTTCCTCCAACCTTTTGTTTGGCTCCCGAAGCCATTTCTACAAAGCTAAACTCATCTTGTTCGATTGCCTTTATATTAATTCTTTTTAGCACTACAACAGAAATAAAAATCTCTGTAGCACCTGGATCTATCAAAATACTAAGGGTCTAGTCAACGCCGGTACCTGACGTCTTGAGCATAATCGACTGGTGCTTTTCCTGGCAGTTATCAACCGCTGGATGAATTCGATGGGACTTGCCCAAATCTCCGATGGTAGTGGTTCCAACTGATCCAGCTACTCTGAAACTCTTAATCGGGTAGTCACGCTAGTAATGTGGCTCCCCACATGTCTAACACCCGGTCTTCAGTCCAGTACTTTGGGTCCCTGAAGTAGAAACTGACAGCCCATCAGCCTCGAACCCTGGTCTAGTTTAATGAACGAGCCTAAATTACTGTTGTTGCAGTCAATGTTGTTGTTGGTGCAATGGCCCTCTGTAAGGATTTCATTGTTGAGGCATCGATCACCATGGTGTAGTAAAATTGGATCCTCTCAGAGCGCCTCAATACCCCGGTGGATGGCTAACTGGTCTCTGATACTGCTGCACACTAGATGTCGCTGGTCCTGTCAGTCTCACCAAAGTCCTTCTCTGACCCCCGCTGATGAGCTCCTCCTCTATTATGAGGGCCTTCTCGACAACATCGTGCAATGTTTGAGGCATCAAAATCCTCACTTTTTCACGAAATCTGACATTAAGGCCGAACACAAATTTGTTGGCCTTAATTTTCTTAGTATTCAGGTGGGGATCATACTGAAGCAGCTCCATGAAACGAGCCTCGTACTCGGGCATCATATGAACAACCTATCGCAAGGTGTTGAACTCGTTGATATGATGCTCAATTAATTCATTCGACATATACCTCTCCTAGAACCATTCCTTGGACAGTTCCCATGACATGTCTTCGACGACCATGTTCAATTGCAACAAGAGTGTCTTCCACCAAAGAAGAGAGCTCCCCTTCAGTTGAAAGACCGCCATGCAAACCTTCATGTTGGAGGTATAGTCATGAAGTGCAAAGCACATCTCCATATTCTCCAACCATGACTTGGTGACTGCATTGTTTGGGGCACCAAAGAACTAGGGAAACTTGACCTTCTTGAGTTTGCGGTGAGTGCTACCAGTACCGGTTGGGGCCCGCTGTAGACCCTCATAAGGTGTCGATGCCCTGGCCTCATCTCTATCCAAATGACTGATCAATGCCTCTGACATCATCTGAAAGGACCTAATTAGCCCAACCACATCACCCACAACTATATGTTCTTGCCCGAAAACATGTTCTTCTGCCTAGGGGTCAGACCCCTCGGGCGTGGATGGTACTAGGGGCATCGCGTGTCCTCCCCTAGCACCCCATTGTCTGCCTCCACATTGTCCTCTAACCATGATTACTTGCAAAAATACAATCAATTTAATTAGTGACATTTTATAATCAAGTATCTAATCAATGGAAGCCATAGTGATCCCAAGTCATGAGTCGAACTGGCTCTGATACCATATGTAAAGACCCCAACTGTTACGACGCCAATACGACACAGGACATGTAAAACTTTTTGTTTTTTTGTGTTAGGAAGGAATGACGATAATATCATTACAACATATCAAATTGATGACATATAAATGAAGGACGACACAACTAACGAGCATATGAAAGCCTAGAATAAAAGCACACCAAGACACTTGAAGAAAATCACAACATTTACTTAAAGGAATATAAACGACTATGCTAATAAAATCCACGATCATCAAGGCACAAGCGTATAATAACCAACACATGTGACATATACTTACCAGTGTGAGTGAGGATAGTCTTAACAACAGTCAATATTTCCATTATCATACATGGTGTGTGGGTTACCATTATTGTATTTTTAACATTACTTTATATAAACAAAATCTTAAATTATCATATCATTTTATCCGATCATTCTCCCATTCTCAAATTCTTAAAACATTTTTTCCAAACATAAATAATAACTTTTAAATCCTTAGCCCATTATCATGTCTCATTTTCAACCATCCTCCTATTCTCAATTAAACAAAAAATTTCCTTCCAACATAAATACATCATCAATTATTCCATTTCCAAATTATTAGAAACATAACTGATAAATTCTTAAAAAGTTCTTTCAACCATAATAAATCATCAACTATTTTATTTTCAAAATTATTAAAAATAAATAACCTTTAGAATTCCTACATCATTCCATTTATCCAAATCATCCTCTCTCAAATGATTAAAAATCCTTCATATATAAACAAATTTTAAAATATAGAATTTTGTCGATCATATAAATAATCTTAATATTCTAGAATTTAAAATTGCACGCAGAGTTGATTGCACAAATTAATAAACACTACATTAACCATGCTAATTTAAACTAATTATCATTAACATAATTATCATTATCATTTAAACAATACACAGTCTACACATAGTTATCATTTTTGAAATTAAAGTTTGCATGTAGAGTTGAATAACATATTAGACAACGCCTAGATTAAACAATGCTAAATTAAACTGATGGAAATAAATCTACACTGACAAGATTAAATTTAAAACTGACAGAATCATTTCAAAGATGCCAATATTTAGTTAGAGATGGGAACACAGTCAACTGAATAAAAATAAATCGAAAGGAATAGCATCCTAGACTCGCTCAGCCACGAAGTTTGCTGAGCATAACTGGTCAGGCACAAAGGGAGGGGCGAAGCATTCGTCTAAGCGCTCCCATACCTGCAAATGATAAAATGATTCAAAGTTAAGAGTGGCGACTGACAAAAAATTAGAGACCAATATAAAACAATTAACAATATTTATGAAGCAAATAATCGCTAAAGGCAATCCCCATATATATAAATCGTGATGCTAACTCAGGTCCGTTATAAGGCAACAAAATCTTCTACTTTCCATGCACCTAGTCCCTGACATAATAATTCGCCACTTGTTATTCCAAACCAAAATTAAACTGGAAATAAGTGAGTAACTCGCTAAACAGGTTTCACTGCTAATGTGCAGTCTCTGTCAATACATCATTCCATAGATGCACCCGCTTCCATAAACGCTACTACGTGGAATCATAAATGGTGATTAAATAAAACTGCAAGGGACAGGTAGTCGTGGGGTCAACACGCCCCCAATGCTTTTCAAGTGGTAATTTCGCAGAGAGTACATGATAGGATGAAAGCAACAGAGACAGAGAGAGAGAGAGCGCTCATGCGCTAGGTGAACCCGAGCTCTCTCAGAAGGTGGAGTGAAGGGAAGTGCGCCCTGAGAGAGCCTATTATCGATCCAATCATGGTGATGGATGGGAAATTTTTTAAAACAACAGGTCAAAATAATGTGCTCGAGGCACTCAACCAACCAAACATTGAATTCAATGTAAATCCACAAGCTCACACATCATACAAGACCAAGCCTCAGTTACAATGGAGGAAATCTGATACACCCTCTAGGTACAATTGCCACTCTCATCAACCAAAGAGGGATGGTGTCAAGGAAAAGAAAATGCAGTTGTCATTGGTCAAGGAACCACAAAGACACACAAATTCAAAGGATCTGGTCAAGCAATGCAGAGGTACACAAAATGCTCAGAACGAGTCAAGCAACGCAGAGGTACGAGGACTATCTGGCTGCAAGCTGGAGGGAAACTTGACACTCTAGGAATGAACATAAGGCAAGGTTTGACTCAGGGTTGCAGTGAGCTAAATAGCCTTGGGAGAATAATTTTTGCAGTGGACAGATTGATGAGCTTCAGAAAAAGAATACAAATTTACATGCAATTAAAAATAAAAGGCACCCAAGGTTGCACTACAGGAATAAGTTTTCAAGAAATTAAACCACATGTGAACGAATATAACAAAAAATAAACTATCAGGTGCATTTATCGCTGTGCTACAGGAATTGGAATATATATAAATAAACAAACGACAGTTCCTTATGCTATAGAGACGATAAACTACATATGGGTGAAGTCTCTCTTGGGCGAATCATAATTTCATAACTTAAAAAAACACAAAGCTAGGAACCCAAGTTTCACCCACATATATAGAACCAAAAACCTCATACCATCTAGGTGTAAATCTACATACAAGCCAACTAATTTAAAATTGTGAAATTTAGACATGTATACCTTGAGGAAGGATAAGGTTCTGCTGCTATTGTCCTCTGCTCGTGCTCCGTCCAATTCCTTCATGGCAATTGCTGAGACCTCACCGGTACCTCCCAACCAACGCTAGGGGTACTATTCTTCCCCCTGAGCCCCCCGATCCATAAAGGGGTCATGCACACAACCAGAGAATGCTAGCTCTCAGCTCACCTCGCAAGGTCAAGATACCCCTCATTATCCGAGCTGGGTGTCCCAACTCCCACAAGGAAAAATCAGTCAAGAATAAAATCTAGTAGCATAACTTTACCCATACTAGACATGATCCATACTCCTCCACCATCCTTTTTATAGATTTTTCTTAGTGATTGGTTTCCAAAACCCTCATTATATTCTTTTTATTAAATTTAATTAGGATAAACCTCTCCTATACACATGTCACCCTATCCCTTAGTTGCATGAGAAATTAATTAATTAATTAATTCGATTTGCCTATTTCCCTCAGCCACCTAAAATCGTTCTTAAAAATGCTAACCAATGTCCCTTTATTCCCTTACCCTTTAATGACTGATGCCTTTCTTAAAGTCTAGTTGAGTTCGAAATTATAGACTTTTCTAAACTAGATTCCCTACTATGTTCAACATTCCCCTTTTTCTTTAAGTTTCCCCTTATTGGTCTAAGTTCTTAATTAGCAAGTTATTGTTGGATTACTGAGAGGGGGGGCGAATCAGTAATAGCGTAATTATAATCATTTTTTCTCCAAATAATCCAAGTGTTATATCAATGTAGAATGAATATCCAATAATGAGCAATAAGAAATGAACAATCACACACATACACAGTACACCGGTGTTTTATGTGGAAACCCAAATCGGGAGAAAACCACATAATGCTTTTTCTTATATGTCTTGAAAAATTACATTCATTAGAAGCACCAACTTCCTTTTTTTTCCAGCTGCAACTGCAAGGAGGCTCCAACCCCCTAGTTTCTCACGCTACAACCTGAGGGAAGCTCCAACTCCCCAATTATCTAGTTACAACTAGAAGGAGGCTACAACCCCTTATGTTCTCTGGCTACAATGACCTGTCCTTTCCCCATCCAACCTCCCTGAAGTAGAAGTAGAATGATGGAACCACTATTACAATATCACTGTGAGATATACCGTTGTAAACCTGTACCAATAAACCTAAACCATGCATCAAATTGTACCTCAACCTATAATGAACCTGCACCATAAACAAGTGCATCAACCATGCACCAACTTATACCTCAACCTGTACCATAAACAACTGCATCAACCATGCACCAACCTGTACCATAAACAAGTGCATCAACCATGCACCAACCTGTACCATAAACAAGTGCATCAACCATGCACCAAGTATGTACCAATCATGTGTCAAGTACTCATCAACTATGACTCATCAATATGTACCAACATCATCAACTATACACTTCATGTATGTGCCAACTCATCAACTACTTGTCTCAACCATGTACCCAACTTGTACCTCAACCAAAAGTCCTCATCAATTTCATCATCCAAATATGATTTGTAACTCTTTAATAGACCCGGTGTATATGATCACATACTTGCAAACCTTCCTTAATGTTAAACAACAAGAGACTAGTATTTTCATCAAACTTTTCTTTAGTCTCACATGACTAGTTTTGGATTAGTCAACAATCGCTACTTGGAACCTCTCATAAAAGGATTTATATAAAAAATGGCATACCTTGTTGAATTCTAGCTTATTCTAGAGAGCGACCTTGTAGAGTGTGCCCTAGACAAAATATTTGTTGAATCGATCTGAAACTATTACAAAGCCTACTAAAGACTGCAATATAACCAAAAAATTTGGTCTCACTGAATTTGGATTTGTTATGAAGAAATTATGACATTTTTACCTGAAACACCTGTTTTTGAATAGTTTCAGGACTAACCACAAACCCTATTTTCCATGGAGTGTAACTCCAAAAATAAAAAGAACCACAAGATGATTTTTTTACCAAAGATACTTGGATATGTTTCCTCAATGGAATAGAAATTTCAAGGTCTGAATCATTCTATAAAAAAAGTTAATGCAAAAATTTTGAGATGACCTGTAAATAACATACCTTAGAAAGCATCATCAAAAGAATTTATCCTTCCTTGAATTCTGACCTTCTTTTCTTCACCTTCCCTCATAAATTTGGCCTAGATATCCTTTGGTTACCTTAGACACCTATAGGTATTCAATATTATCAAGTGTTTCTGTTGGCACAGGGGCAGACCCAGGGTTCAACGCTCAAGAGCACACCAACAAAGCCCTAACTACCGACCCTTTCGACAACACCTGCGAAGTAGATGAAGTCTCACCTGAGGTAGAGGCAGGGGTGGTTGCAAGACTCAAGTGTCTGCAACCTTAGCTAGGACACAGATCTATGATTATATCATTTATATAGCACTTAGCATCGATCATTCATCAATATTTGACCCTTATTATACTTCACAGACAACACAAAGCATCGCGATGTATACTCAGATCTACAATATTTCAACACTAAGAATCCTCATACACATTAGATCTAACAATCATATATATCTAAGAATCACAGAGCATAAGTGGATATATCAAAGCACATAGCATAAGCAAAGATAAACACATTGAATCACAACACAGAGCATAACACACAGATTTACGTGGTTCACCCCCACCCTGGGGCTACATTCACAAGATCTTATTCTTTATTATTGTCTTCAATATGTTACAAGAACAAAGCCTCCAAAACCCTTCTTCGCATAGGAAAAAATATCTGCACAGCTCGCTAGATCCTCCTTGCATTACAACACTTATCTTTCTATAGAAATATCACAGTAGTTTTCACTTAGCCTTGCAAGCCTTACACAGTTCACATAGATCACTTATTCAAAATCACATAGATGCACTATGAATTGCACTAATAAATCACATCTACTACTTCTTACATTGCCTATCCTTCTATTTATACATTATAAAAGTGGGCTTAAGCGTGGGTAAACCCATGGGCCAACATCCCTTTCCCATTACATATTCCCCAAAACCCAAAAATGACCCAAAAGGGGGCCTAGCTTCCACAATTTCCACTTCGAAGTCCCAAAAAGGGTCAATTATGACCAAGTGTTCCTAAAAACTTGGTTAAGGGCCAATAAGCCCCCAACACTCACCTGTGACTCATCCCAAGTCACTTTGGTTTGATCAATTCCACATCAAATGCCTCGAGCTTGGCTCGAGCTGCTTCGACATGTTGCAGTGAGACAACCTCTTGCTTAGTGAAATCCTGGATCATTGCATCGTTTACTGGACCTTCTAGGCATTGTTCCACGGTGATGACAACTTGTTCAAGCTCGACTCCCTGGATTTCAACTTCAGTGAAAAATTGGCATGCCTTTTCTTGGATTGGTTGAAGTCGTTGGGAGACTTCCATCACTTTACTTTGTAGCACGTGTACCTGTTGTTGGGCGGTGCGTTGTTCTGGAAATATCTTCATTCTTTCAACTAGGGTCAAGGCCTTTAGTTGTGTCTGTAGCATATCTGTGTGTTGCTTTGCTTCTTGGATTTGTGCCTCCAATGCATGCAACTCTAGATTCTCTATGAGGTTCTCATAAGTCTAGGCACTTCTAGCGCTCAACTACTTGCAATCCAATTAAAAGGTTTTTAATCGTCCAACTGAGCTGTGGGAAGTTTCCTCCCTTAGATCTCTTATTTCTTGAGGAGTCTCAGGTACGGTATGAAGTTCCAGATATGCGATACGCTGCTAAAGTTTCTGGATTACTTCTTCAAGTTGTGCCACCTGCTATGGGACACATTCTTCAATCTTCACTTCTATGACTATCACAGAGCAAAGTTCTTTGTGAACCCTTTACTATACTTCAAGTTGCTTTGCTAGCAACTGGTCCTTCCTCTGCTGTAACTGTGCTTTTTCTTCATCCCACTTCGCTTGCAGGGCAATATTTTCCCATTCTACCTTACTCTGTTGTTCTATAAGTGCGCTCTGTACTTGTGTCAAAGCCTGGGTGGCTTGCCCTGTGTCTTCTTGAGATCGTTGAAGGCGAGCTTCAACTTTATCGACTATCTGGTGTAATTGGGTGGGCTCGTTTCTTGTTCCTGCTATTCCAATTGTCAAGGGCATAGTAGAAACTACTCAGCTAGACAAGAGTACTTGCTACACTTCTTGAAGTTCACCCTTGATTCAACTCAATACCTCCTCCTTCTTCGCTTCTTTCTTTTCTACGATCTCTAGTGAAGAATCATTCAACGCAATGATTAAGAAGTCGAAATTGTCTAGTGTGAGGGTAGTCTTAAACATAGTCTGGGTGGCCTTATTTTTATTTCGGGATGAGGGCTTTGGTGGGGTAATCTTCCTTTTCTTAGAGGAATCCTCCTCCTCTCTAGGTGGAGTAACCTCTCCTTTGTTTTTCTTAACTTCTGTGCCACCTAGTTCTTCACCATCACCTCCCTGTGTAGGTGAGATCGAAGTAGTCTTCATGGGTGTGCTATGAACATCTTGACCTTCATCATCCTTCTTAGTCTTGCTTGGTCTAGGTGTATCTAGCATAGCTTCAGGGCTATCCATGTCAGACATTTCTGCGGGATCCACTGCAACAAGGAGGTTCGTCGACCATTCCTTGGTAATCTACTCCAAGTCTTCTTCTGTCAACTTGTAGTATGACTGGAGTTGTTGTTTGTGCTCATTAGTGCACATTGTGATATAGGTGAAGTGGTGGTCCACACTGAATTTTATCAAAGGTCTAAACCTGTGAAGTGTGTTTGGGGTGAGCCATGGTGTAGACTGGATTTCATTCTTCAATTGGTTGTAATAGGTGGAGAAGACGACATTGGAATTCCACTGTTTGTTCATGTCGCTAGAGTACCACAACGTATAGAACTTCACGACCAGTGGTTCAAAGGGTTTGATCTCTGGAAAAGTGGCACCTTATGGTAGCTCCCAAGTGATGAAAGCGATTAGTATGAGCAACCACCTAAAGTGGAACTCATACCCTCGGTATTGCACTTCTCTGCAATCAAGCTCTAGCTGGTTTACAAGGTACTGTGCCTAGTTCATGTGTAGTCCCTTGGCGCACTTCCCTGCGAGGTCAACTACGAATCCAATCACTTGTGTTGGTCTGTTCTTGCAAACTAGCTTGCTCGCGATCAACTGATAGGCAAGGCACACTGCGCCACTCTGGATAGAGGCTACCTTGTAGCCTTGCGTGCCTTTCTTGACATCACCATAAGTTTCTATTATCCTCTGTGCTAGTGCTTGGTCTGAGGTATTTCCAGGGTAAAACTCCTGTGTGTCAGGGCCTTGCATACTAAGCCCTGTGATACAATTGATCAAGGTTGGATCCACAATGATGCGGCAGTCCAACCATAAGTATCCTCCGTGGTAGCAGGACAACAACAACTTGATGCATGCGTTGACTTCTTGGTGTCTGTCGAAGTGCAGGATATTCATTACATTAAGCAGTGTGGACTGCGCGAGCTTATGGGTCCATGACTGCGGGAAAATCTTAGAATTCTTTCCTTTGGTCCCGGTTAAGTACTTATGCGGGGCTAACATGTTGTAAACTTTATGATCTCTAAGGTTAAAACCACTAAATTTCAATGCTACGATCTTATCCTAGTCAACACAAACTATGTGCACCACTTTCAAAAGGTACACGGTGATCAAAGTGTACTCAAAGTCTCGAGGTACACTATCATGGTTAATGGCACTGCTTAGAGGTGGTAAGTAAGTGGGTAGAATGCATGGGATAAGCTTGGCATTTGCGATGTCATCCCTGTGCTTGGTCCATTTCTCATCAGTCGGCCGGGATGGACTGACGCGAGTAGTGGAAGGGGAGGCCTAGAGTCCTCTTGTTGATGATGCTTGGACTCCTATAGATAATCCTCGCTCCAACATGACTCTCTCAGTCATTAATTCAATAAAAACTTCTTCAACTACTTTCTCAGTAGCACTGATCTCATTTGATGTACAAGCTCAGGTATGAAATGAATTTAGATACTACAATGAACAGTATGGGAACAAGGCAATGATCAGAAGGTGAAGTAATCTCTGGTTTAGGGCTCAAATTCTCACTTAGCAAAAAGTATTCTCGGTGTGTGGCGCGATGAACTAAGTAGGGAAACTTAGAAATGATCTACTTGCAACGGGTATGAGGCTGCATTAACTTATGTTCTGTCCATTATGGTGTGGTCTAATGGTCTAGTGGCGAGCCATAAATGCTTTTTGACCTGTTCGAAGCGGCATTCGAACGATTATATTGGCTTCCATTGTCTATATTACTTCACCTCGGCTATATTCTGCAAAGTATCTTGTTGCGAGGTACCCTCTGGGATCTTCTGTAATTTTTCAATCTTAGCCATCTTTTTACTTAGCTTTCTATCCTTCTTTCCAGTGAGCTTTGTCTCGGTGATTCTCTTCCCATTTTGATTCTTATTTTCCTTGGATGTAGTCACTTCGTGTTGGTGAGATTCTCTCCTAGGGTTTAGGTATATCACTTCTTCTTTGTCTGGGGTAGAAATTTCAGCCTTTTGTGTAGCTTTGGCCTCGACATTTGGGCTTCTAGTGTAAAATGGATTCGAGTGGTTCTCCTATTCTTCTATCAATTGTGCTATCCTTTTATTCATGAAATATTTTAACTCTTGTCTCTACTGTTCTAAAACCTCTTCTTCTTCCTTCTTTCTGGCTTGATCTTTTTCAATCCAAGGTTTTCTGAGTAGCATAGTAAACATGGCATTGTCCTCAATAAATTTGATAATCTCAAAATCTTCTTCTGTCGAAGTTCCATTGACTGTCATAGGTATCTGAGTGAGTTTTCCACATAACATTATCAATTTTCCTATGAATAGTCCTATTCCTCCCAATGAAGGAATCATGGCAGACTTCCCTATAGCTTCCCAAGTTCTTTTTGGCATAATGTTCACTTGTGTTTCTTCATCAAGAATACAGTCAATGTCGAAGTCCCCTATTCTTGCTTCGACTTGCTCCTTTTCTTTGAATATATCTGGTAATCAGACATCTTTATATTCCTTCAGGTTTTCTTTCATCTATATTAATACTTTCTCTGATTCTTGCTGGGTTTCTGCCTTTTCTGGATCTAACTTATGGTCTTCTTGATTTAGATGTATTCTTTCAATTTTAGCGATCATTCGAGGGAATCCAATACCTCATGGTCCATAGTTTTGCAATAGAGACAACTAGGTCTTTTACCAGGGCATTCCTTAGCTAGATGACATGGTTTTCTGCAACTGTGACATAGGATTAATCCTCACTTTCTTTTAAATAATCCCCAGCCTCTTTTGTTCTGTGCACTAGAATCGTGATAACTAACTTGCAAAAAATTCTTTCTAGGATCCTGCATCCATTTGTTAGTCCATACATTCTTTCTATGCATAGGTATAACATATCTATCACTATACTTATTAGATCTATTCATATCAAAATTTCTTTCATCTATTAATGCCCTAGTTTTTAAGCTAGGACCGAATCTATCAAACATACCTAGATCCATGCTCTAGAAACAAAACATTTCACTTATATTACTTCTACAGAGCACAAAGCTTCCATATCTAAGAACTTTTAACTATTCTTACCTTTATTAGAGCATAGAGCTTACAAATCTTACCTCTTTTCTGCAGATATGACCTCTTTCTTTAAGAAATTCCCGCTTTTACTTTTCTTAGAGCACATAGCATTCAGATCTCGCTTCTTTTCTTAAGATCTAATCTTCCTTTCTTCAGATCTAACCTTATTCCTGTCACAAAGATTCACAGGTCGAGTAAAAAGTTGTGCACTAGGGCAACAAATCTATGCACAAAGATTTCTTTTGCACAAAGTTTCTTCTTCCTCAGTTCCCAGCAATCACAGTTTCAAGTCCCGACAATGGAACCATTTGTTGGCACAGGGGCAGACCTAGGGTTCAACGCTCAAGAGAACACCAAAAAAACCCTAATTACCGACCCTTTCGGCAACACCTGCGAACCAGATGAAGTCTCACCTGATGTAGAGGAAGGGGTGGTTGCAAGACTCAGGTGTCTACAACCTTAGCTGGGACACATATATGTGATTATATAATTTACATAGCACTTTGCATCAATCATTCATCAATATTCGACCCTTATTATACTTCACAAACATCACAGAGCATCACGGTGTACACTCAGATCTATAGTATTTCAACACTAAGCATCCTCATACACATCATATCTAACAATCATATATATCTAAGAAGAACATAGAATAAGTGGATATATCAAAGCACATAGCATAAGCAAAGATAAACACATTGAATCACAACACAGAGCATAAAACACAGATTTATGTGGTTCACCCCCACCTTGGGGCTATGCCCACAAGATCTTCTTTATTATCGTCTTCAATCCGTTACAAGCACAAAGCCTCCAAAACCCTTGTTCGCATAGGACAAAATATATGCGCAGCTCGCTAGATACTCCTTCCTTGCATTGCAACACTTATCTTTCTATAGCAACCTCACAGTAGCTTGCACTTAGCCTTTTAATCCTTACACAGTTCACACATAGTACTTATTCAACATCACATAGATGCACTACCAATTGCACTAAGCAATCACATCTACTACTCCTTACATTGTCTATCATTCTATTTATACATTACAAAAGTGGGCCTGAGCGTGGGTAAACCCATGGGCCGACATCCCTTTCCCATTACATATTCCCAAAAAACCAAAAAGGACCCAAAAGGGGGCCTAGCTTCCGCAATTTTCGCTTCGCTTTGCACTTTGTCTTCAACAGGCTGTTGAAGTCCCAAAAAAGGCCAATTATGACCAAATGTTCCTCAAAAATTGGTCAAGGGCAAACAATTTCTAAAATGAGAGAGCTTTGCCTCTTATTTATACTCTCCAAGTAGCTTCCTTAAAAACATCTTTTAGGTCACTTTGCCCACTTTCCTTATTTTATGGTTAACCCACTTCTAATTTATCCATTAAATTTATTGTTGAAATAATTTATTTTGTATTCACTTTGAATTATAGTACACTCATAACTTCACTTTATTATTTACCTTTTAAAATCTCTTAAACCACTTTGACTACTTTGACCTTTGGGGGCTTCTAGATGACATATGAGGGTCCTCCAACTTTGTAAGGCCATAAGTCTCAAACCATGAGGATTTATGTGACGTTCCACATACCACTAGAAATGGAATGAAATCTACTATCCATATATAATAGTATTACCTGAAAATATATCAAAACTCATACCATTATTCATCAAACAAACTTGGGTCCATTACCTAAACCTGGGTTCTCCAACTTCTCATGGCCATAACTTTCTAACTGTGAGGAGTTATGTGACATTCCACATACCATCAGAAATGGCATGAAAAGCACTATCCATATAGGATAGTTTCACTTAAAAATTCACTGAATTTCATCTCATTATTCCACAAATGAGCATGGGTTCTCTAACCATACTTCTAGGATAACACAATCTGCAAAGTGTCTTCCCATGAGGGATTTCACCATAAGGGGACCACTTTGGAGTTCATCCATCTGTATTTCCTATCAACCATGACAAGAAAATAATGATTCATCTTTACATCAAACAAACTTGGGTCCATTACCCAAACCTTTGTGCTATCAAGATTTCTTCAAGCGTTGACATCAATGACAACTAACCTTAATCAACAATCTCCCCCTTTGGCATTGATGGAAACACTCTGATGAAATATTGAAATCATATCACTCATGCTCCCCCTAGAACCATGCCTCTGTCCTCTGCATATGATAAATCTCCCCCCCTTTGTCATCAATGGCAAAGGTATCTTTCCATCTAGGGCTGCTCCCCCTGACTGAACCATCCTCTTATGGTGCTTCCTTGTGTACATCTAAGACATATAAGATAAGCATTAAAAAAGAATTCATTTTGGAGTAGAAATAAATCCAAGTCTCTGGCGAAGATATTCAAAGGCTTCTCATGGAAGAGGTTTTGTAAAGATGTTTGCCACTTGTTATTTTGTGCCCACATACTCAACTCTGATGTTATTTTCTGCAACCTACTCCTATAGAAAGTGATACTTGATTATAATGTGCTTCGCCTTGGAGTGCATCACTGGGTTCTTTGAGATACTGATGGCGCTTGTATTATCACAATAGATTGGAATGGGATCATCATACTCAACCTGTATATCTATCAGAGTTTGTTTCATCCAAAGAACCTGTATACAACATGATGTTGCTGCAATATACTCTGCCTCAGTTGTAGATAAGGATACTAATGATTGTTTCTTGCTTAGCCATGATACTAAACACTCACCCAAGTAGAATGTTGCTCCACTGGTGCTTCGTCGGTCATCAATACAACCTGTCCAATTTGCATCTGTGTAGGCCATAAGTGAGAGATCCTTTCCTTTTGGATACCATAATCCAAACTCTTCTGTTCCTTTGAGATATCTGGAGATCCTTTTCACTGCTAATACATGTGATTCCTTTGGTGCTTCCTGAAATCGTGCCACTTGTCCAATTGCCTGCAATACATTTGGTCTGCATGCTGTTACATATAGTAGGCTACTAATCATTGACCTGTATTGCCTCTGATCTGTAGAATTTGAATCATCATCTTTTCTCAACTTGCAACTGGTTTTCATGGGAGTGATAACTGGTTTGCAATCTTCCATTCCAAACCTCTTTAGCATTTCTACGATATACTTGGTTTGAGAAATAAATATGCCTTGGTTTCTTTGATGTATGTGAAGTCACAGAAAGAAGGATAGTTCTCCAAGTAACGACATTTCAAATTCATTATGCATTTCTTTTGCAAACTTCTGGTTTAACCTGTCATCATCACTACCAAAAATAATATCATCAACATAAACTTCAAATAATAAAATATTACCTTGACTTACCTTGATGTAGAGGTTGCTATCTGCACTTCCTTTTCTGAACCCTCCCTATTGCAGATAATTATCCAATCTAGAGTACCATGCTCTAGGAGTATGTTTTAGACCATACAAGGCCTTCTTTAATTTACACACATAATCTACATTCTATGACAACTAAAATCCTTCTGGTTTTTCAATGTAGATTTCTTCTTCAAGTTCCACATTCAGAAAAGATGATTTTACGTCCATTTGATATACTGTAATATTTTTAGAGCATGCATAAGCTAAAAAAAAAGCGGATTGCTTCCATTTTGGCAACTAGGGAAAATGTCTCTTCAAAGTTGATTCCTTCAATATGTGCATATCCTTTACGTACCAATCTAGCTTTGTTCCTTGTAAATTGTCCATCTTCATTCAATTTATTCCTGAAAACCCATTTTGTGCTGATCACATTCTTATTCTTTGTTCTTGGAACCAATTTCCAAGTGTCATTTTTCTCTATTTGATCCATTTATTCATCCATGGACTTATTCCAAGATTCATCCTTGTTGGATTCTTCAAAAAAATTTGGTTGAATTGTAGATAAGAGTGCTAGGTGTGTTTGTTCTGGTGAAAGAATTATTCTTCTAGTCTCAACTCGTGCATCTTTGATTCCAATAATCTGATCTGAAGAATGATTCTTCTGTACTCGTTTACTAAGTGTCTTTGGAGACACTTGCTAAACTTTCTCTTATGATTTTGTCAGTTTCTCTTCATCTTCCTCTTCTTCTTTTTCATCTTCTACTTCTTATTCTAAGGGATGTTTCATTGAATCATTTTCTTCTTTTGATTCTGGTCTTCCTGTTTCATCAATTTTTACGTTGATGATTTTCACAACTTTGTTCAATCTTCGATTGTAACACTTGTTTGCTTTCCTTATACTCGAGTAACCAACAAATACTCTTTTGTCCACACGAGAGTCAAACTTTCCCATTCCACCATCTTCTCTTTTGATATAGCATTTTCTTCCAAAAAATCTGAAGTGATTTACATTTGCTAGTCTTCCTTTCCATAGTTCGTAAGGATTTTTGTCAGTGTTGTTTCTGAGCATTACTCTGTTTTGAATGTGAACTATTGTATGCACTCCCTGTGTCCAAAAAATATCTGTTAATTTCAAATCCATTAACATTGTTCGAGCCATTTCCTGTACTATCTTGTTATTTCTTTCAAATACTCCATTATGTTGAGGTGTCCAAGCAACGAAGAATTTCCTTTTTATTCATTGATTGTTGTAGTAGTCCACAAATTCCTTTGAGGTGAACTCTCTTGCATTATCATATCTCAAGCATTTGATTTTTGAATCCATTTCATTTTCAACCATTTCCTTGTAGATCTTGAAGTTTTCAAAAGTTTTTGACTTATTCTTGAGAAAGCAAACTACAATCATTCTTGTATAATCATCAACTAATAACATGAAGTATTTCTCACATTTTAATCTCTTTGTTTTAGTTGTTCCAACTAGATCAATATGCACAATTTCCAGTGGTGTTGTTGTTGAATATTCCTTTGATTTAAACTTGGTCTTTGTTTTCTTTCCTTGTTGACAATGCTTGCATAAAGTGTTGGATGGTTTTGTGATCTAGGGCATTTATCTGACTTCTTCTCTTTTCTTGACTTTGACAAGGTTATCAAAATGTATGTAAACCATTATTCTATGCCATATCCAACTTTTATCTTCCTTTCCTAGACAACGTTTTTCATTTCCAATTTCACTTAACACATATATGCTGCTTGAAGTTCTTGCAGCTGTAGCGACCAATTTCCCTGAACCTTCTTTTCTTATATCACACTTTTGTGAATCAAAAGTAATTTTATGACCTTAGTCACACATTTGACTCAAACTTAGAAGATTATGTTTCATATCTTCTACTAGTAGAACATTTTCTGCCTTTTCATTCTTTTTCCCAATTCAGACTGTGCCTTTTCCAATTATTTTGACTGAATCATCATTTCCGAAAGAGACTGATCCATATCTTTCCTTTTGTAATGTAAGAAACTTGTCTCTATCACCTGTCATGTGTTTTGAACATCCACTGTCAACATACCAACCGCGTTTCTTTTGCTTATCAGTTAGAGAAATTTTGCATTCTTTATTGCTATACTGATCTTGCTTTCTTATCCATGTCATTTTCTGAGGTTCATGTCTGTGATTGTTGTTATTCTGTTGAGGTTTTCTGGGAAGGACTATCATTTTGAAATATTTGGTCATGTGTCCAAAATGGTTATATTTGTAACATTCCACTTTAGTGCTAAGAGATTCAAACCCGTTGTAACTTCTTCTCTGTGTTTCACTAGGTCTTCTTGAATAAGCCCTTTGTGTATGACTCTCAAAGTTGTTATTTTTCCTGTTGTTAGCTCTGCAATTCATAGCTTTATGTCCAAAATTATTACATGCATAACATAAACAAAAAAAAATATTTTGATACTTGGGAGTTGAAGATCTTCTGAAAGGGGGTTCTCTTATGAATCCTTCTTCTTCTTGAGGACTATTTGTTTGTTGTTGATTCTGAAATCTGAATCTTCTTGGTGGAGGAGTGTCCCTGTAATATTCCTTGTATATATTCCTATCCCCTTTGATTGTTTCTGCATAACTTTTTGGATATGTTTCTTTCTCTGTTGGTTTGGATCTTGATTCCTTTTCTATCCGATTGTATCCAAGTCCGAACTTGTCAAGATGAGATTTTTAACTGTTGATAATGTCATCCAGAACTTTTGAGCTATTCTGCATATTTTTCTTTTGAATATCCTTTCTTAGTGTGACAATATATGCTTCCAAGTTTCCAATGATCTCGTCCTTTTCTTCTAACTTTTCTTTGAGTGCTTCATCAATTCTTATATCTTCTTCTATTTGAACTTTCAATTTTGTGATCATTTATTCTAGTTCTCAAGTGTCCTTTTTCTTGTCTACTTCTTCTTGTAGTTTCTTGTTTTTCTTGTTTTCTTTTCTGATAACTTCTATGGCGCACATTAATTCTTCTTGAAAGTCAACTTGTGCCTTGTTAGGGTCCTATAATTATAGGCGAGTCGATTCTTCGACTGTTGATTTGGCATCTCTCCTGGTGACGAAGTATGGCTCAGGTGATTCCGTTTTCCTCCCTCCATTCTTGTCGCCCAATCCCCTATCACTCTATTGCATCCTTCATCCATGCTGCATCCTCACCCCCTTGTCCTTTGTCAGCCTCCATTATCCCGCCTTCCATCCCTGCATGAACAGACTTAGGATAAACAATGCTAACAATGTAGTTAGTCTAGATTAAACTAACAAATAAATGACTATTTAATAATTAATTAATTA
>ML778881.1:46783-69714 GCA_009831015.1 Picea engelmannii
TTATGAGTATTCAAGATGTGTATGGTGGTCTCTATAATCATAAAAGTTTACTATGTTAGAAATGATGACATTTGATTCAATGTTGTATAGGTGTACTAAGTGAACTATGACATTTTCATGGTATTTTTAAAATTTGGGTCATTGTGCAGTACTCCACACATAGTAATCTATCAAGAAATTATTTATTTGCTTAAAACCTTTTTCTCCTTCCCATAGATAGTTTTCATTGAAGTTGAATTTATTTCATTTCATTTTCCTCTTGCATGGTTTAAAGAGTCGAGTCAAAACACCATCAGTTTCACGACCACTCCTTTGAGTAACAATAGCCTAAAATAAAGTGCTAATTAAAATTTATCTAGCAACTTTTCTAGGGCTCTTCAAACCCATCTTAGCTTAGGTGTAGAGCTTTGGAATATGATTGTGAGAATAACTTTCCAAAGATGATAAACAAACATAAAGCCTTGAGTTAGGGAGTGAAATCCAGTTTCTATATCACTGACTTTGGGAAGCCCTTCTAACACAAGGTTCAATCACGAGGTTGCAATGGGTCCTCAGAGTAATCAACCCTGCTTTGTTGGTCTTGGTGTCGACTGTCAACTCTCCCCCCTCTGCTTTGGTATAGTAGGTGGTACCATAGAGGCCATAATATTTTAGACTTCCTACACAAGGTGAAAACACAAGGAAGGTGGTGTTGTACCTGGGATCGACGTTTGCTAGACTCACTCGGATTCCTTAGAGGTTTTCCCACTCCTCGGTGAGGTAACTTGCACCAGGGCATTGGTTTGTTAAGTAGGTTGTCAACGTAACTTTCCCACCTACCGAAAATCATCCCCTTCGCACATCAATTCTGCGATGTTGGATTCCATCACCAACTAGCGCTTCTTTGTGAGAAGGTTTGTTTTCATGCTTGACTCCTAGATTAATTAGCGTGTGTTGTTTTTTCTCGTTAGTTGGCCTTAGGATTGAGTTTGTGTCTAATGGAATCAATTTCAGGTTAATTCCTCATTTGATCAATACAAAATATGGATACAATTAAAATAAAAGGTAATAAAGAGGTAACAAATAGATCATACCTAACTTACGTATTATAATTCTCCAACATTGTTATTTACACTTAGTGCAACAAACACCAAATGGAATGGTTTACACAAGGTCAATGGACTAGGTGACTATATTTTCCATCGACTCTCGAGGCAGTGTTTCATAAATTGGACTCTTGGCCAATTCCCGCTCAGGGCATAAAAGACTAATGGAGCAACATTTTTGCGTTCCATGAGATGCTACAAGATTGTTTAGGCATGGAATAGGTGACCGAATTATCCATCCTCTCTTGAGAAATGGTTTTGTAAATTGGCCCCTTAATCCAAAATTTTCATTGCTTCAAATTGAGAAAACACTAGTTCTCGAAATCAATGATTAAATCAACTTTTGAGGCATGGCCCTCATGAGTGGGGGGTTCTCTAGATGAAATCCTATCCCAGGAATACATCATACTCGATGGTTCCTCAATCCGAGTCCTGATATTCGTTATATGCCTAGTTGCAAGTCACATCCCAAACCATTTCTGGGACTCTTGGTCAATTGCTCCTGAGGGCATAAAAACCTAACTTAACAACATTTTTGAGTTCCGTGAGATGCTGCAAGATTGTTTAGGTGTGGAATAGGTGACTATATTTTCCATCCACTCCTAAGGCACGATTTCATAAATTGGACCCCTTAATCCAAATGTTGGTTTGCTTCAAACTGAGAAAAACACTAGTTCTTGAAATCAATGAGTAAAGACACTTCTGAGGCATGGCACCCGATTGAAATCCTATGCCAGGAATCCATCGAAGTTGAAGGTTACTCAATTTGAGTATCAATTTTTGTTTTATGCCTAGTTGCAAGTCGCATCCCAAACCATTTCGAGTACTCTTGGCAATTCATCCTCAGGTCATAAAATCCTAACAGAGCAGCATTTTTGAGCTCCATGAGATTCTGCATGCTTGTTTAGGCATGGACTATATGACCACATTTTCCATCCGCTCCCGAGGCATGGTTTCGTAAATTGGACCCCTAAATCCAAATGTTGCATTGCTTCTTACTCAGAAAAACACTAGTTATTGAAATCGATGAAAAGAACAACTTCCGAGGGGTTGGAACCGAGAGTGAGGGGTGCTCTAGCTAAAATTATATGTGATAAATCCAACATAGATGATGGTTCCTCAATATGAGCCTCGGTTTTCGTTAATGCCCAGTTGCAAGTCGCATCGCAAACCATTTCAGGGACTCTTGGCCAATTCCCGCTCAGGGCATAAAAGACTAACGAAGCAACATTTTTGAGCTCTGCGAGATGTTACAAGATTGTTTAGGCATGGAATAGGTGACCAAATTATCCATCCACCCCTGAGGCATGGTTTCGTAAATTGGCCCCTTAATCCAAATGCTGCATTGCTTCAAACTGAGCAAAACACTAGTTCTCGAAATCAATAATTAAAGCAACTTATGAGGCATGGAACCTGTGAGTGAGGGGTGATATAGATGAAATCCTATCCTAGGAATCCATAAGATTTGACGGTTCCTCAATCCGAGTCTTGATATTCATTATATGCGTAGTTGTAAGTCGCATCCCAAACCATTTCAGGGACTCTTGGTCAATTGCTCCCGAGGGCATAAAAACCAAATAGACCAACATTTTTGAGTTCCGTGAGATGCTGTAAGATTTTTTAGGTGTGGAATAGGTGACTATATTTTCCATCCACTCCCGAGGCACGGTTTCATAAATTGGACCCCTTAATCCAAATGTTGGTTTGCTTCAAACTGAGCAAAACACTAGTTCTCAAAATCAATGAGTAAAGCAACTTCCAAGGAATTTCACCTTTGAGTGATGGGTTCTCTAGCTGAAATCCTATGCCAGGAATCCATTGGAGTCAATGGTTTCTTAATCTGAGTCTCAGTTTTTCATTTTATGCCCAGTTGCAAGTTGCATCCCAAACCATTTCAGGGACTCTTAGCAATTCCTCCTTAGAGCATAAAAGCCTAACAGAGAAACATTTTTGAGCTCCATGAGATTCTGCATGCTTGTTTAGGCATGGAATAGGTGACCACATTTTCCATCCCCTCCTGAGGCATGGTTTCATAAATTGGACCCCTAAATCCAAATGTTGCATCGCTTCTTACTGAGAAAAGCACTAGTTATCGAAATAGATGAAAAAAACAAATTCTGAGGGGTTGGAACTGGGAGTGAGTGGTGCTATAGCTAAACTACTATTCCAGGAATCCAAAAGAGATGATGATTCCTCAATACGAGTCTCGATTTTTGTTTTATGCCCAGTTGCAATTCGCATCCCAAACCATTTCGGGGACTCTTGGCCAATCCCCACTCAGGGCATAAAAGACTAACATAGCAACATTTTTGTGTTCTATGAGATGTTGCAATCTTGTTTAGGCATGGAATAGGTGACCAAATTATCCATCCTCTCATGAGGCATGGTTTTGTAAATTGGCCCCTTAATTCAAATGATGCATTGCTTCAACTTGAACCAAACACTAGTTCTCGAAATCAATGATTAAAACAACTTTTGAGGCATGGCGCCCATGAGTGAGGGGTGATCTAGATGAAATCCTATCCTAGGTATTGATTGGAGTCGACGGTTCTTCAATCTGAGTCACGATATTCGTTATATTCCCAGTTGCAAGTCACATCCCAAACCATTTTAGGGACTCTTGGCCATTTTCTCCTGAGGGCACAAAAACCTAACGTAGTATCATTTTTGAGTTCCGTGAGATGATGCAAGATTGTTTAGGCATGGAATAGGTGACTATATTTTCCACCCACTCCCAATGCATGGTTTCATAAATTTGACCCCTTAATCCAAATGTTGGTTTGCTTCAAATTGAGCAAAACACTAGTTCTCGAAAGAAATGAGTAAAGAAACTTTCGAGGCATGGCGCCTGGGAGTGAGGAGTTATCTAGCTGAAATCCTATGCCATGAATCTATCAGAGTATACGATTCCTCAATCTGAGTCTCAATTTGTGTTTTATGCCCAGTTGCAAGTCGCATCCCAAACCATTTCTGGGACTCTTGGTAATTCATCCTTGGGGCATAAAATCCTAACAGAGCATCATTTTTGAGCTCCATGAGATTCTGCATGCTTGTTTAGGCATGGAATAGGTGACCACATTGTACATTTTCTCCCGAGGCATGGTTTCGTAAATTGGACCCATAAATCTAAATGTTGCATTGCTTCTTACTGAGCAAAGCACTAGTTATCAAAATCGATGAAAAAAACAACTTTCAAGGGGTTGGAAACGAGAGTGAGGGGTGCTCTAGCTAAAATCCTATGAGAGGAATCCAACAAAGATGACGGTTCCTCAATCTGAGTCTCAGTTTTCATTTTATGCCCAGTTTCAAGTCACATCCCAAACCATTTCAGGGACTCTTGGCCAATTCTCGCTCAGGGAATAAAAGACTAACGAAGCAACATTTTTGAGTTCCGTGAGATACTACAAGCTTGTTTAGGCATGGAATAGGTGACCAAATTATCCATCTGCTGCCGAGGCATGATTTCGTAAATTGGCCCCTTAATCCAAATGTTGCATTACTTCAAACTAAGCAAAACACTAGTTCTCGAAATCAATGATTAAAGAAACTTCTGAGGCATGGCACCCGGGAGTGAGGGGTGGTCTAGCTGAAATACTATCCCAATAATCCATTGGAGTTGACAGTTTCTTAATTTGACTCTTGATATTCGTTATATGCCTAGTTGCAAGTCGCATCACAAACCATTTCAGGGACTCTTGGCCAATTGCTCCCGAGGGCATAAAAACCTAACGGAGCAACATTTTTGAGTTCCGTGAGATGCTGCAATATTGTTTAGGCATGGACTAGGTGACTATATTTTCCATCTGCTCCCGAGGCATAGTTTCATAAATTGGACCCCTTAATTCAAATGTTGGTCTGCTTCAAACTAAGCAAAACACTAGTTCTCGAAATCAATGAGTAAAGCAACTTCTGAGGCATGGCACCTAGGAGTGTGTGGTGATCTAGGTGAAATCCTATCCCAGAAATCCATCGGAGTCGATGGTGTTGGCATGTTTTTAGACATAAGGCATAGTATTTGTTTGCCATTGATGGCAAGCTCAGCCCGATGATGATGAACAAGAGAAAGTGGCAAGACCAGTAATGCAACGATGATTGCATGATGAACAAGAGAAAGTGGAAAGACCAGCAACACAACGATGATTGCATGATGAACAAGAGAAAGTGGCAAGACCAGCAACGCAACGATGATTGCATGGTAGAAAGTCCTGAAATGTGAAAGGACAGAGCATGTCAAATAACTCCATTTTGGAGTTTCACAGATCGGGAACTCGGAGTTTCAGATACCAGGTTTTGGAAGTGTAGAAACACTCCACCAAAGGAGTCTCGAAGTCGCGAAATGAGAAATGCCAAAATCCCAAATCAGGCACAACAAAGACTTGTGAATTCGTGATATATTCCTAACCATCGGATCAAGGATTGATCTGGACCATTGATCAGACACGACAAAGGCCCGTGAAGTTTTGATAAGATCTAGACCATTGGGTCCATAGGACACGTGGTGAAAGATCGTCATTTCGTTGACTGGAAAGTCAAAGGAACAGGGTTCCCTAACCTCTCAAATTCATGACATGCGAATTTGCAAAGTGCCTAAATGTGAAAAACACCTTTTGGTGTAGGTTTCGGTTATCGGGAGATTGAGAAGTCAAGAGTCGAAACTCTCCAAAACGGGAATCCCAAAGTCACGAAATGCGAAACCCTAAAATCCTGAAATAGGCACATCTACCAGAATTTTGGATACCGGGAGTTGGAGGAGTCAAGAGTCAAGACTCTTCATCATAGGAGTCCCGAAGTCGCAAAATGAGAAATTGCGAAATGTCAAAGACTCCATACTAGAGGTTCGGATACCAGGAGTTGGAGAAGTCAAGGACTCTCACGACAGGAAGCCCGAAATTGCGAAGTGCGAAAAATCAAAAAGTTGATCTGACTCCATTTCAAAGTTTCATAGACCGGGAGGTGGAGTTTTCAAGAGCTCTCACATCAAGAGTGTCGAAATCATGAAATGCCAAATTGTGAAATCGTGAAATGCCAAAATGCGAAATAGTGGAAGGTGCTAACAACTAGACTCCATTTCAGAGAGCTCAAATTGGAAAGTCAAGATGCTTGCATCTGAAATTCGCGACATGCAAAATTACGAAATGCCAAAATAATCGAAGCTAGTCTAGCTAAGCTCTTCTTTCGGAGTTTCGGGGTTCGCAACATGGAGTGTCAAGTTATCTCATCACAAGGAATGCTGAAATGCCAAAATGATGAATTACGAAATGGCGAAATAAGCATGAGATCCATTATTTAATCCAACGGTGCAAGTTAACTTGAATATGATCAAAGGGCTACTACTCCATATCACAGTTAATTGGACAGTTACAAATCAATTATCAAAACTGATTTATGATTCTTGATCGGTTGACATTTCAGTTGCTAAGACATTTTCTTTGCCTAAGAAGATTCGAAGTGTAATTGTCGTTATTGTTGTGTATAAAAGAAGAACATAGAGACTGTGTGTAGTGGGCTGTCGGGACTGAAAAATGAGTTGAACTGTAGAATTGAAAAACTACAGCATGTGCAGTGTGAAGAAAGCTTAGAGAGAAGGAACATAAGCTGAACAAAAGAGAAAAGGTGAAGAGAGAAGATTGTGCACACATCGAAGAGGATGATAAGGACAAAGAAAGAGCAGATAGAAAGAGACAACAAGTCAAGCCAAATATGAACAGAGCATAAGAATAATGTAACAGAGAAGAATTAAAGAATAGTGTAGAATTGATTTATCTGTGTGTTGGTTATTCAATCATTTATTTGTAATCAGGGAGGTAGGGAGGTGCTAGGGAGGATTGTTGTCCTCAAAGGTTAAAGTGGGTGCTTGAACACAGGGAGTTGTAGCTTCCATCTGGTTGCAGCCAGAGAAACCAGGGTGGCAGGGTGGTGCAAGGGAGAACAAGTGTTCTCTTTTATACAAGTTGGAGCCTGTGTAACTAGAAGTAGGTGCTTCCATCCAGTTGGTGCTGGAACACTAAGGGAGTTGGTGATTCCTTCTAGTGGGTGCTAGAGAAACCAGAGAGTTGGTGCTCTCAAACAAGTTGGAGCTTGTAAAACAGAGGTAGTAGCCTCACATTGAGTTGGTGCTCAATTATAGATGATGTACAAAACTTAAAAGACTGCCTATCATTTCGAAGAAGAAGAGGTTTTCTCCCTTTATGGGTTTCCTCGTGAAAATCTGTCTCTCTGTATATCTTATGTGTGACTGATGCTCATTATTTATGTTGTCCATATGCTGTATAATATTGATGATCACTTGAATAAAGTTTAAGAATTGTTTAATTGAAATTAAAATTGTTTAAGCACAGTAACAACTGATTCACCCCCCCCTCTCAGTTGTCTTAGTAATTTCAACAATTGGTATCAGATCGGGTACCTTTTATTTAAATGTATATCCGTAATTTTAAACATGACAAGTCATGAAGGGACTTCAGCCAGTAAGCCTCCTCTGTTTGATGGAACAATTTTTTCCTTTTGGAAGGTTAGAATGAGAACATACCTAATGGCCTTAGGTGCTGATGTTTGGGATGTAGTAGAGACTGGATACATAAAGCTTGTTGTGCTAGCCTCCAAGGATGATAAGTTAGAATTTAGTTTTAATGCTAAGGGAATGAATGCTATCTTGAATGGACTTGCAGAAGCCAAGTTTGTAAAGGTGATGCATCTTCAAACTGCCAAAKAAATGTGGGACAAACTTATTAGCAACTATGTAGGAAATGAGAAAGTAAAAGATGCTAAACTTCAAACATTTAGGTTGAAGTTTGAACAACTAAATATGAATGAAGATGAAATAGTTATCAAGTATTTTTTAAGAGTTGAAGAACTTGTGAATGCCATGAAGGGTCTTGGTGAGAAGTTTGAAGAATCACTCTTAGTTCAAAAGATTCTAAGATCTTTGCCTGATAAATTTAATCCAAAAGTCTCTGCAATAGAAGAACTAAATGATCTTAAAACTTTGTCCATTGATCAACTTCTAGGAACTTTAACTGCATATGAAATGAAAATTAACAAAGATAAATCCATTACTAGAGAAGCATCGTTTAAAGCAGACAAGAATACTGATTCAGAATTAGATGATATTGAGGCAAAATTTGTGAGAAGATTAAAGAAAGGATCAGGAAAATATCAAGGCAAGTTGCCCTTCAAATGATTTAACTATGGTAATATAGGACATTTTGCATCTAAGTGTCCCCATCAGAAAAAGGACCAGAAATCTGATGATGAAAAGAATTACAAATACAAGAAATATAGTAAGAAGAAAATTTTGGTTGCAAATAATGACAATTCCTCATAAGACACCGATAGTGACTCTTCCTATGAAGATAAGGTAAATGACTTCATGCTTATGGCCAAAGAGGATTATGATAATAAAATCACAGGTAGTGATGATAATGATGAAGAAGTTGTAGTTGATATGGAAGGAGAACTGATTAGTGCACTAGAAGAAATTGACAGACTCAGAGTTAAGAACATAAAGAAAAAACATTTGCTGATACAGTTCAAGAAAGACAGTAAACAACCTGATGGAGACTCTGCCTTGCTGAAAGTGGAATTAGAAGAGGCAAAGAAAATAGAAGACATACGGAAAAAATAGTTTTCAGAGAAGAAAGATAGGTGTGAATCTTTAGAAGAAGAGATAGTAAAAACCAGAAAAGAAATGGAGAAATTTAAGGGATTGTATCACCAAAATCTGCCAAGTATTAAAGCCTCGGAAGGATTAACCTCCATTCTAAATTAGCAAAGAAACCCAAAGTTGAAAGTTGGATTGGAGTATGAAGAAGGATCAAGTAGTGATCATCCAAGTAATACAAAACCTATCAAGTTTTTCAAATCCTCAAACATTGACAACAGTCACTCTACAGAAACAAAGAAAGAAAATCAACCACCAAGAAGGAATGAAAGAAAAAATACCAGAACCGAATCCATAGATCAGAGAGATTATCGACATGAAAGAAATCGACCTCCTCAAAGAAGACGTATTTTTTCAAGGTACAAAGATTTTTTCTATGGTTATTGTTTTTTTCTTCTCTAATTTTGGTCACAAAGCTATAAACTATTCTTTAAGATTTAGATATGAGCAATCAAGTTTTTCAAGGAATAATTATCTGCCACTACAAAGATTGAGATAGCCAAGTAACAAACAATCACAGACTATAAATCATGTGATGACTAGGAGAATGACACAGATGAAACACAACAACAGTTATGAGCATAAGAATTGTTATGATATTTTATTCTGTGAACCAGAACGTCACAACTGCCATAATTATGGACATAAAGCTGTAGACTGTCACTTAAAGAATTACAAGTCAGATTTGATCGCCACTGTTGAAAATGTCAAGGTTTGGAAGAAGAAAGCAGATGACAAGTGTGGACTAGTGTTATCAGCCCAAAGACAAAAGAATCCCTAGTATATTGATAGTGGATGTTCCAAACATATGACTGGAGAAAAAAGTAATTTTCTAACTCTAAGTGATATCAAATCAGGGAATGTAACTTTTGGAAATGATGCACCAGGAAAAATAAAAGGTAAAGGAATGGTAAGTTTGAGTAATGGCAAAGGGAAAGCTCAAGATGTGCTATTTGTAGAAGCTTTGAAACATAATCTGCTTAGTGTTAGTCAAGTCTGTGACCGAGGATGTGAATTCATTTTTACCTCTAAAGACTGTAGAATAAAATCTGTGAATTCAGGACAACTAGTTGCAAAAGGGATAAGAACAGAAAACAATGTCTATGTGTTAAAATAAGAAAAAGAAGAATGCCACTTAAGAAAATATGATGAAAGTTGGCTATGGCATAGGAGACTTGAACACCTAAATTTTGATCATATAATCAAGCTAAGAATCGATGGGGTAGTAAAAGATCTTCCGAAGATATCAAAACCATATGACTCTGTTTGTAAACCTTACTAGATTGGAAAACTTACTCGTACTCAGTTCAAATATAAAAACTTTCCTTCAACAGAAAAACCTCTCAAGTTAGTACATATGGATTTATGTGGACCATCAAGGAAAGAAGGTACAGGAAAATACAATTATTTTATGTTGATAATTGATGATTATTCTAGACTAACATGGGTTGTCTTTTTGAAGGAAAAATTTGAAGCATTTGAAAAATTCAAAGTGTTTAAGGCTCTAAATGAGAATCAAATAGGAAAAATATAAAAGGCAGTGAGGTCTAATAGAGGAGGAGAGTTTAGTTCATGAATCTTCAAAGAGTTATGTGATAAACATGGGATCAAAAGAGAGCACACAATTCCAAGTACTCCACAACAAAATGGAGTTGTTGAGAGGCAGAATAGATAAGTACAACAAATGGAAAGATCAATGATGAATGAAAGGAACATACCTCAGACATATTGGGTAGAAGCAATTCATATAGTTGTTCATATCCTTAACAAAGATCATCTCAGGCCACACAGTGACAACACTCCTTATGAGCTATGGTTTGGAATACCTACTTCAATCAATCATTTTAAAGTCTTTGGGAGTAAGTGTTATATCAAGAACAATGATGAAAATATTGGCAAATATGATGACAGGGTTGATGAAGGTATATTCTTGGGTTATGATACAAATAGGAAAGGGTACAGATGTTATAATAAGAGGCTGCATAAACTAGTTGATTGTATAGACATAAAAGTTAATGAAGAAATCCCAGTCAGAAATGTAAGCAGTGTTGAACCAAGAACAAAAGATATAGTTGAAGATGAAGATGAATATGTCCAAGGATCAGAAAGAGAAGAATCTGAATCAGATGAAGACATGAATACTCCGACTGACACAAATCAGCAGAAAGAAGCAAAATCACCTCTTAGAATTGTTAGAAAGAATCATCCTGAAAATCAGATAATTGGAGATATAAATAAAGGAGTTCAGATAAGAAGGAAATTGATTAAAGACTCGGAACAATCTCATGTTTCTTTTTTTATCTATGACTGAACCTAAAATTTTTGTTGAAGCCAACCAATATGATGATTGGATTAGAGCAATGAATGAAGAGCTTGATAAGATTGAGAAGAACAATACTTGGGAGCTTGTCCCTAGACCTAAAGATAAAAATGTAATAGGTTCCAAATGGGCGTTCAAGAATAAAATGAATGAAAAATGACAAGTTGTTAGAAATAAAGCCAGATTGGTCTGTAAAGGGTATGCACAAGTTGAAGGTTAGGACTTTGATGAAACTTTTGCACCAATGGAAAGATTGGAAGCAATCATAATTTTTCTTTCTTACTCATGTCATAAGAACTTTAAAGTTTATCAGATGGATGTTAAGTCAGCATTTCTTAATGGAGATCTAGAGGAAGAAGTATATATGGAGCAACCTGAAGGATTCTCATTGACGGATAATCCGGATTATGTTTGCAAGCTAAAGAAGGCCTTATATGGACTGAAACAAGCACCACGAGCTTGGTATTATATACTGGACAAATTCTTACATGACAAAGGGTTCAAGAAAGGTACTGTTGACAACAATCTCTACATTAAGTCTGAAGGTGATAATTTACTAGTTGTTTTTGTTTATGTAGATGATATTATTTTTGGTTGTACTAATGAATGATATGTCCAATGGTTTGCTAACTCTATGCAAACAGAGTTTGAGATGTCCATGATAGGAGAATTGTCATATTTTCTTGGCTTACAAGTAAATCAAAGTTCTGCAAGAATATTTATCTCTCAAGAAAAATATTTGAAAGAGATGTTGAAGAAATTTTAGATGGAGGATTCCTCTTCTGTTAGCACACCTATGGTGGTTGGTTGCAAGCTTAGTAAAGATGATATCTCACTTGATGTTGATCAAATGACATATCGCTCTATGATAGGAAGTCTTCTGTACATCACATCATCCCATCCTGATATAATGCAAGTTGTTGGAATGGTAGGTTGTTATCAGTATGCTCTTAAACAAATTCATTTGGTAGCTATCACAAGGATATTCAAATACTTGAAGGGAACAATGACTTATGGTCTGTGGTATCCTAGAAATCAGAATTTCCAGTTAACTGCTTATTCAGATGCAAATTGGCCAAACTGTGTTGATGAGAGAAAAAACACCAGTGGAGGAGCATTCTTTCTAGGTGACTCATTAGTAGCATGGCTTAGTAAAAAGAAAGGATCCATTTCATGATCAACTACAGAGGCAGAATACATTGCTTCTGCTACTTGCTGCACACAAATTTTATGGATGATAAAAACACTTGCAGATTTGAAGGTAATATATACTGATCCCATTCCAATTCACTGTGATAACACCAATTCTATTAGTGTCTCCAAGAATCTTTTTCTTCATTCCAAGACTAAGCATATCCCAATAAAATACCATTTTCTCAGAGAACAAGTTACAAATAGAATTGTTCAGCTGAATTATATTCCTTCCAGAAAACATATTGCTGATATCTTTACTAAATCATTAGCAACAACCCCTTTTGGATATCTTCGTCAAAAGTTGGGGGTTATAATTTCTTGTGTCTAATCTGTTCACCTGGTTAGGGGGAGTACTTATTGAATATCTGGTGTATTTCTAAGATGCTCATAGTTGACAGGGGGAGTATGTACTGCAACAAATYAGGGGGAGCATGTTTCTTCTTTGACATTAATGTCAAAGAGGGAGAAAGTGTGGTAATTTCAAGGAGGCTATAGTTGCTACAGTGGAATGGATTTCAAGGATGCTACAATGGTATAGTTATAGTTTCATGTTTTTMAAGGGGTTTCCATCAATGCCAAAGGGGGAGATTGTTGGAATGTTTTTAGACAGAAGGTAGACTATTTGTTTGTCATTGATGGCAAGCTCAACCCGATGATGATGAACAAGAGAAAGTGGCAAGACCAGCAACRCAACAATGATTGCATGATGAACAAGAGAAAGTGGCAAGACCAGCAACGCAATGATGATTGCATGATGAACAAGAGAAAGTGGCAAGACCAGTAGCACAACGATGATTGCATGATGAATAAGAGAAAGTGGCAAGACCAACAACGCAATGATGATTGCATGGCAGAAAATCCTGAAATGCGAAAGGACAAAGCATGTCAAATAACTCCATTTTGGAGTTTCATGGATCGAGAAATCGAAGTTTCGGATACCAGGTGTTAGAAGTGTAGAAACACTTCACCACAAGAGTCTCGAAGTCGTGAAATGTGAAACGTCGAAATCCTGAATCAGGCACAACGAAGACTTGTGAATTTGTGATATATTCCTAACCGTCGGATCAAGGATTGATCTGGACCATTGATTAAACACAACAAAGGCCCGTGAAGTTTTGATAAGATCTAGACCGTTGGGTCCATAGGAAACGTGGTGAAAGATCGTCATTTCGCTGACTGGAAAGTCAAAGGAATAGGGTTCCCTAACCTCTCAAATTCACGACATGTGAAATGCCGAAGTGCCGAAATGTGAAAAGAACCTTTTGGTGTAGGTTTTGGTTACTGGGAGATTGATAAATCAAGAGTCGAAACTCTCCAACACAGGAATCCCGAAGTTGCGAAATGCGAAACCCCGAAATCCTGAAACAGACACATCTACCGAAATTTCGGATATCGGGAGTTGGAGGAGTTAAGAGTCAAGACTCTTCATCACAGGAGTCCCCAAGTCACGAAACCTGAAGTCACGAAATGAGAAATTGTGAAATGTCAAAGACTCCATACCGGAGGTTTGGATACCGGGAGTTGGAGAAGTCAAGGACTCTCACAACAGGAAGCCCGAAATTGCGAAGTGCGAAAAATAAAAAAAGTTGATCTGACTCCATTTCAGAGTTTCGTAGACCGAGAGGTGGAGTTGTCAAGAACTCTCACATCAAGAGTGCCAAAATCACGAAATGCCAAAATGTGAAATCGCGAAATGCCAAAATGCGAAATAGTGGAAGGTGCTAACAACTAAACTCCATTTCAGAGATTGTGACTTGGAAAGTCGAGATGCTTGCATATGAAATTCGCGACATGCGAAATTGTGAAATGCCGAAATGAGAAATGCCGAAATGATCGAAGCTAGTCTAGCTAAGCTCTTCTTTTGGAGTTTCGAGGTTCGCGACATGGAGTGTCAAGTTATCTCATCACAAGGAATGCCGAAATGCCAAAATTCCGAATTGTGAAATGGATAAATAAGCACGAGATCCATTATTTAATCCAATGGTGCAGGTGAAATTGAATATGATCGGAGGGCTACTGCTCCATCTCACAGTTAATTGAATAGTTACGAATCAGTTAGCAAAATTGATTCATGATTCTTGATCAGTTGGCGTTTCAGTTGCTGAGATGTTTTCTTTGCCTAAGAATATTTGAAGTGTAACTTCCGTTATTTTTGTGTATAAAAGAAGAACATAGAGACTGTGTGCAATGGGCTGTCAGGACTAAAAAATGAGTTGAACTGTACAATTGAAAAACTACAACATGTGTAGTGTGAAGAAAGCTTAGAGAGAAGGAACAGAAGCTGAACAAAAGAGAAAAGGTGAAGAGATCAGATTGTGCACATATCAAAGAGGATGAGAAGGACAGAGAAAGAACAGATAGACAGAGACAACAAGTCAAGCCAAATATGAACAGAGCAAAAGAATAATGTAGCAGAGAAGAATTGCAGAACAATGTAGAATTGGTAAGAATTGATTTATCTATGTGTTGGTTATTCAATCATTTATTTGTAATCAAGGAGGTAGGGAGGTGCTAGGGAGGACTGTTGTCCTCAGAGGTTCAAGTAGGTGCTTGAACATAGGGAGTTGTATCTTCCATCTGGTTGCATCCAGAAAAACCAGGGTGGCAGAGTGGTGCAAGGGAGAACAAGTGTTCTTTGTTATACAGGTTGGAGCCTGTGTAACTAGAAGTAGGTGCTTCCATCCAGTTGGTGTTGGAACACTCAGGGAGTTGGTGCTTCCTTCTAGTGGGTGCTAGAGAAACCAGAGAGTTGGTGCTCTCAAACAATTTGGAGCTTGTAAAACAGAGGTAGTAGCCTCACATTGAGTTGGTGCTCAATTATAGATGATGTACATAACTTAAAAGACTGCCTATCATTTCAAAGAAGAAGAGGTTTTCACCCTTTATGGGTTTCCTCGTGAAAATCTATCTTTGTGTATATCTTATGTGTGACTGATGCTCATTATTTATGCTATCCATATGCTATATAATATTCATGATCACTTGAAGAAAGTTTAAGCATTGTTTAATTGAAATTAAAATTGTTTAAGCACAGTAACAACTGATTAACCCCCCCCTCTCAGTTGTCTTAGTAATTTCAACAGATGGTTTTTCAATTCAAGTCTCGGTTTTCGTTTTATGCCCAGTTGCAAATCGCATCCCAAATCATTTTGGGGACTCTTGGCAATTTATCCTCGGGGCATAAAAGCCTAACATAGCATCATTTTTAAGCTCCATGAGATTATGCATGCTTGTTTAGGCATGGACTATGTGACCACATTTTCCATATGCTCTCGGGGCATGGTTTCATAAATTGGACCCCTAAATCCAAGTGTTGCATTGCTTCTTACTGAGAAAAAAACTAGTTATCGAAATCAATAAAAAGACAACTTTCGAGGGGTTGGAACCAAGAGTGAGGGGTGATCTAACTAAAATCCTATGCCATGAATCCAACAAAGACGACAGTTCCTCAATTTGAGTCTTGGTTTTCATTTTATTCCCAATTGCAACTTGCATCCCAAACCATTTCGGGGACTTTTGGCCAATTCCCGCTTAGGGCATAAAAGACCAATGGAGCAACATTTTTGGGTTCCGTAAGATGTTGCAAGCTTGTTTAGGCATAGACTAGGTGACCAAATTATCCATCCACTCCTGATGTCTCTGTCAACTAACTACTATATCTTATCTAAATTATTCAAATGTCTATGTCAACTAACTACTATATCTTATCCAAATTATTCAAATGTCTCTGTTAACTAACTACTATTACTGCCTTGAAAAAAGACTGCACCAATTTCAACTGCACATTGAGTTTAACAACCACTACTTCCTACATACAAATGAGGGTTGCAATATTGTTAACCATCGCCATAACTAAATTATTCTTCAACTTGGATTGAACAAAACTAATATTTGTATAGTTCTACTCTTGGCTTGAACAAAACTAATATTTGTATAGTTCTACTCTTGGCTTGCCTTAGACGTATTGCCAACTAAAGAACCCAAGATTTGCAACACACCAACTGATGGTTGGATTTCTTACTCTATAGTATTGACCCTCATATTCAATGGACATTTCTTATAATAATTCTAATTTGCACAAATCCAACAAACAACAACCTTACTACTATTTTTTTCTTAGATCCATATGATAAATTTATCATGTCCTTAGTACTATCACATTAATATGTCCAAAATCAATAGGGATATCACATTAAATTAGGTGGTTTACCACCAATATTGGTAATTTCACCCTAGTCTAATTGTGCATCCAAAATTAAAGATACAAAAATTTTATTTACAACTTTGAATATAGAATAAAAAATTCATAAATTAGAACTAGGATGATGATGGACTACTAACTAACAACATGTGCACATGCAACTGAAGGTACAACCAAAAAGGTATCTGTCATATATTTCTTCGTCGAGTGAGGAAAGCTTAGGAAAAATAGAGGGAAATGCGACTGCATCTAGTAGAAATGATAAGAAAACAATGACTAGAGGTGAAAAAGTTAGAATAAAATTTTGTAGATGCATGAATTTTTTTCTTGTCGAAAGAGGATCATGCTTTTATGATGATGAGAGCATAGGAGACATAGAGGTTCCACTCAAGTATAAGCAACTGGTGAAACAATGGGTACCTAAGGAACTAACTTCTATAGATTTTGACTTCATTGTCAACAATAGGACATATCACATTGCGCCATCCTCCCTGCATGGCTTGGGGATATTTTCCATGGATGAAATAATTGTAAAATAAAATACAATAACTGAATTGATGGAATATGTTGGACCACGTTACGATTATAACGATTGGATGTGGCTAGTCCAGTACATGTGAAGTATGCAGAGATATGCACTCGCCGCAAATTATATACAACTAATAAACAATGATAAAAATAAGGGAGCGACTATCTATATTGATGGAAGGCCTAAAGCTTCCGACAATATCGCAAGGCTTATAAACAACACACGACCCGGGACAACAAACAAACAACCGAATTGCATATATGAGGGATGTGAAGATAATCGGGTAGTCATGTGTGCATTAAAAAAGATAGCCCTCAAGGAAGAGTTATTAGTGGATTACCATTTGAATCGAATAGAAACATTGACTAATCGTGTGCAGGTTCTTATGCAACACCTATTTAAGAAACCTCTACTTATTGCATTATATTTTTTTATTATCTTTAACATTGTTGTAAACATTATCTTTAACATTGTTTTTTTGTTATCATTAACAATTTTTTAAATATTTGGGGGTTCTTATTATATTATAATGTGGTAGGATGATCGTGGAAAAGGACCAGCTGCAAAACATGTAAATGATTATCAATTTCCATTTTCATTTTATGTTATTTTTATTATTTTCTTATATAATTTTATTGAAATAACATTGTTTTTGTTGAATTATATGTAGTCCGTAGGCCATGTTGATCATGATTCCGCCGATGAGGAGGGGTTTTATTCATCTGTTGATTTGATGGTCTTAATAAAAAAAAAGATCATTAAAACTAACAAGGAACTTGCTAGCTTCCTAGATTGTCCAGATCAAACTCCCGACGCCAAAGCAAAGATCAAGCTCCTTATGTCACAACTTAACACATATAAGGTAATAACCATAATTTAAAGGGTTTTTTTTAATGTACTCATATGTTCAATTCTGATACTTTTTTCTTTAACTTTTACATTATCTCATGAAAAAACATTTTATTTTTTATAAAGACATTTTTGGAGCCTGTTCAGCTAGGTTTTGGTAGTAGTGCCGCTATAGAGACGCTACAGAGTTCTGATGCGGGTGGTCATACAACTGCTAGAGTACTATTTAATTCTCCATATTCCACACCTAATTTAGATAGGAGCCATGACACGCATCGCCAGACATCCACACCTCGATCAGAGTTTAGAGATGGTGGAAGAGATGAGGCTCATGGTGATGTGGTTGAGATGGTTGCATTTCCTGGAGATAGATGTGTGACAAGCACGGGGACCCTTCCATGCACATTTCTGGTTGACGATAATGGACTTCCATTAAAACAATCAAGACTCTCAGGTAGTTTTAATTCATATTTTAATCGTTTAATGTTGTCCTTCTCATACATAAATCATCTAGATTATTAATTTTAAATTAATGATCATATCTTTTGTGTGTGTAGGAAACAACCTTTTTTATAGGCACCTAGAGAGCAAGGCCTTGTTGATTTTTGGGGAATCCTTACGCATGAGGTGGAATTTCCATAATTCCAACCTAAAAAAGGAAGTTATGGATTATCTTGAAGGCCTCTTTGGAGTAGACACATTCAATAAAAAAGTGGTCACCTCTATAGCGGGTGAATATTTAAAATATACGCGAGATGTTTATAGACAAAGATTGGGAGGAAATCCTAGGTATGAGCATCCTCCCTCAATTCCAGAGAGGGAGTGGAAGGCAATTATTGATGATGAAAAAGAGAATATTTTTAAAAAATCAGGAGAACAAATAACTGGTACACCAAGGTAAATTACAATATTTTTATTTCAATACCAACTTTGTTTTTCTTTAGATCTAAATAAAAGTGTAGTTATATATATCATACTTGAAAATTTTGATGATAGGTTTCCTAACACTTCGAAGGCAACCAAAGAAAGGATTTACAAACATGGCCAACACAAGCTAGGCCAATATGTATACTCGAAGTTACAGTAATAAATCGTAAGTACCCAAACATCTTAAGAATATTATTTGTATCACCTTACAACTTTCAGGTAATTGCAGCCAAAAACATTAAAAAATCACACCCTTATGAAATGCAAGGCGGCGACTTCGGAACTGAAACCACGAAGGAAAACCTCCAACTTAGTTACAAGTATGGTTATAAATCCATGGTTGATCATAGGAAAATCATGGGGCAGACCCCAAGATCCAATTTACGGGATAAGGTTGTTGATTAAGGTAGGTTTTCATTGATGTCAACCCTTGAAGAAAGCCTCGTAGCACAAAGGTTTGGGTAATGGACCCAATATTGTTTGATGTAAATATGACTCATTATTATTTTTTCATGGTTGATAAGAAGTAAATATGGATGAAATCCAAAGTGGTCCCCTTATGGTGAAAGCCCTCATAGGAAGATGCTTTGCGGAGTAAGAGAACCCATGCTTAATTGTGGAATAAAAAGATGAAGGACAATGAATTTTTCAAGTAAACTATCCTATATGGATAGTTCTTGTCATGCCATTTCCAGTGGTATGTATAATGTCACATAACTCCTCACTGTTAGAGAGTTATGACCATGTAAAGTTGGAGAACCCAGGTTTGGGTAATGGACCCAAGTTTGTTTGATGGATAACAGTATGAGTTTTTCTATATTTTAAGGTAATACTATTCTATATGGATAGTAAATTTCATTCCATTTATGGTGGTATGTGGAATGTCACATAACTCCTCGCGGTTTGAGATTTATGGCCTTATGAAGTTGGAGGACCCTCATATGTCATCTAGAAGCCCCAAAAGGTCAAAGTAGTCAAAGTGGTTTAAGATATTTTTAAAGGTAAATAATAAAGTGAAGTGATGAGTGTATTATAATTCAAAGTGAATACAAAATAAATTATTTCAATAATAAATTTAATGGAGAAATTAGAAGTGGGTTAGCCCTAAAATAAGGAAAGTGGGCCAAGTGACCTAGAAGATGTTTTTAAAGAAGCTACTTGGAGAGTATAAATAAGAGGAAAGACTCTCTCATTTTAATTACRCTTGAGCATATTGAATATCTATAGGTTTCTGAGGTAACCAAGGATATCTATCCCGAATTTCTAAGGGAAGGTGAAGAAAAAAAGGTTGAAATGCAAAGMAAGATAAATTCTTTTGATGGTGTTTTCTAAGGTATGTTATTTATAGGTCATCTCACCATTTTCGCTATAATTTTTTTTATATAATGAMTTAGACCATGAAATTGATATTMCATTGAGAAAACATACCCAAGTATCTRTGGTAAAAAATTCATCTTGTGGGTCGTTGTATTTTGGCAGCTASACTCCGTGGAAAATAGGGTTTGTGGCTAGTCCTGAAACTAGTCAAAAACAAGTGTTTCAAGTAAAAACGTCATAAATTMTTCATAACARATCCAAATTCAATGAGAATATTTTTTTTGGTTAGGATACAGTCTATAGTATGCTTTKTAACAGTTTCATATCATTTCAATGAATATTTCATGCGGGGCATGCTCTACAAGGTATGTCATTTTTGCTATAACTCCTTTTCTGAGAGGTTCCAAGTAGTGAAACTTGGAGGAATTGCATAAAACACACTGAAGAACATTGTTTATCAGTTTCAGATCTTTATACATTACAGGTTCAAATTTATGATTACTTCAAGTTAGGGTTGTTGACTAATCCAAAACTAGGCATGTGAGACTAAAGAAAAATTTGATGAAAATGCTAGTCTCTTGTTGTTAAAGTTAAAGAAGGTTTGTAGGAATGTGATCATAAAAACCGGGTCTGTTACAGAGCTACAAATAATATTTGGATGATGAAATTGATGAGGGATTTAGGTTGAGGTACAGGTTGATTACATGTTGTTTGGTACAAGTTGGTGCATGGTTGATGCACTTGTTTATGGTACAGGTTGATTACAGGTTGAGGTACAGGTTGATGCATGGTTCAGATTTATGTGTACAGGTTTACAATGACTCACAGTGATAGTGTGACAGTGGTTCCATCATTCTACTTCTACTTCAGGGTAGCAGGACGGGGCAATGACAGGTGGTTGTAGCCACCTTCCAGTTGTAGCCGGAGAACATAGGGGGTTATAGCCAGAGAATTGTGGAGTTGAAGATTCCCTCAGGTTGTAGCCTGAGAAACTAGGGGGTTGGAGCCTCCTTCCAGTTTCAGTTGGAAAACAAAGGAAGTTGGTGCTTCCAATGAATGTAATTCTTCAAGACATATAAGAAAAAAAATTATGTGGTTTTCTCCCGATTTGGGTTTCCACGTAAAACATTGGTGTACTGTGTATGTGTGTGATTGTTTATTTCTTACTGCTCATTATTGGATAATAATTCTACATTGATATAACATTTTAAGAAAAAAAATTATAATTACGCTATTACTGATTCACCCCCCCTCTCAGTAATCCAACAAAGGTAAATAAAAATCAGTCCACAATAACATTTCATTACTTATAAAATACGTAAATGTTTGATATCGTCCATAATTGAATGTCTTACTTTGTTTTAATCATGGGAGAAACACTATCAACGAAACCATTAGTACTAGACAACAGAGTGTTGATAGTGAAACACATCCAGAAGATCATAGTGCTCCCCAGTAGCCCCATCCCAATGAGGTGTAGCCCCAAGATGTTCCTGTGACTGAGGCCCACGACGGTAAAATGTCTATATATTAATCATATACTTAATAATTTTGTACTTATAAATTTTGTACTTATAAATTTTGACATTTCAATGGTTGTTAAGTACCTAACCAGATCTGCAAATATAATTCAATAATACTAAGAATAAACCATAAACCATTCATCATAACATTAACACAAGAAATAGAGAAAACCCTTGAGGTAGGGTAACACCATATATTAATCCTTATGAAAGGATAAAACTCCTTAAGCAATCCTTGCTTGTACAATCACAATATTCTTCAATATATTTCATTACATTGCCTATACTTCTTTATATAGCTCTCCCTATCTCCTAGGAACCTTCTAGAGAGCCTTCTCACATTTATTATATCCAACTACCATAGTGGACCTTTATTAATATAGTGGACCTAGTCCACCTTACATTGAATGACCACATTCCCATATATTAATTGACTTCCACTGATAACACGTAACTACATTCCCATTGGGTACCTCCCTAGGTACCCCATATTACCTCCATAGGTATACTACATTCCATCCCCCTTCACATGTTTCATCCTCGAAACATGAGAAAAAACCATACAATATGATCGACTAAGCAATGTAGCCAACTGGTACCAAGTACGACCATCCATCCATCCATCCCAATGGAAGTCGAACATGATGTCTATCTTCTACCTTTCCACCCTTATCCTTCTCTGCATCATGTCGGGGTTGCCATGCGATTGTTTCTATAACTTGAGATCTTCTCGTAGTGTTGGTAGTCCTCCATGCACCTCTTGATCAGTTTCCTGTCTGGTGCCCTGCTGGTGCATAAATGTGTTCATGCACATGCCCTTTCCTTGATGAGTTTTGCATCTCTATATGATGTGGATGGCGATATACAACAACTATAGGAATTTGTTCTTTTTTCTTCAAATATGCAACACTTTGTGCCTTTGAGTCAATGACCTCCTCAGCTTCTTGATTATGTCCTTCTTGTAGTTTTGTTTCATCTCCTTCTGTAGACTCTGTCTCTGATTCAACTTCAGATTGGGCAATAACTTCTTTGCTAGCCTCCATGGGTCCATCTTTCTTACTAAGAGACCCATCCTGCAATGTGATTTTCTTTTTCTTGTACCACAACTTTAAAAACTTCTTTTGCACATTAATATTAATGGTACCCATTGATTCTATCCAAGGATATCCCAAAACAATATCCGCTTCATCCATATCCATAGCATAAAAATCTGAATGTAGCACATATTTATCCATGGTAATCTTCAAATCTTTAAAAATTTGAACATTTTCACCCTCAACATGTGTGCTTTGAATATTCTTTATTGGAACTTGCAATCTATTAACC
>ML778881.1:69764-102756 GCA_009831015.1 Picea engelmannii
CCATGAACCTGTAATATAGTTTTTTCATTTGAAAATAAACTCTTGGTTCTCTCTTTATCCTTATTTTCTCCATGATACCACTTCTCTAACAATATTTTTTCAAATTCTACATTGGAGAGTCTCATCATCTCCTTATAATCAAACGATTTCCACCAAATGACAGTATCACCTTACAATTTGAGATCTACCCAATGGGGCCAAGTATCTTCCCATGCTGATTTTCTTTCTTTAATGAATGATTCAATACTAGGGCCATAAAATTTCCCTGTAAAATACATCTTTCTATGAAAAACCCCCAAAAATAGAACAATAAGTTACGACAGAAAATTGCGGCTTTTTCTGGAAAAACTCTAAAAAACTGTTGAAGTTAAAATGCTTATAACTTCACTTCCCGGACTCCATTTTGGCTGTTTGTTTTTTTGAAATTGGGATAAATTGTGAGAGGAACTCAGATATGTAATTTATTTGGGCAAATTTGGCCTCCATATGCTACAGAAATAAAAAAATTCTTGCCGCCATCCGCGGAACAAATTCTGAAAATTTGTAGATTTTAAAACTTCAATATCTTGACTTCCCGGACTCCGTTTCGAACGATTTTTTTTTTCAACTTGGGTGTTTTTATGAGAGTAACTTAGATATACAAACATTTTCTACAAATTTTTCACAAAAATATACCAAAAAATTCAAGAATATCGCGGCCCTCTTTTTTCTTCTCCGAAAAAAAAAATCTGCAAAAATAAAAAATATTTGCCTACAATGTCTGCCCAAGGAAAATTCTCTGATACCACTTGTTAAGAACCAAATACCCGAATACAAAGTATCACAATAGATCCAAATATATATGAATACAATCACCACACAAGATATATGAAACCATATATAAAACCACAATTTTATTATATCAAACCCTTGAGGTAGGGCAACACCGTACAATGGATCCTATTATGGAAGGGATCCTCTCCTGTTCACTTGCCTCTTTGAGGGGGAAACCTCCTAATGAGCTTCAGCTCCAAATACAATACTTCTCTTCATGTCTCATTACATTTCTTGAACCCCTTTATATAGTGTTGCCCTCACCTAAGAACATTCTAGAGGAGGAATCTTCTAGAAGTAGAACCTTCTAAGAAGTTCTCTTACATTTATTATATCTAATTACCCATTTATTATATTTAACTACCACTTGTTAAGAACCTAAATAGATCTACAAATATAATCACCACAATTACTGAATACAAAATAGATCCACAGGGCAAAGATAAAAGAAACCACACTTTATTATTACCAAACCCTTGAGGTAGGGCAACATCATACAATGGAGTCTATTATGGAAGGGATCCTCTCATGTTCTCTTGCCTCTTCGAGGGAGAAACCTCCTAATGAGCTTCAGCTCCAAATACAATACTTCTCTTCATGTCTCATTACATTGCTTGAACCCCTTTATATAGTGCTGTCATCACCTAAGAACATTCTAAAGGAGGAATATTCTAGAAGTAGAACCTTCTAAGAAGTCCTCTTACATTTATTATATCTAATTACCCATTTATTATATTTAACTACCATAGTGGGTCTTATTTAATAATTTAGTGGACTTATTCCACCTTACATTGAATGACCTCCATTATTATCACTATGGGCCCTCTGCCCCCCCCCACTACCTCTCTAGCTACCTTACAATTGATGTCAACCCTTAGTGATTGATGTCAACCCTTGGATAAAGTACGTTAGCGAATTCCAGTAGCACAAAGGTTTGGGTAATGGACCCAAGTTGTTTGATGTAAATATGAATTATTATTTTATTGTCATGGTTGATAATAAGTACAAATGAATGAACTCCAAAGTGGTCCCCTTATGGTGAAATCTCTCACAGGAAGACGCTTTGTGGATTGAGTTATCCTAGAAGTATGGTTAGAGAACCCATGATTATTTGTGGAATAATGAGAAGAAGGTTAGTGAATTTTTCAATGAAACTGTCCTATATGGATAGTTCTTGGTATGCCATTTCTGGTAGTATGTGTAACGTCACATAACTCCTCACAGTTTGAGAGTTATGGCCTTACAAAGTTGGAGGACTCTCATATGTCATCTAGAATCCTCAAAAGGTCAAAGTAGTCAAAGTGGTTTAAGAAATTTTAAAAAGTAAATAATAAATTGAAGTGATGAGTGTACTATAATTAAATGTGAATACAAAATAAATTATTTAAATATTAAATTTAATGGAGAAATTAGAAGTGAGTTAACCCTAAATTAAGGAAGGTGAGCAAAGTGACCTAGAAGATGTTTTTAAGGAAGCTACTTGGAGAGTATAAATAAGAGACAAGACTCTCTCACTTTAATCACACTTGATCATATTGAATATATATATAGGTTTTTTAGGTAACCAAAGGATATATAAGCCAAATTTCTAAGGGAAAGTAAAGAAAAGAAGGCCGGAATTCAAGGAAGGATAAATTATTAGATGATGTTTTCTAAGGTATGTTATTTACAGGTCATCTCACCATTTTATAAATAAGATTTTTTATAGAATGATTCAAACCATGAAATTTCTATTCCATTGAGGAAACATATCCAAGTATCCGTGGTAAAAAATTCAACTTGTGGGTCATTATATTTTTGGAGTTACACTCCGTGGAAAATAGGGTTTGTGGTTAGTCCTGAAACTAGTCTAAAATGAGTGTTTTAGGTAAAAACATCATAACTTATTCACAAAAGATCCAAATTAAGTAATGCCAAATGTTTTGCTTATAGTACAATCTGTAGTATGTTGTGTAACAGTTTCAGATCGTTTCAACAAATATTACATGTGGGGAACGCTCTAGAAGGTCGCTCTCTATAATAAGCTAGAATTCAACAAGGTATGTCATTCTTTCTATAACTCCCTTTCTGAGAGGTTAAAAGTAGTGAAACCTGGAGGAATTTCATAAAACACACTGAAGAACATTGTATATCAATTTCAAATCTTTATTGATTACAGGTACAAATTTATGATTATTTCAAGTTAGGGTTGTTGACTAATCCAAAACTAGGCATGTGAGACTAAATAAAAGCTTGATGAAAATGCTAGTCTCTTGTTGTTAAAGTTAATGAAGGTTTGCAAGAATGTGATCATATACACCAGGTCTATTACATAATTACAAATCAGATTTGGATGATGAAATTGATGAGGGCATTTGGTTGAGGTACATGTTGGGTACATGATTGAGACAAGTAGTTGATGAGTTGGCACATACATGAGGTGTATAGTTGATGATGTTGGTACATATTGATGAGTAGATGATACATGATTGGTATATACTTGGTACATGGTTGGAGTCACTTGTTAGTAGTATTGTTGACACATGGTTTATGGATAATGTAGCATACTTGTATTATTAGAAGCACATATTGATCTTGGTGATGATTATGAGTTGTTGTGTTATACTTGGTTGATGCACATATTTGAGAGTTGTCTTGGTGATTGATCTTGGTGAGTAGATATGATTTGGTTAATAAAATTGATGAGACAGGTTGTTGTGATAGGTTGTTTGGACAAGTTGTTGTGACAGGTTATTGTGACAGGTTATTTGTACAGGTTTGGTGCATGGTTGATGCACTTGTTCATGGTACAGATTGAGGTATAGGTTGGTGCATGGTTGATGCACTTTTTTATGGTACATGTTAATTACAGGTTGGTTGGTATAGTTTGGTGCATGGTTGATGCACTTGTTTATGGTACAGGTTGATTACAGGTTGGTTGGTATAGGTTGATGCATGGATGATGCCCTTGTTTATGGTACATGTTGATTACAAGTTGAGGTATAGGTTGATGCATGGTTGATGAATGGTTCAGATTATTGGTACAAGTTGTTTGGTACAGGTTGATTGGTACAGGTTTACAACAATATATCTCATAGTGATAATGTGACAATAGTTCCATCATTCTACTTATACATAAAGGCAGTTGGACGTGGAAAGGAAAGGTGGTTTTAGCCACCTTCCAGTTGTATCCAAAGAAAATAGGGGTTTGTAGCCTCCTTTTGGTTGTAGCCAGATAATTGGGGAGTTGGAGATTCCCTGAGGTTGTAGCCTACGAAACTAGGGGGTTGGAGTCTCCTTCCAGTTGCAGCTAGAAAAAAAGGAAGTTGGTGCTTCCATTGAATGTGATTCTTCAATACATATAAGAAAAACTATTCCATGGTTTTCTCCCGCTTTGGGTTTCCACATAAAAAATTGGTGTACTATGAATGTGTATGATTTTTCATTTGTTCATTTCTTATTTACTCTACAATTATTGGATGATAATTCTACATTGATATAACATTTGGATTATATGATTAAAAATGATTAAATTGCTCTATTATTGATTCACCCCACCTCTTAGTAATCCAACAAGATCTAGGCATGAGCTACATGAGTCATCATATCAGCAGAAGGTACATGGGGGATAAAAAATAGATCCTAGCTGTGATATCTGGGAGCAGAGACCGATAGTTGTTAGATCTGGAGAAGTTGTGAGGTGGATAACCCTTAAGAGATTCAAAAATTTTCCTATTCGAAGTTTTAAGGAGTGTGAGGGAGCCAAGATAGCCAAAGTCCCAAAGGAGCGATGTAAATCTATGGGCGTCGGATCTCGCAAAGACACATGTCACATGATCCCACACTTCGATGTATGATCTCTTAGGAGGAAACCGAGGTAGAGTTGTGAAGTCCAAAGACTCCCAAAGACCCAGGGTCTCGGAGTCCATCTAGGCCATCTATCTATGAGATAATTATCAGTTGGGAGAAGGGTTCAGCAAGTGAAGACTTTGAAAGTGTTGGAACAGGGGCAAACCCAGGGTTCAACGCTACAACAACGCACCAACAAAACCCTAAATACCAACCCTTTCAGCAACACCTATGAAGCAGATGAAGTCTCACCCGAGGTAGAGGCAAGGGTGGTTGTAGGACTTAGGTGTCTGCAACCTTAGTTGGGACACAGATCTGTGATTGTAATAACTAATAGAGCACTTAGCACCAACAATTCATCAATATTTGAGCACTATCTACTTTGTAGATAAAACATAGTATTACACCATTCATCCAGATCTGATGTATCTAAGCACTTATCATAGAGAGGTAGATTAGATCTAGCATATTCAAGCACTAAGAACATTCATATAGTTCATATCTAACATCCATATACATCGTTAGCTCAAAGAATAAACATATCTATCTATCTATATCAAAGAACTTAGAAAGTAAATACATAAACACATCAACACATCACACAAATCATTGCAACACAACATGTACGTGGTTCACCCCCACCCTGGGGCTACATCCACCAACTCTTCTTCTTTATTATCTTCAGTCAATATTCTTACAGGCACATAGCATCAAAATCCTACTCCATAGAAGATAGGAGATCTGCACACACTCCGCCAGATCCTCTTTCTTCGAGTTAGGGTACAACACCAAGCCTTCTTACAATTACTTGCATGTAGCTCTGCAAGTCTCACACAGTATGCACAAAGCATCTACAATCCATACTTAGCACTTAGCCCAATATCACACAGATATATATGCATATTCCCTTCCTTACATTGCATAGACATCTATTTATACTTTACAAAATAGGACTAAACATGGGTAAACCCATGGGCCGACATCCCCATACCCGTTACATAATCCCAAATCCCAAAAAGGACCTGAAAAGGGGTCGAGATCTCATGATCTCTGCTTCATCTTGCGCTCATCCTTTGATAGGCTATCAAAGTCCCAAAATAAGTCAAACTTGACCAAGGATCTCCCAAAAATTGGTCAAGGGCCAACAAAAAGTGAGGAGAAGAGGGTAGCATCAAAGCGCCCGAAGGCCAAAACATCGTCAATCGTCAATATCAAAGGAGGACACGTGGAGGGTGAATATCCAATCCACTACATCAGTGCTAAGAGGAATGTAAGACGTGAAGGCGAGAAGCTTTCTCGGAGCCCCGATCCCAAAATGAGATCTAGACCATCCACCTGTCACCATTCTGAACCATCGATTTGAACAAAGGTTTGTATTCTTCGATCCAATCGGTGATTATTACTTCGTGGAAGCTGTAGTTCGGGAGGATCGCAGGGTTTTTTAGTTGAAGGCCCATGAAGTGAAAAGGCTCTGAAGTCCCAAATTGGGTAGAGAACAATAGGTAAGCCCCTAGTTTTGAGCTCGGGGTCACATGAGGATAGTGCCCGATCAACATGAGCCTACCAAGAAGCCATTTTTGGCCCAGAATTGAAGGAAAAGGCTTGTGGAACCAAAACCATAGGGTCCATTTGGATCTTGTGAGTTGATCCAGCTTTGGTAATTCAAATATATTTAGAATGAGAGGTCAAGAAATCTTGGGAGGAAGAGGGGGTCTGCATCACTCCAACATATGGTTCCTGGGAAGTCCCTTTGATAAATTGTCCCCTTGATATTATGGTTTGATGAATTTCTTTGAGAAAGCATCATTCAAATTCATGGCCTTGAACCATATCTCACCAGTGTTAGGTATCTGAGTTGTTGTTGAGATGGATAATTTAGATACCTCAAAATATAATGTCCCAACCTTAGTTTTGGTCCCATCAAAATTAAGGGAAAAATCCCTAGCCCCCTCTGGGTGCCCTCTCTGCTTTTTTCTGATAAAAATTGATGCAACCTACACTTTGAAAAACTTCCCTGATCAAGGTTTCAGAATAAAAAAGTTGCATGTCATATGGCTCTGTTCTCACAATTCCCCCTCCTTTGTGAGCCTTCCTTTTCTTCGGAGTATCCATTAATGTTTGTTGTAGAAAAAACTTACCACAAGATTTAATGAATCTAGAGGTAAAACAAGGAAAATAGAGGATTAGGGTTTTAATGGATAAATTTTCCCAATAGGCTAGTTCTATATAAAACCTCTGTGTTTCTAAGCTCATTTGACCTCCAGGAATAAGACAAGGTATCTTTTAGTTAGGTTGTTGAAGGGAATACTACTAAAAATATCATGAAGGGATAATGAAATAGATCGTTTCAAGATAGGTCTTGTTCACCACATCAGCATTCTTTTGTAAAACTCAGGTTGACTTCACAGGTCAGCAATTTTACATTTCAGACCAGATAGAAGTGTAATTAAGTTTGTGAACTTGTTGAAGACAGGTTTTTTTAGAAGGTGTTGGAACAAAGGGTTCAAAATGTTGGATTTGTTGAACAGAGTTTGTAGCAGTGGGTTTATTGCACAGATTTTGCAATGCCAGGGCAAGGGTTTTGAAACAGTTGGGAAAGATAAGCAAAGCAGGAAAAATGGATGGGTGGGAAATGTGGCCTAAAACCAAGGATACTTAAGGTTAAATGAGCAAGTTTCAAATCACATCAAAATGGGTTTGGGAACTTGTCATCAAGTAAATAAGACAGTTCACAATGCCTATCACCAGCTCCTAGCACCCAAAAGAAAATAAAAATAACAAGCCTTATCTTGACCTTCAAATAAGGCGAAAATGCTCATGGAGTACCTGGTGGCCTTGAGTTGAACGTTGGTATATTTGAGGTTGCACAATGGTGTCTGCAAGTAGCCCAACCTCCAACTTGTATTCTTTATCCAGTTCGCAGCGCCGGGTTTGTAGCGCATGTTTGTAGCACAAGTTCACAATGTGTTGGCAGCCCCACATGATTTCATTATTGAACAAGAAATTACATTTTTTGTAGCTGCCTTCACCTCATCTTGTAAACATTATCATTTTAAGATGATTACTGGGTTAGAAAAGATATTCATTAATTCTTTAACTTTGCATTTTCGTTTTGTTTTATGTTTGATTCATGACTGAAAGCATGAATCAAAGATAAAAACCTAGCTTCGTATTATATTTTATACACAAGGCATTCTTTTAAGGGTCATCATGCTTATATCCAATTTAAATCCAACACTTAATTGACTTATCTTTGGAATGTTTTGAGTATTGATATCCTTAGATGGTTTGCATTTGAATTTTGAGGAGTTTTGTTTTATTTAAACCCTTTGCAAACACAATGGTCGTGCTAGTAGTCATGGAAATTAATGTGCAATTACTGTACTCTATACTTAACTCACCTTGCTAGCACAATGATTTAATGAGCCTTTCATTACGGGTATACGTTTTCATTTTTGTGTGTCGGGTTTTCATTACCAGGAATGATAAAGCTTTAGGATCAAACCCTCGATGTTCATGTTGTGATAACACAAGGGATTTTTTATGGTTGTTTCCCTTTTATCCATTCAGATCTCTTCCTATCGCTCCTACCATCCAAACCTAAAACTGTTTTGAGTCACCCTTGTTACGTCCTAGTCGCATTTGTAATGGCTCCTGCTGTTCGTTTGGAGATAAATGGATCTCAGGCATTACTCTCCCATGATGATGCGATTGAAGATTTAAAGAGCCAAGGCTGGGAGGCCTTCCTTAAAATATTTGAAGGTTATAACCTCCAGGTAGCGAAGGCTTTTGCACAGACTTTTGATGGGTGCATAGTGAAAATTGGAGATACCCAGTTAGAGGTAACCAAGGAGTTTGTCAGTAAAGCCATAGAGCTTCCCTCCACTAGCAAGAAATGGTTCAAAAAATCAAAGATTGAAGAAGTGTCGTGGAGCCTCTTCATGACCTCCAGGAAAATCAATTGTTGTGAAAAAGGTATCCCCATATCGTTGATTAAACCTAGGTGGCATGGCCTATTGTTGATTCTCAAACAATTCGTGACCTGTGAGGGTTGTTATGGTTTAGTTTTCCTCTATCATATATGACTGCTTATGTATTTCATTGGTTTTCAATTAAACGTGCCTTTTTATCTGTTGAGAAGCATGTACAAAATGTCTAGAAGGTATAAGAGACAGAGCCTTGAATCTAGTCTTTTCCATCACGACTTGATTAAGATTCTGTTGATTCACCATTTGACAATCATGGGTGACTGTTGGGATGGATTTTTAACAAGAAATGGTTTTTCTATGACCATTCCTGTAGAAAGCCCTAATTCAGGTGAGTCTTTGATTAAAAAATGGTTTGACATTCCAGACTCTCTTAATAAAAACCCTCCAGATGAGGCAATGCCAAGTCAGTCTTCATATGAGAAAAAGGATGTTGAATTCGAGGTAAGGGAACCTCCAATGCCTAAATTTGATGCTGACCAGAATGCCACTGTGAAGTCTGATGTCAAAAAAATTGGCAAACGAACAGAACAAAAACACATAGCATTAGGGTTTCAAAAAAAAAGAGAAGGTCGTCTATTTTGAGAAAATTGAGGAATCAAACCGATGCTCATTTGAGATTGATCAGCCCGATCAAGGTTAATGAGGTCTCGAACTCCGAAATTGAAGATTTCCTAGCTTTGGAAGACTCAGATTATCAAATATTTGATCCAGCTGAACCCTACGACTTTGTTACGAATCTTCCACCATGCCTCAGGGGTAAGGAGGGGTTCTCTCGTATTGGGCTTGTTTAAGGGAAAATAATAGGTAAGGTCGATACAGCCATGCTTGACTATACACTTCATCAACATATTGTTCCTCCTGTACAGTGTGATGTTTGTTTCCACTGGATCGAATGATATTACACTGATATACCCATCCTTCAGGATTGGATTAAAACACTCACAACTCAAAGTGAATCACTGAGACAAGAAAATATCGACCTCAAAGTAAATGCATAGAGGAAATCTAAACGCCTTAGAGATTTTGGAAAATGATTTGACTAAGATCTGCAATGTTAATAAGGATGATTGGGATTTGAAAATACCAGTAGTACTATGGGCATACAAGACCACATGCAATAAGTTGGCAGGACAAACACCATTCAGATTGGTGTATGGACAAGAAGTAGTGGTGCCATTAGAATTTATGGTACTGAGTCTCTGTGTAGCAACAATTACCAATATGAAAGAAATAGGCGTAGTACAAGAAAGGTTAAGTCAACTAATGGAAATGGAAGAATAAAATATTCTGATAGGATTTCACCAAGAGGTACATAAAGCAAGGGACAAAATCTGGCATGACAAACACATAAAGAAGAATAGATTTAAGGAGGGAGACCTAGTTATTCTCTATGACAAGAAATTTTTGCAACACACTGGTAAGTTCAGAATACATTGGCTAAGGCCATATGAAGTAAAGACTGTCACAGATGGAGGATCTGTGTAGCTACATGACTTAGGAGGAACATAACTGAAAGGAATGGTGAATGGTAGTTGATTGAAACTGTACAGGGAAAATCAACCTACTAACTCTTAATAGTTGTAGAACAGTGAGGAAACTATGTATATAATGTACTATAGTAGATATTAGGAGAAAAAGAAGAAAAAGGAATACAAAAATACAAAAAGTATAAAAATACAAAAAATGGAAGAAGTTGGTTGAACGGTAGGAAAGTGGAAAATGTCCTAGGTACATGGAGGAATTCTCTGGATGGATAGTCCGGTCCATCTTGATGTGGCGTTGATCACCAAAATTACAGGGTTACCCACAGTGGGTGCACTACCAGAAGAATATTTGGACAATAAAGTGTGTGAGAAGGAGATTGTTGAGATAGTCAATGAAAAGTTTGGTACCAGCAGAGGAAATAGGGGAATTGTTATTAGATACATAAATGATGATGTGACAAGGTTTGCCAACAAGCTCATGGATTGCAAGATGTTGAGGAAGTGCAGAAAAGAAGAGGCTCCAGCAGGAGTCATCACAGTCGCCACACAGTGAGCAAAAGGGGTAATGTTTAGTTGGGTGCCTTACCTCTTGAACCAATTCTTTATTGACTGCAGAGATGCACAAGATAATGGAACTGAGTTCCATCATTCCTGGCTAATTATCTTCATAGCCTTGGCAAGATGCAGGAGCTAAAAGTTTTGTCTTTTCTAGATAGGAAATGGAATTGCTACGTAGCCATGTATGAATCCCTATGGCAGGCCAAAGATACCAAAAATCAATAGGTGAATAGAACAATGTTCGCTAGGCTTCTAGAAGATATACAAAAATGAACAATCATTGTGTGGGGCATTCCTGTGGAAGTGGTCCAAGAGTCTGAAGGGATAACCAGGTTTAAGGCATCCAGGTACCATATGTGGATCCAAGCCACAAGGGATCCAAAGAAGGAATGGTTGGAGATACAATATTGAGTCACTAGGGAAGAGGTCGATTGGATAATCAAAGAACGGCTTGCGCAGTGGAAGGTGCCAGTAGAAAAACCAACAACAAAGAAATAAATAATGACATCAGCCAAACCCAAGGGGAAATACGAAGCAGATCCATCAACAAAGACAAATATCCCAGCTGCTAACACCAGGAGGGTTGCAACATGCACTCAGGAATTTGAAAGAAACACAATGTCGAATAGGCCAAGAAGGACAACCACAGTGCCCGGGGAAGATGTTCAGGGGGATGCTTAGAAGGGAGATACATCCCAGGCCGGTGAGGAGGGGGCACAGATGAAGATGAGTGGGGAACATCACTCGTAGACAAAAACAACTACAACACAGGATGAAGAAACACACAAAAAGATGAAATACACCAAGAAATCCCCAGTCATCACCCTGACATAGGATGATGCTAAGTTCGTGGTGGACAAGTTATAGTTCAGTGGGGAAGATGTGGTCTACGTTGTAGAAACACATAGAGAGGAGATCATGGCCAAACTCATAGAAGTCCATGATACTTTACAATCATTGCAAATTCATACAGTACAACAAGCTATAACACAGTAGCCTAAAAATACACAACAACCCCCTTCACAGATGGAAAAAGAAGATATAGTTTAGATAGTCGTGCAGGGAAGTGACACATTCATGGTTACACATCAGATGGTCAGAGTTGATCAGGAGACCATGTAGAGACCCATGGGTGACATATACCACTTTGAGTTAGTCATGGTGCAGATACTCATGAAAGCAATATACAGACTCTAGGCTAGTGTAATGCGGGAGGTACAATCCAGAGTCTGTGCAGATGCCACCAACTTGGAATTTAGTAGGGGGGTCACAGAGATGATACAGATCACCTGAGACCAGTGGAATTCAAAGAAGGAGGAGGAAAAATAATGCACTAAAAATCTAGAGCAAGGGCTAACGACGATATACAACCACATTCTAGACAACACACAAACACCGAATATGAGCGCAAACGAAAATATAAAGGTCATTGCACAGAAAATTGAGGGATATAGGCAGAAGATAGAGGATTTGAAAGAAAAACTTAAACCTACAACTCCTCCTAAGGTATGATATCAAAGAGAACAACAAGAAACATTTTAGACATATGAGATGGAAAGGGAAGCCAAGGAATTCGCATAACTATTTGATAGAACTATGCAAATTCAGACCACTTTGGAGGAGGATGAAAAGGTCCAACAGTTGGACCAGTAAGAGGAGAAAATCAATGTTGCAATGTAGGATTTGAAGAAGAAACATAAAAACATGATAATTACTGAATGCTTGAAGGGCACGCATGAGATAAAGACCCTGTAGGTAGACTAAAAAATTGCGCAGATTAATAAGCAAGAAAGGAAGGCCAAGTTGGAGCCCCTCTAGGAGAAAGCATCACAGATAATTGCAGAGCTAGAGGAAGAGAAGACAAGGATGGAATAGGCACATACAAAGAGCCCATCATTATTGCAAGAACATATAACAATGGAGATGGTCGAGGCACTAATAGATAAATTTGCATAGGTAAAAGACAAAGGGAAGGAACTAGCAGAAAAGTTGCACAACTTGGAGAAGGTTGTACAAAGAGCTCACACCACCTAAGTGGCTCGAGATGAGCCACATGTTAGTGTTGGGGGCTTGTTGGCGCAGAACTATTTTGGGAGAAAGATCTATTTTTGGGCGCATGCCTGATTTTGGAAGAGAAGGTCTATTTTGGGAGAGCGTGCCTTAGGAGGCAGGAAAGCAACATGCCGAAAAAGAAGGAAAAGCAGCATGCAACAAGAAAAGCAATGTGGCGTTCATGCAGACATGTTGAACCATGTTAGGGTTAGGGTTTTTGACAATATTGTAATGGATATAACCCAATAGAGTAGTATAAATAAAGACCTAGGAGGTCTAGGTCGAGTTCAGTGGGTTGATTATTGTGAGTGTGATTATTGTCATTGTTGTTGAGTAGAATAAGCTAGTGTTTGAGGGTTAGATCACAGGATGTGGAACCTAGTGTGATCTAGTCACCATCCCAAAGGGTACTTACCCTATTTTTTTATTGTAATATTGAGGTTGTAATGCACGCAACACATATTTTGCAGTAGAATGAATAAAATTGCAGAGGAGCCAAATATTTGTGGATGTAGCCCCAAGAGGGGGTGAACCACGGTAAAATATGGTGTTCTATGTGTTATGAATGAGTACTTTTACTATTATGTAAATAATTAGTTAAATAATGAATGGTTAAAACTAATTATAAAAACATGCATGCATAGTTAATGATGAATGAATCCTAGAATTAGATGAATCATAAATGGTGATGATGCATAAGGGGAAGAATCTAAAAACACATTCCCCACTCCTTCCTAGAATGTAAACACTTGAGTATTGCAGTCCCCCATAAAGATATATTGGGTGAGACTACATTGTGCACTATGTGCACAACGTTTCCTTTTGGTTTACGAGGAGAGACAATAATTTTGAGTGTTTTGTTGGAAACGTATTTAATATCGGAACCTGGGTCAATCGAAGTAACCAACAACTACATGTAGCGACCTTGCTCCTGGAACGATTTATTACACCTTGGATGAATTATTTACTTGTCTCTCTGACATGCAGGCTCGTCTCTGCTTCTTATCACAATTCAAAATCACCCACTTCTCTTAACAATTTGAAATTGTGCTCCAATTTCCCATTCACTTCCCCTTATACCTAAAATTCGAGTTTGAATTGTTGTCCTGTCCCAACTGTCAACATGATGGATTAAGTACTCATAAATTCATGTCTTTGTAGTCTTCAATGTTTTTTTAAATGAGTCTCCACTTAACTTACTTAACCTAATGTATTAATCAATCCTTAACATGAATTATGGCCAACCCCCCTAACACGACAACTAAGCACCCTCATTCTCATCACCATGAAACACTTTTATAAACTTTTGACCATATTAAATATGTGTGCATATATATTTGTATGAAGCTTAACGAATGTTGAAGAGGGGATATTAATGCAATACGTGTGTTACCTTGGTTACCTTTGCATGCATTGATTGATTTGTGTTTGCAGGTCACTGTATTGATAACAAACTTTATTTATTGTTCTTGGTTGTTGGATTGCTTGATAATGTTGAATACTTCTTGATATGGGTTGGATCTTATCTTTGCAAAAATTATTTGTTATTGTGGCTAAAATACGTTCCAAAGGATATAGGGGATCCTATAAAAATATTTTTATGCATGTTGTAGTGCTTTCTACAGGATACAGGGTATCCTGTAGAACCATAATTTTGCTTTCCCGAGGCTTGAAAAATTTGTTGATAATGATTGTAATGTTATTGATACTAGCAACGGTATTGTTGATGCTAGTCTTGTCCTTTGAAATGCAACTTGTTATTTGTGAAAATGATACTATAGAATGATCTTGTAGTTCAATTTATTTGAAATCAAAGAGCTAAATACGAAAATATGGAGAATGTAAAGTGTTATTGATGTATGAAAATGGAAATTAAAAGGGATTTCTGAATGGAAAGATGGAAAGTGTGATGTGTGGAAATGATGTTGAAAGTGTAGAAAACTCAAAAAATGATTACCCCCTTTTTGTTTGTGGATATTTTGATTTATTTCTAGTTGTTTACTGATTACTAAATTTTTCTTCTTTGCAGATGATGAGGTCCATGGGTACTTGCAAAACAAAAACATTAGTATTCTATTTTTTTTTTCTTTTTCATTTATTTACTTTTTCTCAAGGTAGAGGTGCCATTATTGGTTTTCACCAATGCCCTACCTCATCAAGCCTCTGGGAGTTTTTCTTGATGAGTATATTTATTTATTCTTTAGATCTGAGACTTCCTCCATGGGAGGTTTTCACCCACGTATCTTTCCTAGATGCCTCAATGAGGTTTTCATCTAGGTATTTTATTCTCTTTTTGTTTTCATATCTTGTTATTTCGATGGATTGAGAGCATATATGCTATCAATCACATCTAGATTTTGTGTCTTCACTATTGCTTTAAACACTTCCCTTTTCATTGGCTTGTTGTAAACTTTTATCCTGAATCCATTCACTAGCATGGGGATTCCTTCTTCATCAATGGTTCTGATCTAGATCGAGCCATTATCATATCATTTTTGAATAATGTAGGGACCTAGACACTTGGTCATCAACTTTCCCTTGAAGTTATTGAATCTTGAATCATATAAGAGGGCCCAGTCCCCTTCTTTGAACTTGCCATGCTTGATTTTCTTATCATGCCAATATTTTCTTTGTTACTTCACTACTTTAGTGTTGAAGAGTTCTTGCATCCTATACTTATCAAAGGAATTTAGTTCATTCAATCTTTCTTTATGTGCTGATGGTATATTCATATTTAATACAATTGTTGTTCTTAATGTACAATATTCAAATTCAATGGGGAGTAAGACCTATGGTAGTATTCCATGTGATGTCGTATTCCCATACTACTTCTAAGAGTTTATTTGACTAATTTTTCTTGTTCATGCTCACTATTTTGGTGAGGATTATTTCCATTTCCTTGTTGGTGAATTCAACTTGTCCATTTTCTTGTGGATGGTAGGGTGTTGATTTTTTGTGACGTATGTGGTGCTCCTTCATGATTTTTTCAATAATTATGGATGTGAATTGAGTTCCTTGGTTTGTTAATATCTCTCTAGGATATACAAACCTTGAGAATATGCATTCTTGGAGGAAAGTAACTGCATTTCCTTTCATTCCATCCTTCACAGATTTTACTTCAGCCCACTTGATCAGATAGTTAGTGCATACTAGTAGTTTCTTCTTTTCCCATGATGGTGGATCAATTAGGCCTATAAAATCCATTCCAACTTGTCAAATGGTTCCAATGATACTTGAGGCTAAAAAGGAATCTCATTCCTCTTTGTATGTTTTTCCATTGTTTGACATTCATTACAATGTGAAGTGTATTGTTGAGCATCTTTGTGTAGGTTTGACCAATAATATCCAACTTGGAAGATCTTGTAGATTGTTTTATTTGTTGCATAGTGTCCTCCACATTTTTCATCATTAAAAGTATGGAGGATATCATGCACTTCATGTTGTCTCATGCATCTCCTCAAGACTTGGTTTGGACCATGTTTGAACAAATAACCCACTACCCAAGTATAGGATGATATTTTTCGAACAATCTTGCATCTTTCTCGGTAGGAGAAATGTTGGGAAAAAATTCTTGTTGTCAGATAATTTTCTATATCGGAAAACCAAGTGGTTTGTTTTGATATGGAAAAGAGGTCCTCATCTGGGAAATGATCATAAATCATGCCTTCTTCAGTATGAATAATGAACCTYGACAAAAAACAATTGTAACAACAATCTTCTTCCCAAGATTATCAAGAATAGTTAGATCATTTTTTTGTAATAAAAAAATCCATCTAATCATTCTCCCATTGATGTCAAGTTTATTCATCAAATATATAAKGGTAGCATGATCTGTATGTACAAAAWAATTATACCYTGTAACATAATGTATGAATTTATTGAGAGCATGAACTACTGCTAAAAATTCCTTTTATGTAACAATGTAGTTTATATATGCACCAACCAAGTTATTACTTATGAAATAAATTGCAAAAGGTTTGTCATCTTTATTTTGACCCAATATTGCTCCTATAGATTTATCTGATGGATTAGTATGAACATGCAAGGGAAGGGCCCAATTAGGACCCTGCAACATAGGATCAATTAAGAGTCTTTATTTTATTGTTTCAAATTCTTGTTGATAGTTTAGAGTCCAACAATAATCTACATCTTTGGATAGTAGGGTGAACATGGAAGAAGCTATCTTATTGGAGTCTTTGATGAACCTCCTATAATATCCTACATGTCCAAGAAAAATTATTTTATATTTTGGTTTCAGAGGGTTAGGAAGTAGTGTGATGATTTTGACTTTATTTTTGTATACTTCAATACCTTTGGAGGAAATATGGTTCCCTAACACAATCCATTCATTCATCACCATGTTGCACTTTTCATTGCTAAGGGATAGGTTCATTTCTCTATATATTTGGAGAAATTTGTCTAGATTGTCTAAGGCTTCATAAAATAAATTTCCATAATGGGTAAAGTCGTCCATATAGATCTCTACTTTATCATGGATGAGTTCTGAAAAGATGCTGAGTATTTGTCTTTATAAAGTGGTTGGGACATTACATAGGAACAATGGTAATACTTTGTAAGAAAATGTGCCCCAGGGACAAGTAAAGGTTGTTTTGTCCTGATCTTCAAGACTGGTCTGAATTTGGTTGTATCCACTAAACCTATATAGGAATGAAAATTATTCTTTCCCAGTTAAGACATCCAATACTTGGTCAATGAAAGGTAAAGGGGAATGGTCCTTCCTTGTAGCCTTGTTTAACTCTTGGAAATCCACACATATCCTCCATTTCCCATTCTTTTTTGGAACAATAACTAGAGGAGAGACCCACTCACTATCTAGAATTGGATATATGAATCTGACATCTAACAAATTCTAAAGTTCTTATTTAACTATATCATTTATTCCAGGGTTCACCCTTCTTTGGGGATGCCTAATAGGTTTGCATTCCTCTGAGTACAAATGGAAGGATGGATTCCTTTCGTATCCTTATACTCCCATGCAAAAACTTAAATGTTTCTTTTGAGTACATCTAACATTTTTTGTTCTTGTTGATTGGTAAGTCTAGTGATAATTTTGAGTGTTTTTGAAAATTTGATCTCTATGGTTTTCATTGATGGATCTTCAATATCAATAGTGAATAAGTTTTCCCATAATTATGTTTTATTTTCAGTAGAAATTTCAGATTTGGTCTCATCATTTATCCCTTCTATTTTCACATTATTTGGATATTTGTTTTGCGAAAAATTCACAAGGAAAGTGTCCTTATCCATTTTTATATTGGCCAAGGCTAAATTGATCGTGTAGATAGGATAAACAATTTTTTGGGTTCAGATATTATTCTTCTTCTTCTATCAACATTGGAAGGTTTTTTGTTATCAAAGTTTGGGTAGGAGGATAAATACCAATATTCCTTTTGGATAGGCCATCAATTATTGTCTTGTTGCGTGCCCTATAGTTGATGTATGAGTATATTGTTGCCATCCAAGGCATCCCAAAAATAAGAGGATATCCATTGAATTTATACTTGGTTTGAAGAACTAAGAAGTTAGTAGGATACTCCCAATAATCAATAAATATTATCATATATTCCAACATCCCTTCAGGCTTGACTGCGGATTTTTCTGCAAGCTGGAGAATAGTGGGGGTATCTCTTAAGAATCCTTGAAGGTTTAGTTTTAAGATGGTATATTTGGTCATAACACTGATGGAAGCCCCTAAATCTATGAGAGTATTGTGGATAAAAGTTTTGTTGATGTGAACATTCACTAAAGGGATTCCCAGATCCAAGTACTTAGGTACAATTAACTTTCCAAGAATAAGGTTAGATAGTTGTCCTATAAAATTTATTGTAAGGGTATCTTTTTTTTTTCTCCTTGACCTTTTGATGCACTCTTCTTTGATAAATCTATTGAAAATGGGCACATCCTTGATGGCTTGGAGGAGAGTTTTATTTATACACAAACTATTGAATTCTCCTAGAAGTTCTTTCTCTTAAGATGTATAGGTCTTATTTTCATTTAATCTTTCAGGATAAGGAGGGGTTTGTTTTTAGGGTGAGTTAATATCTTATTTCTCAGATTCTACATCTTTTATGAGCTTTAGTTGTATTGTAGGAATTTTCTCGATGTAATATTAATTTCTTGCACTTCCGAGGAATAAGTCCGATAAGTTGTTTCATTTTTGTACACAGGTTGAACTTGCTTGTTGTTTGTATTTGAAGTAGGTGGAGTAGGTAACTAAGGTTGTTTAGGAGGAACACTATTTTGAGTAGTGTTATTGGGTTATGGAGGAGGAGGTGTTTGTTGGAAATATTGGTGTCATTGATGTCAAAGACAAAGGGAGCCTACAATATGTCCAAGATAAATATCAAAATCCTACATATGTACAAGATAAATATTACAAGCTTACAAATGTCGAAGAAAAAGGTTGCAAGATGGAGATTGTTGAAATTATTACTTTTGGATTTTTGATGGTTAATTTGGATACCATATATTTGAAGGGATTTTTACTCTACATACCTAGTTCAAATGGGAGCACAAGTTTTATAGTTGCAAATTTTATTCCGAGACCTTTCCAATGATATATGGAATTCTCTCTAACTCCTTAGGAATGAGGAGATATGAATTTTTTTATTCGACAACCTAACCAGAAAATTGAGTTCAGATCAACAAGTATTTTGGGGACAAAATTACTATAAATATAGGATATAATTTTTCATTTGAAGATAAACCTAGCAAGAGATCAAGTTTGAGGTGCGCTAAAGGTGTTGGGGTGTCTTTCTGGTGTGTAGGAGAAGTCTAAGGGATTCTCTTAAGGTCTTTCTTATTCTTGTTGAAATATTTAATAATACCGAGAGGGGGGTGATTCAGTACTGTACTCTTTTAGTTCTTTTTCTTCTAAAGTGATTTTAAAAAATTATCATTTACTATTGTAAATAGTCATATCATAAATATAATAATCACATTTACAGACACTGTTAGCACTAATTTTGTCATTGGAAAAATTTAATGTTCTAGTAGTTTTTTCACTAAATCTCCAAGGAGCGACGCTATTGGATGTTCAGAGCTCCAATTTATTTGTGTTCTCGAGCTTGAACAATGATTTTATATATGTAGTTTTTTTTTTCTTTTTATTAAAAAAATTATGCTTTGGGTCAAATGAGTCCATCTCCAAGTTAAGACAACCTACTCAAAATTCCATCGAGCATATTAGCCACATACAAACTACCAACCAAGAGCTAAGTCACAATAAGTCTGCCAAAAAGCACCTGAGATCAAGAGCCAAGGCATCAAAAAAACTCACACCAACTATCAAGGAAGATCCCGTGAGCCAAAACAGTGCCCTACTCATGGTGAAGCATTAGGCATACTGGTACATATAAAGTTAGCGAAATGCTTTTGTTGTGTGCATATGGGATATGGTCCCATTGTACATAAAAAGAACAAAAGTGTCGATGGAGGTTGCCCGATGGTGTAGAGTTGGATACCAAGTGTCGTTGGCATGTAGTCGAGCACATGCTAGCTAAGTGATTAAATGTCGAAGCGAAAAACCATATGGTTGTGACAATGTTCCAAGTTTTAGATTCAAATTCCAGTTTAATTGTTGTCAACTATTAATTAGATGGACACATGGATGTTGATAAGCTTGTCTTTACAAGATCATCTTCCACTGGTAAATAGATACTAAGTTAAATTCCAAACGCATTAAAACTTAAAGGGAAAGCAAGCTTGTGAGTATCTTTATTTGACATTTATGACAAGTAAAAATGAGGAACCCCATTATCTGTCTTTTGGTTTAACAAAATATATCAGTATTAATATGGGCATAGAAAGAAGGAGAAGTCAAAGAAAGGATTGATGCATAATAGGCATCTTCTTGGTACTAGGATACATAATAAAGACATCTACGAAATGATCCATGATTTCTACATGGATTGATCCGAAAAGATATTTTAAAGACTATGGTTAAGTTTTTAAAGCATGAGTTCATTAACCATTTAGGAATTGAAGAAAGAGGAAAATTAATGATGTAACATGGCAGCCATAATTAAATATACAGATCTAAAAATAAGCACAAAGAATTAGCAAACCATAACCACAAAAGTTATTAATGGAGTTCGGCAATATCGCCTATGTCTCTCGGCCTTTGTCTCAGTGGTTGAGGCTTTCTTATTTCTCTTCAAAGCTTAAAAAATACAACATAAAATGCCAAATGGATTAAAAAATTGTCTGGATGTGTTTTGCTAGACCTCAAGAACCCAAAACCACTTACGGTACTGAAAACAGATGAACGAAGCTCCCAGAAATGGCCCACAAAGTTGTTCTCCTCAATGGCTTCCTTGCATAAAATTGGCTTTGACTATCAAATTCCTCAGCATTTCTCCTTCTCTGAACCTGTCCTAGGCTTCCAAGAACCTATGGTTTATATAGGTTTCAAGTTGGTAACATCCTCCCAACTTCCTCCCAAGATCTGGCCTCAAAAAGGTCTTAAGATCCTCCAATAACGGACAAAATCTCCCAAACCAGGCTGAAAATCCACTAAAAATCATAACATATAGTTAAAAACCCAAAAATAGGCTAAAATCAGGTGCAACCCCCTTCATCCGGGCCCCCGGTCACATGTGCACCTTCCATATGGCCCTGGGTTGGCTGGCGCTGGTCTTTAGCCCCCAGTTCCGGCTCCTAGTCATATGCACATGGCCATATGGTCGCGCTCTAAGCCTCCACACGTCTTCATTCTGTTAATCCCCTTAGTTTGTGGCCCCTGGTATTGTGGCTACGACCCATGTGGCCACGTCCCATACTCCACGCGCTCCACATAGCTCTTGAGTCCGTAGCCCTGGTCGGTCAAGGTTGGCCCTCGCCGACCGGGGCCTATCCCAAACAATCCGCTAACAGTCAACACAAATAGAAATTCTTCCAACTAAGTAACAAGCCACACCTATAGCATGATTGGTTAGTCCAGATAGTTAAGTCGTTGCACCCAAAGAGGTCAGGAGTTTGAATCCCTCGAAGCACAACAATTTTTTGAACTAGCTGTCCTTGACAAAATCCAGGGTGCCACGTGGCACCCTCTGATTGGGCCACATGTCACCCTGTGATTGGATCGTACCACACAGTCAACATCCAGTCAGCCTGCCACATCACTGCCACGTCATTGTCGTACATGCCACGTCACCATTGTACATGCCACATGTCCTCTGTACCTGCCATGTGTCTCACTGTCGTACCTACCACATGTCACGTCTGTACTACACAACTGTCGTCCATATAGCCACGTGTCAGCATGTAATGGGGCCACGTCACTGTACAGACTTCCATGTGCCATCCGTACAATGACACGTGTCAAATTCGTATAGTTTCAACTCAACCCGAAAGTGATGAAACCAAGTGACACTTATCACCTCTTGGTGATGCCACATTAGCATGATGACATCATCATGACTTCATGTTGATGTCACCTGTCGTACCTACTAACATCAATGTTGACTTTGACCAGTTGACTTTTTGCATGTTTGGAATTTCAGTCAGAACGCGATAACTTTTGCATACAGTGTTTGTTTGAGGAAAATATTATATGGCCGGAATCATCATGACGAGACGAATGCAATAGTGTTGACGAGACGAATGCAATAGTGTTGGTTTCGTCTGATTCTGAGAACTTTGATTTTTAGGCCTCCCGTGATCCATTTTAGTTCCTGGATCCATTTTGGATCATGGATCCCAACGACATTGTACAAAAGCTATATTATCATTGTTGGAACTACATATGGTTATTGGAACCATCAACGTAAGAGAGTCAACATTTCATTGAAAAAATGGCGGATATGGAAAAGCATTTTTCATATATTTTAAATCTTTTTATTATTGAAATGATTGTCAAGGCTACAAAACATGTTTTGAAGGGAATTTTAATTGTTTTATTGGATGGAATGCATCTGCTGGTTTTAAATTGGAGAGAGTTTGAGCTTCGATGACATGGACCTAAAGTATGATAATACAAACCTTGAAATCGAGAGGAGTGGGAAGTTTGTAATTACTATGTCAATGAGTTCTTATTGTCATTTCTATAGATTTACAATTGTGTCTCTTATCTGCAGATTGTTTTGGTATTATCAAATGCTGAGATAATTTTAAAGATTGTATATGTTTAGTCATGAAGAGTCACACTCTTTGCTACATTATCATCTGAAGATCACCCTAGGATTCCAAGTGCCTAAGGAAGACCACACAAATGTCAAACACACTCAAAATATTTCCCAAGTGGTGAGAACACAACAAAATACTAGATTCAAGCACCAACAGTCACCTCATTTGACACATAAAGGGAACTCTAGTCTCCTAGAATAACACCAGTTGTGCCTCATCTTTTAAAAAATGGAACTTACTTGTTCTGCGCCCTAGCCCAGTAGCTATAACTAGCACGATTCATAAAAGCTACTTGCAATTTTGTGATGGAATAAATATTTTTTTTACAGGTTTCCTTTGTCTACATTTTAATTGGGTTTGATTTAACATAAAAAGAAGAAGACATCATCATAATTGATGGACAACCTTGTTCTTTGATTATCCATGAGACCAAGTTGAAAATGAATTTGATCGACTCCAACATTTTGAGACAAAGGGCCGAGGTTTACATGTTTGATCAAATACATGATTTTTCGTGTAGGAAGCTCATACATAAGTGGAAGGAGAAGAATGCCAAATTCGTATTAGAAAATGCAGTAGAGACATTGATCTCATCTAGAGGAGGAAAATAAAAAAATTAATCAGTCAAAGTCAAAATCTGCCTACACTACAGAATATGCAGGAAATTTTTAATCTTAGCAATTTTGAAGGCTATGAAGACCTAGTGCAGCAAGAAGGAGAATCAATTTTTTTGGTTAATTTTGGCTATTTAATCGACAGATTCCAAGTCCACTTGTCGTGATCAAGATCCTAGTTCTAGAAAATTCAAAGAAAGACCAAGAAAATAGGATATAGCAGATATTTTGGATCTTATCCATTCATTATCATATCCGATAGCTTTTGTAACCATCTTCTATGCTTAGCTCTTAGGAGATTTCAATCCCCTAGCTTGGGATCCGAAGCTTTGAATATTTTTCGTATATATTAAAGAAAACATGTAATGAAGGGGGTTTAGTTCTTAGGCCCGAGAGAGATACTTTAGGGCAGGAACAATGTGTTTTCATTGTAAGGCTATGGGATATTAGTTTAAGTGATATTTGATAATCAAAGACCTTGGTGGATTTTTTATCAGTCTGTAACTTTCTTTATGTTTTACATATACATTTTCTTCTTATTTGAATTGAATTCAAGAATTGTAGAATTCATGTGCAGTAAATCTTTGTTGTACTCGCTCTATATTTTATGAGTTTTTTCGGATATCATTTATTTACTAACAAAAGCATTTTGTTAGTGAAAGCTCTATCTAATGGACTATGTAAGTCAGATCAACTTGTGAAGCTCGCATATTCTCTATTTGTTTTCTTATTTTCTCCATCTCTCAATATTTTATCAGATTTGTTTGATTACTGAGTTAACCTGTCTATGATCCATGAAATATCACAAGAAACTCGATTCCCAATGGCCTTGATCACTGATCTATAAGAGTTCTTAATCCAGTTTTCTGCTCTTCCCTTTTCTTCAAACTTGACCCACATATCCAATCAAATCATACAAACAATCAAGATGTTCTAGAATGTCCTCCTTGCAGTTAGATAACATCTCTAGCACTAACATATTATGGCACCGTTGTCGGGGACAAAGGAACAAAGTATTTTCCATGGGTGTATGACAACGAACACAGCTAGTTTTTGATGGTGAACAAGGACTAGTGATAGAAGTGACTGCAAAATATTTCACCTAGTGACTCCATGGTTGAGGAATCCTCAGGAAACTCCACTATTCTAAAATGTAAAAAAAAATGGATGTTATTTTAGCTCAGAGGTATGCAATTTTTCATTTCTCTAATGTACATGATTTTCCCAATCCTATGCTTGACAGAGATGAATGGGAAAATTCTCTTCTGAGGTTTATGGGAGATGATTGGAAAGTCCCTACTAAGCATTTGTTGGATTTTCATGAGTGCATGCATAAGCTTGATATTATTCATGAGAATGTGAGATGATTGGAAAGTCCCTACTAAACATTTGTTGGATTTTCATGAGTGCATGCATAAGCTTGATATTATTCATGAGAATGTCTTGATGAAGATGTTCAAATATTATTTGGAAGGAAATGCACATGAATGGTGTAGATCTCTCCCTGTTGCTAGTATTTTTTCATTAATAGATTTTTATGCAATGTTTAATTCTTATTGCAAAGGGAACTATTCTACTAATTTCCTTTACGAAGGGTGTTGTGAGGAATTCGATCTATTTTATAAAGAATCTTCCAGTTTTAAATATCAGGATGCTTGTAATGAATAAATTGTTGTAGAAGAAATTATTCCACATGATTTTCATGAGCTTTCTAATAGTCTTCATAATGATGTTCTTTCACAAGATATCAGACTAGAAGCAGATAAACATGTCTCTAAATTTATACTTCTTGTAAGTTTTCATGTTTATGATGAATGTGAAGATGTTCTTACTCTAGTTATAGATCATGAGAACCAACTTTATTTTGAGCAAATTTCTCTAGAAATCTTTGAAGGCAGTGAAAGCAATTTGCAACAATCTTCGGTTTCTTAGAAAAATGAAATTGTCATCAACAATAAAGAAAAGGATACTTAGAGACAATCCAATCTTCATCTTGAGCCGGAAAATAATATTTTCATCAAGGTATTCTTTCATTATTTTGATGATCCTATAATTGATTATTTGGAGTCTCTAAGTGGTGTAGATATTAAACAATTCATGCTTGTTGGATGTCAGTTTTGCTATCATAATAAACTGCACTTTTCTATGCCATGGATTACTTCAATATTTGAATCTAGATAAAGAGTCAAGTCAGTTTATGAATTTCTTGAGTGGTTGCATTGGAAATTTCACATTACTTGATTGATCAATTTAATTGGTTCAGCTAGTTAGAGTAGAAGTGTACACAAATAATCTTGATTTTGAGCATTGGTGTGCATTAGGTTGAATAAGACTCCATAGCTGAATGGAGATAGGGCTCTAGCAAAGTAGTTTTATTTTCATCTTGTAGAGTGGTTTATTTCCAGCATGGTTATTTTCAATTGAGCAGAATAGGTTCTAGATTGCAAGGTATGGAATGGAATGGATAAGGCATTGGTCTGCAGTTCTTGGAGCCTCACAGGGAGGTCTCCATCCCCAGTTGGAGCCAAGAAAATATGTTAGCACTAGAGATGTTCCCTACCTGCAAGGCGGACATGCCTAACACATATTGATTGTTTGTATGATTCGATTGGATATGTGGGTCAAGTTTGAAGAAAAGAGAAGAGAAGAAAAGTGGATTGAGAACTCTTGTAGATCAGTGATCAAGGCCATTGGGCATGGAGTCTCTCATGATATTTCATGGATCATAGAAAAATAAACTCAGTAATCAGAAAAAATTGATAAAATCATGAGAGATGGAGAAAATAAGAAAACAAATAGAGAATATGCAAGATTCAAAAGCTGATCTGACTTACATAGTCCATTAGATAGAAATTTCACTAAAAAAATGATTTTGTCAGTAAATAAATGATATCTGAAAAAATCATAAAATACAGAGCGAGTACAACAAAACTTTGCTGCACGAGAATTTTGCAATTCATGAATTCAATTCAAATAAGAAGAAAACATATATGTAAAACATAAAGAAAGTTACAGACTGATAAAGAATCCACCAGGTTCTTTGATAATCAAATATCACTTAAAACAATATCCCACGGGCTTACAATGAAAACACATTGTTCCTGTCCTAAAGTCCCTCTCTCCCGGGCCTAATAATTGAACCCCCTTCATTACATGTTTTCTTTAATATATATAGGAAAAATATTCAAAACTTTAGATCCCAAGGTAGGGGATCGAAATCTCCTAAGAGCTAAGCATAGAAGATGGTTACAAAAAAGAATATTTGATAACAAATGGATAAGATTCAAAATATCTTCTAGATCCTATTTTCTTGGTCTTGCTTGGACTGTTGTAGAACTAGGATCTTGATCACGACGGGAGGACTTGGAATGTGTCCATTAAATATCCAAAATTGACCAAAACAAATAGATTCTCCTCCTCACTGCACTGGGTCTTCATAGCATTCAAAATTGTTGAGATTACAAATTTCATGCACATTATGTAGCGTAGGAAAATTTTGAATTTGACTGACTAATTTGTTAAATTTCCTCCTCTAGACAAGATCAATATCTCTACTTCATTTTCTAATCTGAATTTGACATTTTTGTCCTTCCACTTTTGTATGAGCTTCCTGTAGAGAAAATCTTATATTTGATCGAACATGTAAACCTCGGCCCTTTGTCTCAAAATGTTGGAGTCGATCAAATTCATTTTCAACTTGGTCTCATGGACAGTCAAAGACCAAGATTTTCCATCAATTATGATGATGTATTCTTCTTTTTATGTTAAATCAAACTCAATTAAAATGTATACAAAGGAAACCTGTGAACAAAATTCTTTATTCCATCACAAAAATGCAAGTAGATTTTATGAATCGTGCTAGTTATAGCTATTGGACTAAGGTACATAATAAACATGTTTTATTTTTTAAAGGACGAGGAACAATTGGTGTTCTTCTATGAGACCATAGTTCCCTTTGTGTGTTAAATGAGGTGATTGTTGGAGCTTGAATAAGGAATTTTGATCTGTGTTCTCACCACTTGGGAAATCTTCTGAGTGTGTTTGGCACTTGTGTGCTCTGCCTCGGGCACTTGGCATCCTAGGGTGATATTCAGATAATAATGTAGCATAGAGTGTGATTCTTCATGACCAAATATGTACAATCTTTAAAATGCTCTCAGCATTTGATAATACCAAAACAATCTGCAGATAAGAGATATAATTGAAAATCTATAGAAATGACAATAAGAATTCAGTGACATAGTAATTACAAACTTTCCACTACTCTTGATTTCTTCAAGTCCATGTCATGAAAGTTTAAACTCTCTCCAATTTAAAACCAACAAATGCATTTTGGCCCATAAAACAATTAAAGCACCCTTCAAAACATGTTTTGCATCCATGACGATCATTCAATGATTAAAGGATTCAAAATATATGACAAATGCTTTGCCATATCCGCCATTTTTCAATGAAACGCTGACTCTCTTACCCTGATTGTTCCAATAACCTTATGCAGTTCCAACAATGATAATACAACTTATGTGCAATGTCATTGGGATCCATGTAGCAATCATGGAGCATTTCGTAGATGTCTTTATTATGTATCCCACTACCAAGAAGTTTCCTATTATGGATCAATGCTTTCTTTGACTTCTCCTTCTTGCTATGCCCATATTAATACTGGTATATTTTATTAAACCAAAAGACAGATACTGGGGTTCCTCATTTGTCCCTGTCAGAAATTTCGTATAGAGATACTCACAAGCTCGCTTTCCCTTCAAGTTTTAATGCGTCTGGAAGTTAATTTAGTATTTCTTTACCAGTGGAAAACGATCTTGTAAAGACAATCTTATCAACTTCCATTTGTCCATCTAATAAATAGTTGACAACAATTACGCTGGAGTTTGAATCTAAAACTTGGAACATTGTCACAACCATATGGGTTTCTGCTTCAACACTTAATCACTTAGCTAGCACGTGCTCGACTACATGCCAAAGACACTTGGTATTAAGCTCTACACCATTGGGAAACCTCCATCGAAACTTTTGTTCATTTTATGTGTAGTGGGACTATATCCCATATGCACATAACAAAATCATTTCACTAACTTTATGTGTACCAGTATGCCCGTTACTTCACGATGCGTAGTGCACTATTTTGGCTTGTGGGCTCCTCCGTGACAATTGGTGTGAGTGTTGTCGACTCTTAATCTCAGGTACTTGGTGGCGCACTTATTGTGACTTGGCTCGCGGTTGGTAGTTTGTATGTGGCTGATATGCTCGATGGAATTTCCAGTAGATTGTCTTGGAGATGGGCTCGTTTGACCCAAAGCCAATTTTTTTTAATAAAAAGAACAAAAAACCTGCATATAAAAAACCATTGTGCAAGCCCTAGAACACGAATAAACTGGAGCTCTGCACATCTAGTTGCCCCACTCCTTGGAGATTTAGTGAAAACACTACCAGAAATTTAAATTTTCCCAATCACAAAATTAGTGCTAACATACACAACATATTACATTACACAGATGTTGAAGTGGAAACCCAGATTGGGAGATAACCACTCAATAAATATCAATTTAATTATGGAAAAATGTTCATGAGGACACCAATCCTTGGTAGACACCAACCTACAAGTATATGAAGACATCAATCCTCCTATGAGAACCAACTCATATCTCAGGCACCAACCTACTGATGGATGGGGACACCAATCCTCTTGCTAAGAACTAATTCAACATGTACGCACCAACCTACAAAATTACTGATCACAAGCACCAACCTGTGAGAAACTCTAATATCCTTCCTTGCTCCTCCATGATAATACATAAATACTTTAATTTGCTTCAGTATTTTTCCAAAATATGCTTCATACTCTGTTTCCTCAAGCTTTAGATCATCTTCATGATTTCCAAAATTCACATGGACCTCGGAGCCTCTTCTTTTCGCACTTCTACTCCCACACACTTTCACACTTCCTCTAATATTCACTTATCCCATCAATCCAACTCTAGTGTCTTTATTTGTACCTTTCATTCTTCCACAAATGTTTCAACATAAGAAAATTCTCTTCATGAGGTCGACTCCAAATCTCCATAAAATTGGGCTCGAAATAGCTCCAAATTCCTTCCTTGTTCTCGCATGGGCTTGCTTATAGTTCACAACATGAATAACATCACTCAACAACTGACGGATTAGAATCTAAGATTGATCTCATTCATTGATCTTGTTCTATTTACATAATACAATATGAAGTGGTTGTGGATCATTTGTTCAATCGTGACTGTTGAAAAAAAATATACACCATTGTCCTCACTGAATAGGAGTTGTTAGATCCATACTTCTAATTCGGCCAACATTTGCGATTCAACATGATGTGTGTGTTGGGTCCCACTGCCAAGGTATTTTCTTTGAGATACATGGTGTTGTTCTTGAGTTTACACTCAAGGCTCACAGTATAATGTTAGGCATCATAAAATAAAGAAAGTTTTAATGTTTGCTTTTTCTACCTCAGTTATGTGAGAAAAGTTCCTAATATTGAATTAATAGTATAACAACTCAGAGGTCGTATTTCGTATTTGAGTTAAATTTGAAAATATTGAATGTAATGAGAGAAAAACATAAAGTTTTAGACAAAGCAAGGCATCAATCACAGAAGAATCTTACTATGTTATAGAAGAAGAAAATAGATGATGTAACCTTTAATGAAGCATAAAATATAGCAATCTAATTAACTCACGGGTCTTGTATTTGCTAATAGAAAATACAGAGGAAAATATGCTAGCTATCAGATAACTAAATGAAATATATAACCACAGTAGATGTTGTACTAAATTGTGATCAGGCATTCATCAAAGAAATATAGAAAAATATGTTGTTATGTGTAAAGACAGAAGAACACATAACTCAAATTGGACGAAATATGGAATCTCTAGTTTGCACTTGTATTAATTATCCTATCAAAAGAGTTTTCTCAATTACAACTGGCAAGAAGCAACCTTCGTGCATTCTTTCGAATATCTATTTATACAAAAGATTCTCAACCCTAGACGGTTGGAATTTTCGTTATTTCTAAAAAGAAACGGTTACAAACTAAGAAACTTGGAGTGCTCTGCTTAGTTCTCTTTTGTTTCTTTCTCCTGCCAACATAGGCTTTTTCCTTTCTTATTTCTCAGCTCTAACCCTGATAATCTTTAATAATGAGTTGTTTTGATGATATATACATATTACCTCATTGATCCTTTGAGGTACTTCCTTGTCCTCGATCAATACATTCGACACATCTGCCTACAAATTGTGCTACTAGTTTGGAAGGTTCTATCACGTCTTTTGCCTCAAAAATATACCACTTCTTTTCTAATTGTGGCAGTTTGTCTTCCATTCTTTTATCTTCTAAATTCATTGCATGTAACTGCGGATTAGGCTTCACCAACCATCTATCTATCTGAGTGATGTTGACCGGTTTCAACTGTGAAATTTAAGCTTGAGCTTCTTCTAAGCTCGCTTTGAAATCAAATTGATGTTTTACTATGTTAATTTGTCATAGTATTTCAGAAGAATCATCTTTTCCGAGGCCTACAAATTTCTTATTCAGTGAGTGAAAAACCTCTTCATAAGCCTCTTTGATCTCCTTAGTTGTTCTTTTGCTTTCAACTATGTTGGTTTCCCAGGTCTTCAATATTATGTCATCTCTGACTTGCTCTAAAACAGCTAGCCTAGGAACTGTAGACACTCCTGCTCTAGTTGATGATATAACCGCTTCCTGAAAAGTGGTTCTAACTGCAATAGCCTCTCCTTCTTTGAAACAAATATTATCTAATGATTAGTTTGTTACCCAAAAGTGATTTTGAATGATTTATACCTTGATAAAAAGGTTTTGTTGTGCTATTTCCAATTTCTTTTGCACTTCTAGTGCTTGAGCTTGAAACACTGTTATATCCACAACCATGTTCTCAGTCGAAATGACTTTGTCCTGTAATTGTTTTACCAACTCATCTTGTTGGATAGCTCATCCTTCACTCGCTTGCACATTCTTATGCATCTCATCAAGACTGGACTTGAGCATTTGGATTTCTTGCCTATCATTAGCTCTTGTATGTTCAAGACCCTTGTTGATTTCTCTTCAGACATTCTCTTCTACAGTCTTTATTTGGTTTTGTAATTGATTTATTTGCAGGTCCTTTTGCTTCAGTCGTTCCTTTAAAGTTCCAACCGAAAACTGGTTGGTTGTCGCATAACCCCCAATGAACCTGCTACTTCTTTAGCGAATTCTACCTCTTCTAAGGCTTCTCCACCAATTAGTACTCTGAGTCATTTGATTGTTGCACCCGCCCTTTGGTGTGTTTCTCTTTGACCACAACCTTCATTTTCTTGTTGAAAAAGAAATCTGAAGGAGGTATGTAACATTCCCTTCCTCACACCGGGCAGGCATGCCACTCCTCAGATGCTTTAGTTAGCTCTGAAACCGTACTTGTAACATTCCTAGCCTTCAAAGGCCAGGTTACACGAGAAAACACTTTCGTTCTCTTACTGCGAAACATATTGTAACATACCCAGTATTCAACTAAGCTATGCCACACAAGTTTTCTCTTCAAACTGCAGGCAATTATAACATATACATACAACACTCTTGCGGAATCTTTACATATAAAAGTACACAAACAATCACATTCTGTAAACATATGTTTTCATTCTGAAATAACAATAAACACAGACATGCAACATATACAAGGAAATACCCATAAACATACAGACAGTTATAATCACACATATGATAAACTATAACATAAGCATGTAAATAACAATGTAGCATGTAAATTTATCACACAATTGGTACTTATCTTGGAAATATTGTCACCAACTATGTACAGACCGTCCACGAACCTCCCAGCCTTAGACTATAATGTTCATCACTCTCAACAGTGATTCACCCCTGAGCTGGGACTAAACTCCACCCAGGTAAAGGGATTCCTAACCAGGATAAAAGCTCATAGACAATAGGAAAGACTCTGTCTCAAGTGTTCACTCAACTAACAACCTACAGTCTCTCATTCCCCACATGTCTGTCCCAACCAAGGAAGTGTGCCCCTTCTCTGCTCAACAATCCCTTGGCTGCCCCACTTCCCTTCTAGGGCTTCAGCAACAGGCCAGACCGAAAGTCTTAGAGCACTGTAGTTGTAGTTTAGCACCTTCAGGAGTCAATTCCACAACAATTCTCTTGCTCAGAGAATTGCTCACGGGCCTGACAACCCACCTCTTCAATTTCCAACGGGCATGACAACCCGCTTCTTCAATCCCGCTCCCAAGCTAACCAGGTACACCAACAGGAAATGGTTATGGAAACAGGCTCAGATAGAGTGAAATGAATGTTTGAAGGATAACTGACTGCGTGAGTGAAAATGGTCATGAAATCATTGACTGGATGACTGAATGTGTAATACCCTGTTTCCCCCAGTTTGTAAAAATAACTGGACTAGCCAAGAACCGTGGAAAACTCGTAAATGTGAATATGTGAGGTAAATGGACC
>ML778881.1:116082-146086 GCA_009831015.1 Picea engelmannii
CCATTCTGCCTTTAATGGGGGGGGGTCCGGAATAGTGTGGCGTGTGAAGTAGGACCCCCTCCTGTCCTGTCGACTACCATGTCACATTTCCCCTCTACCACCTATACTCCACTTAACCGTGCGACGGGGCATGTTCTCATTGGCTATTCTCTAGCCTTGTTGGGATTTGTTCCTATTGGCCATTTTCTAACCTCGTAGGGATTCGTCCCTATTGGTCGGTCGCTAGCCCTATCGGGGTTCAACAGTTGCAGAGTTGAACGACTTGACACCCCTGTAGCGCCGAGGCACAAAATACAAAGAGGCACCGTGATTATTAGAACTATGATCATGACCCACGATCACGTGGGAAGAGAGAGTGAGAAAGAGCTAGCTTGCGCTAGACCTCCGTAGGTAGTTCGAGGGCTCTGATTCAACAGAAAATCAAATAAAAATTTGATTAAGGTAGTGGGTATGTGACAGAATGATGGAAGGAATCATAGGCGAGATCCTCATAAGAATGATCGTGATAATGATGGTAAGGATTTTCATTTGAATAATGGTGAAGTTGTCTAAAGATCTAAGTCCCCACGATATGTATGCATGTCCCCAACTTGACACTTGTCATGTTGGAAGCTACTTTGGTCCACTTATCCCCAACTTTAGAACTTAGGATAACATAATTATCCATACTTTATGTTTTAAGAAATATTAATATAATATTCCTTTTTGGCTTTCCCTTTCCCTAACTGTTGAAATTTAGTCCCCCATCTCTTTTATTGTGGCCAGTCTGCACGCAATGATATATTTTATATTAATAATGATACATACAAAATAGGCGCACTGGCTTTTAAAATCTAGGTGCACTAACCTAGTTCCAAAACATAACCATCCCAACTTATCTTAACTGGCTCACCAGCCTATAATACATATCATATACATGAGGTTTGCTGACCCCCATACTGCGTGCACTTTAGTTACTGTGCGTGGTATCTAGTTATGTGCATACTACATCATTTTATTGCGCAGTACATGCGCGCACTATGCCATGAAAGGTGTATTACAAAAAATGATGTCAAAACAGCTCACCAGCTTAAGTACGCTTACATTACATTTACATTTGGGTTCGACTGAGGGATATTACAATCCCCTCCCCTTATTTGTGCACTGGCCTTAGTGCATCATATACCCATATAAAACAAAGTTTTCAAAAATCCTAAAAAAGATGAAGGTATTCTATCCGCATTGCATCCTCATGCTCCCAAGTAGCGTCCTTAGGACCATACTAGGTCCATTGGACCTTTACAAGCCCTATGGGTCGATTCTGGAGTTGCTTGATTTCCTAGTCCATAATGCGCACCAGATACACTTGAAAAACACCTTCTTGCTCCACCTGAATCACATTCCAATCAATAACATGATTAGCATCAGGTATATATTTCTTTAACAATGATACATGGAATACATTATGAACAGACATAGATGTAGGCAATGCAATCATATAAGAAATTGGGTCAATCCTCTCTAGGATTTCAAATGGCCCACAAAATCTAGCTGCCAACTTGGCACAGCTTCCCAACTTTAGGGAACTCTTGTTAGCTTTCACCTTCAGGAAAACATGATCACCCACTTTGAAATCTCTGTGGGTTATATTCTTATTGGCATAACTTTTTTGCCTGTCTTAGGAAGCTTTTAAATTTTGCTTAATTTTTATCATTTGGTCCTCCATCTCCTTGAGCAACTCTGGCCCAAATACTGTCCTATCAGCTTGATTATCCCAACTCACTGGAGTATTGCACTTTCTATTGTAAAGTGCTTCAAATGGGCTCATCTTCAACGATGCATGATACCCATTGTTGTAAGCGAATTCTACCAAGTGTAGGTAGTCTTCCCATTTTGATGGTTTGTCCATCACATACATTCTCAGTATGTCTTCTATGACTCTGTTCACCCTCTCTATCTATCCATCATAATTAGAATGATAAGTTGTACTAAAGTTCAGATTCATTCTGAATCCTTTGAACAATCCTTTCCAAAATTTCGAGGTGAATTTCAGGTCTTTGTCAGACACAATTGTTTTAGGAATTTTGTGCAATTGCGCCACTTCCTTCATGAAAATATAAGCAACACCTACTGCCTTGTGAGTAGTTTTCAGTGGAATAAAATGGGCATTTTTTTTAATCTTGTCCACCACTACCATGATTGAATCATGCAACTTGCTTGTTCTGGGCAATCCCATAATAAAATCCATTGTCACCACTTCCCACTTCCATTCAAGAATGGGCAAAGGTTGCAGCAACCCTGTTGGGTGCCTATGCTTAGCTTTAACTTTCTATCATTCCATACATCTAGCAATGTATTCAATGATCTATCTCTTCATATCTGGCCAAAAGTAATGGCTCTTGATTGCTTCCACAGTTTTCTGATATCCAGGATGCCCTACATAAGGAACATTATGCATTTCATGCAAAATCATATGTTTCAAGTCCTCGACATTTGGAAAAAAAAGTATGTTCTTGTGCAACAATATTCCATCTATTCCCAAATTATAATTATCCACCTTTTGTGGTATCTTACCCTATTGTATCTTTGCTACCAATTTTCAGTATTGCAGATCTGCATTTGCATCCCCCAGAATTTTGCTTTTAATATCATTCTGATACATGCTAATGGTTGTAGCATGTAGTTCAAGCACCCTACTACTGAGTGCATCAACCACTTTATTCTCTTTCCCCTTGATATGCTTTATATCAAAGTCATATTCGCTTAGAAATTATAACCATATGTTTTTCCTAGCATGTTGAAATTACTAAGACAACTAAGAGGGGGGGGGGGTGAATCAGTTGTTACTGTGCTTAAACAATATTAAGTCTATTAAACCATTTTTAATCTTTCTCCAAGTGACCATCAATATTATACAACATATGGACAACATAAATAATGAGCATCAATCACACATAAGATATACACAGAGACATATTTTCACGAGGAAACTCATAAAGGGAGAAAACCTCTTCTTCTTCGAAATGATAGACAATCTTTTAAGTTATGTACATCATCTTTAATTGAGAACCAACTCAATGTGAGGCTACTACCTCTGTTTTACAAGCTCCAACTTGTTTGAGAGCACCAACTCTTTGGTTTCTCTAGCACCCACTAGAAGAAAGCACCAACTCCCTGAGTGTTCCAGCACCGACTGGATGGAAGCACCTACTTCCACTTATACAAGCACCAACTTGCATACAGAAAACTATGTGTTTTCCCGAGCACCACCCCGCCACCCTATTTTTATAGGCACAACTAGATGGAAGATACAACTTCCAATATTCAAGAACCAACTTGAATATCAGAGGACCACAGTCCTCCCTAGCACCACCCTTCCTCCCTGATTATGAATAAATGATTGACAAACAAACAATACAGGTATCTCAATTCTTACCCCTTCTTCATTGTTCTGCAGTTCTTCTCTGGGTCAAAAATTGTTCTGCAATTCTGCTCTGCTTCATGCTATTCTACTATTCTGCTCTTGCTTCTGTCTATTCAACGACTATTACTCATCTCTGAGTCTTATCTCATGCTCTGCATACTGTAATTTTACCCTTCTTACAGTTCATCTCATTTTTCCGATTAGAACAGCCAACCTTACACAGTCACTGTATCTCTCCTTTTATACACACCAGCCTCATCAATTACACCTCGAATCTCCTTGGGCAAAGACAAAAAATGTCTCAACAACTAAATCACCAACTGATCAAGAACCATTATTCGATTTTCTAACTGAATCGTAACTGAGCTTATTAATCATGAAAATAAACAATGACCCTTTGATCATATTCCTGATTATCCTGCACCTTTGGATTACCAATGATGGATCTCGTGCCTACTCCATATGCCCACTGATTGTGACCACGGGCCTAATCAGAATGCCTTTTGCATTTCATAATTTTCATTTCGGCAATCATGTGTCGAAGGGTCTCGACACTCCAAGCTGTGATTGCCGAAAAATATCTTAGCTCTGCTACCTCCACCCTCTCATATGATCACCGACGATGACCACATCCTACAAAAAAAGGTGTTTTCGCATTTCACATTTCGGTAATCTAGAGGGGAAGAGTCTCGACTCCTCCAACTCTTGATATCCAAAACTCCGTAATGGAGTCAGATCAATGGTCCACAATCCATGGTGATCAGACGACTCTTCTCTGCCCCAGTAATTGAGCATTCAGGACTTTGAAGCTGAAACTCCTGAAACAAGAACTCATGAAGTGACGTCATTCTTGTGTCACTCAATGACGTGTCAAGAGTCAAGTGCTTTCCACATGTCACTCAGAATTATGATTTCCAGTGGCCTGAAAAGTCGAAACAATTTGACACTTGTCCTTTTATGCTTGTGCCACGTGTCCTTGATGTCGTAAGTTGTCACCTTTCCTCACTGACATGGTCTGTCATGATCTACCTCCTAGATCTGATGGCCCATATTTGTCTTCAATCCAATGGCTAAGATTATATCGTGATTTCACATATCACAAGTTCGAGAGGTTAGGAGCCTCCTTCCTTTGAACTTTTAGTCAGCAAAATACTGACCTCTTTCCACATGTACTCTTCATCCAACGGTTCACGTCATTTCACTACTTTAGAGTGTTAACTAACTCCTGGGATTATCCTCCTTGCAACTCCACTAGATCTGATGACTGACGGGTATTCTTGAAGCAGATCTTTGGTCACAATCCTTTTGGAATAATCAACGACTGTGATATTTTCGGATGATCTGACGGTCCAGATATATTCTACGATGTATCTCTTTTTATTTTATCCTATCCTCCCATTTAACAAGATCTGACGGCTGATGAGAATCATGTTTTAATCCGACGAATGATGGGATTTCTGCTAATCAACATTTCAACCTATTAGCCCCGATTTATCTATCCTTCCACTTTGAGAGGATCTGATGGCCATCAGGGATTCTGAAGGATCCAACGATCACTATTCCTCTTCTCAGTTGATCTTGTTATTGCCATCAATGGAAAACAAATACGCATACTCTGCCTTTTTCTGAAAACATGCCAACAATCTCCCCCTTTGGCATTGATGGAAACCACTTGAATAACATAAGAACATCGAGCTTTACCACTGTATTATACACTTTCTCCCCCTTTGACATCAATGTCAAAGAAGAAACAATCTCCCCCTGAGTTGTTGTAGTACATACTCCCCCTATCAACTATGAGCAACTTAGAAATACAACATATATTCAATAAGTACTCCCCCTGACCAGGTGAACAGATTAGATGAAAGGAGCAATAACCCCCAACTTCTAATGAAGATATCCAAAAGGGGTCACTACTAATGGTTTAGTAAAGATATCAGCAATCTGTTCTGTGGAAGGAATATAATTCAGTTGAACAATTCTATTTGTAACTTGTTCTTTGAGAAAATGGTATTTTATTGGGATATACTTAGTCTTGGAATGAAGAACAAGATTCTTGGAGACACTAATGGCACTAGTGTTATCACAGTGAATTGTAATCGGATCAATATAATTTACCTTCAAATCTGCAAGAGTTTGAATCATCCATAAGATCTGAGTGCAGCAAGTATCAACAACAATGTACTCTGCCTCTATAGTTGATAAGGAAATAGATCCGCGTTTATTACTAATACATGCTACCAACGAGTCACCCAAGAAGAATGCACCTCCACTGGTGCTCTTTCTCTCATCCACACAATTTTCCCAATCTTCATCTGAATAAGAAGTTAACTAAAAATTCTTATTTCCGAGATACCACAGAACATAAGTCATTGTTCCCTTCAAGTATTTTAATATCCTTGTTACAGCTACCAAATGACTTTGTTTAGGAGCAGATTGATAATGACCTACCATTCCAACAGCTTGCATTATATCAGGACATGATGTTGTAATGCACAGAAGACTACCTATCATTGATCGATATGTCTTTTGACCAACATCACGTGAAATATCATCTTTACTGAGCTTGCAACCAACCACAATAGGTGTACTAACAGGAGAAGAATTTTCCATCTGAAATTTCTTCAACATCTCTTTCAAATATTTTTCTTGTGAGATAAATATTCCCACAGAACTTCGAATTACTTGTAAACCAATAAAGTATGACAGTTCTCCTATCATGGACATCTCAAACTCTGTTTGCATAGAGTTAGAAAACCAATGGACAGAGGATTCATTAGTACAACCAAAAATAATATCATCTACATAAACCGAAACAACTAGTAAATTATCACCTTCAGACTTAATGTAGAGATTGTTGTCAATAGTACCTTTCTTGAACCCTTTGTCTTGTAAAAAATTGTCGAGTCTATAATACCAAGATCGCAATGCTTGTTTCAGTTCATATAAATCCTTTTTCATCTTGCAAACATAATCAGAATTATTTGTCAATGAGAATCCTTCAAGTTGCTCCATATATACTTCTTCCTCTAGATATCCATTAAGAAATGTTGACTTAACATCCATCTGATACACTTTAAATTTCTTATGACATGAATATGAAAGAAACATTCTGATGGCTTCAAATCTTTCCACTGGTGCAAAGGTTTCATGAAAATCCTGATCTTCAACTTGTGCATACCCTTTACAGACCAATCTGGATTTATTCCTAACAACTTGTCATTTTTCATTCATTTTATTCTTGAACACCCATTTGGAGCCTATTACATTCTTATCTTCGGGTCTAGGAACAAGCTCCCAAGTATTGTTCTTCTCAATCTGATCAAGATCTTCAATCATAGCTCTAATCTAATCATCATGTTGGATGGCTTCATAAAAAAAATTAGGTTCAATCATAGATAAAAAGGCAACATGAGATTGTTTCGAGTCTTTAATCAATTTCCTTCTTGTCTAAACTCCTTTATTTATATCTCCAATTATCTGATTTTCATGATGATTCTTTCTAATAGTTCAGAGAGGTCTTTCTGTTGATTTGTGTTAGTCGGAATATTTGTATCTTCATCTGATTCAGATTCTTCTCTTTCTGATCCTTGAACCTATTCATCTTCATCTTCAACTATATCTTCTGTGCTTGGTTCAATATTGCTTACATTTTTGGTCGAGATTTCTTCATCAATTTTAACGTCGATACAGTCAACCAATTTATGCAACCTCTTATTGTAGCATCTATATCCTTTATTGTTTGTGGCATAACCTAAGAAGATAGCTTCATCAGCCCTATCATCATATTTTCCAATATTTTCATCATTATTCTTAATATACCATTTACTTCCAAAGACTTTATAATGCTTGATTGAAGAAGGTCTTCCAAACCATAGTTCATAAGGAGTCTTGTCACAGTGTGGCCTAAGATGAGATTTGTTAAGGATATGAACAACTGTATGGATTGCTTCCACCCAATATGTCTAAGAAATATTCATTTCATTCATCATTGATCTTTCCATCTGCTGAACCAATCTATTATGCCTCTCAACTACTCTATTTTGCTGTGGAGTTCTTGGAATAGTGTATTCTCGTTTGATTCCATGTTTATCATAGAACTCTTTGAAGTTCCATGAACTAAACTCTCCTCCTCTATCAGACCTTACTTCCTCCAATCTTTTTCCTGTTTGATTCTCAGTCAGAGCCTTAAACACTTTGAATATTTCAAATGCTTTAGACTTTTCCTTCAAGAATGCAACCCACGTTAGTCTAGAATAATCATCAATAATCAACATAAAATAGTTTTCTTTTCTTGTACCTTATTTTCTTTATGGTCCACATAAATCCATATGTACTAACTAGAGAGGTTTTTTCGTTGAAGGAAACTTTTTAGATTTGAACTTAGTGTGAGTAAGCTTTCCTATCTGGCAAGGTTTACAAACAGAGTCATATGGTTTTGATATCTTAGGAAGATATTTTACTTCCCCATTGTTTCTAAGATTGATTATATGATCAAATTTTAGGTGTCCAAGTATCCTATGCCATAGCCAACTCTCATCATATTTGTTTAAGTGGCATTCTTCTTTTTCTTCTTTTAACACATATACATTGTTTTCTGTTCTTATCCCTTTTGCAACCAGTTGTCCTGAATTCAAAGACTTTATTTTAYAATCTTTAGAAGTAAAAACAACTTCACATCCTTTATCACAAACTTGACTGACACTTAGTAGATTATGTTTCAGAMCATCTACAAACAACACATATTGAACTTTTCCTTTKCCATTACTTAGGCTTACCATTCCTTTACCTTTTATTTTTCCTGGTGCATCGTTTCCAAAAGTTACATTCCCTAATTTGTTTTCACTTAGAATTAGAAACTTACTTTTGTCTCAAGTCATATGTTAGGAAAATCCAYTGTCAATATACCAGGGATTCTTTTGCCTTTGGATTGATAACACTAATCTGCACTGGTCATCTTCTTTCTTCTTCCAAACCTTGAAATTTTTAGCAGCAGGATTTAGATCTGGCTTATAGTTCCTTAAGCGAAAGTCTGCAACTTTATGTCAATAATTATGGAAGTTGTAACCTTCGGGTTCACTGAATAATAGATCATAACGATTGTTATGCTCATAATTGTTGTTATGTTTCACCCGCGTCCTTCTCCCAGTCATCACATGATTTATAAGTTGTGATTGTTTGTTGCTTTCCTGTCTCAATCTTCGTGGTGGAAGATAATTATTCCTTGAAAAACTCGATTTCTCATATCTGAATCTTAAAGAACAATTTATAGCTTTGTGACCAAATTTAGAACATAAAAAACAATATCCATAGAAAAATTCTTTGTACCTGGTAAAATACTGTCTTCTTTGAGTGGGTCGATTTCTTCCATGTTGATAGTTTCTCTAGTCTACAGATTCGGTTTTGGTGTTTTTTCTTCCATTCCTTCTTGGTGGTTGATTTTCTTTCTTTGTTTCTGCAGAGTGGTTGTTGTCAATGATTGTGGATTTGACAAACTTGATGGGTTCTATATTAATTTGATGACCACTACTTGATCCTTCTTCATAGCCCAAGCCATATTTCAACTTTGGATTCCTTTGCTGATTTAGAATGGAAGTTAATTCTTCTGAGGCTTTAATACTTGACATATTTTGGTGATACAATGCCTTAAACTTCTCCATTTCTTTTCTGGTTTTTACTATCTCTTCTTCTAAGGCTTCACACCTTGTTTTCTTCTATGATAATTGTTGTTTTAGAGTGTCTTATATTTTCTTTGCCACTTCTAACTCCACTTTTAGTAGGAAAAATTATTCATTAGGTTTTTTATCATTCATTTTAAACTGCATCCACAATTTTTTTTGTTTTATCTTCTTACATCTATGTCTGTCAATTTCTTCCAAAGCACTGATTAATTCACCTCCCATATCCACCACAACTTCTTCATCATCCATTTCACCTCCTGAATGTTCATCACCAAGATCTCCCATAGCCATAAGCATAAAATCATTCACTTTGTCTTCACTAGATGAATCACTATCTATGTCTTCTGAGGAGTTGTCATTGTTTGCACACAATCGTTTCTTTTTACTATATTTCTTAAATTTGTATTTCTTTTCATCATCTGAGTTCTGATCCTTTTTCTGATGAGAACACTTAGATGCAAAATGACCTATCTTACCACAATTAAAACATTTTAAAGGGAGTTTGCCTTGATATTTTCCTGATCCTTTCTTTAACCTTCTCACAAATTTTGCATCAATATAATCTAATTTTGAACCATTATTCTTGTCTGCTTTAAAATATGCTTCTCTAGTAATGGATTTATCTTTGTTAATTCCCATTTCATATGTAGTTAGAGTTCCTAGGAGTTGTCATATTTTTAAGAGCATTTAGTTCTTCTATTGCGGAGACTTTTGGATTAAATTTATCAAGAAGAGATCTTAAAATCTTTTGAACTAAAAATGATTCTTCAATTTTCTCACCAAGACCCTTCATGGAATTCACAAGCTCTTGAACTCTTAAAAAATATTTGTTGAATGTTTCATCTTCATTCATATTTATTTGTTCAAACTTCAATATGTATGTTTGAAGTTTGGCATCTTTTACTTTCTCATTTACTTCATAATTGCTAATAAGTTTATCCCACATTTCTTTGGCAATTTAAAGATGCATCAACTTTACAAACTCAGCTTCTACAAGTCCATTCATTCCCTTAACATTAAATATAAATTCTAACTTATCATCCTTGGAAGCTAGCACAAAAGGTTTTAAGTATCCAATCTCTACTACATCCCAAACATCAACACCTAAGGCCATTAGGTATGTTCTCATTCTAACCTTCCAAAAGGAAAAATTTGTTCCATCAAATAGAGGAGGCTTACTTGTTGAAGTCCCTTCATGACTTGTCATGTTTAAGCTTACAAATCTACCTTTAAATAAAAGGAACCTGCTTTGATACCAATTGTTGAAATTACTAAGACAACTGAGAGGGGGGGGTGAATCACTTGTTACTGTGCTTAAACAATATTAAGTCTATTAAACCATTTTTAATCTTTCTCCAAGTGACCATCAATATTATACAACATATGGACAACATAAATAATGAGCATCGGTCACACATAAGATATACACAGAGACAAATTCTCACAAGGAAACCCATAAAGGGAGAAAACATCTTCTTCTTCAAAATGATAGGCAGTCTTTTAAGTTCTTTACATCATCTATAATTGAGCACCAACTCAATGTGGGGATACTACCTCTGTTTTACAAGATCCAACTTGTTTGAGAGCACCAAATCTTTGGTTTCTCTAACACCCACTAGAAGGAAGCACCAACTCCCTGAGTGTTCCGACACCAACTGGATGGAAGCACCTACTTCCACTTATACAAGCAGCAACTTGCATACATAAAACTATGTGTTTTCTTGAGCACCACCCCGCCACCCTGTTTTTCTAGCCACAACTAGATGGAAGATACAACTTCCAATATTCAAGAACCAACTTGAATATCAGAGGACCATAGTCCTCCCTAGCACCACCCTTCCTCCATGATTATGAATAAATGATTGACAAACAAACAATACAGGTATCTCAATTCTTACCCCTTCTTCACTGTTCTGCAGTTCTTCTCTGGTTCAAAAATTGTTCTGCAATTCTGCTCTGCTTCATGCTATTCTACTATTCCGCTCTTGCTTCTGTCTGTTCAACGAATATTACTCATCTCTGAGTTTTATCTCATGCTCTGCATACTGTAATTTTATCCTTCTTACATTTCATCTCATTTTTCTGGTTAGAACAACCAACCTTACACAGTCCCTACATATCTCCTTTTATACACACCAACCTCATCAATTACACCTCGAATCTCCTTGGGCAAAGACAAAAAACGTCTTAGCAACTGAATCGCCAACCGATCAAGAACCATGATTCTATTTTCTAACTGAATCGTAATTGATCTTATTAATCATGAAAATAAACAATGACCCTTCGATCATATTCCTGATTAATCTACACCATTGGATTACCAATGATGGATCTCATGCCTACTCCATATGTCCATTGGTTGTGACCATGGGCCTAATCAGAATTCCTTTTGCATTTTGCATTTCGACAATCTTGTGTCGAAGGGTCTCGACACTCCAAGTTGAGATCCCCGAAAAAGAGTTTAGCTCCACTAGCTCCACCATCTCATATTGTCACCAACGGTGACCACAGCCTACACAAAAAAGTTTTTTCGCATTTCGCATTTTGATAATCCAGAGGTGAAGAGTCTTGAACCCTCCAACTCCTGGTATCCAAAACTCCGTAATGGAGTCAGATCAACGGTCCACAATCTATGGTGATCGTATGACTCTCCTCTACCTCGGTACTTGAGCCTTCGGGACATTGAAGCTGAAACTCCCGAAACAAGAACTCATGAAGTGAAGTCAATCTCACGTCACTCAATGACATGTCAAGAGCCGAGTGGCTGCCATGTGTCACTCAAAATTATGATTTCCAGTGGCATGAAAATCCAAAACAAATTGACACTTGTCCTTATATGCTCATGCCACGTTTCCTTGTTGTCTTAAGTTGCCACCTTTCCTCGCCGACGTGGTCTGTCATGATCTACCTCCTAGATCTGACGACCCAGATTTGTCTTTAATCCAATGGCTGAGATTATATCGTGATTTCGCATATCGTGAGTTCAAGAGGTTAGGGGCATCCTTCCTTTTACCTTTCGGTCAGTGAAATGCTGACCTCTTGCCACATGTACTCTGCATCCAATGGTTCACATCATTTCGCTACTTTGGAGTGTTAACTAACTCTTGGGCTTATCCTCCTTACAACTCCATTGGATCTGACGACTGACAGGTATTCTTGAAGAAGATCTTCTGTCACGATCCTTTTGGAATGATCAATGGTTGTGATCTTTTCGAATGATCTGACAGTCCAAATCTATTCTACGATGTATCTCTTTGTATCTTATCTTGTCCTCCCATTTAACAAGATCCGACGGCTAACGGGAATCATGTTTTAATCCGACGAATGACGAGATTTCTGCTAATCAACATTTCAACCTATTAGCCCCACTTTATCTATCCTTCCACTTTGAGAGGATCTGATGGCCATCGTGCATTCTGAAGGATCCAACAATTACTATTCCTCTTCTCAGTTGATCTTTCCATTTCCATCAATGAAAAACAAATACACATACTCTTCCTCTGTCCAAAAACATGAAAACAAATATTTGTGGTAGTATGGCAGCCATTAGACCAAAACCCATGGGTGATTGGTAAACTCATCACCGCCAGAGTTAATGGATCCACAAGAGGCTGTTAGACCATTTCACGAGTCCTGAAGGAGGTGTTGACCACCAAGTCAACAATCTCCCCCTCAGCACCAATTGAGATACTTGACACCAATCGAGCGGACTTGAACGCATAACCTTTTTCTCTGATACCATTTTGCAGTAGTACGACAGTCGTTAGACCAAAATCCGTGGGTGATTGGTAAACTCATCACAACTAGAGTTAATGGATCCACGGGAGGCTGTTAGACCATGTCGTGAGTCTCGAAGGAGGTTTTGACCACCAAGTCAACATAGCATTTATATTTGGTTGATCAAATAAATAATTCAGACCATTGTGTTTTGTTCTTATCTCGAACCTTTTTCCCATGAGGTAGTGTCTCCATTTCCTCAAGGCATGCACTATGGCTGCCAACTCCAAATCATGAGTGGCATAATTTCTTTCATTCTCCTTCAACTTCCTTGATTCATAACATATGACAAACCCATTTTTACTGAGGACTCCACCAAGTCCTTCATTACATGCATCTATGCATACAATGAAGCCTTCAAGTGTTTCAAGTGTTGGAAACTCTTTTCACAAACCAGTGTCCACTGAAACTTCACCCCCTTTCTTTGCAAGGAAGTGATTGGGTGTGCAATCTTTGAGAATCCTTCAATAAATCTTATGTAGTAGCCTGCAAGACCCATGAATGATCTTACCTCTATCACATTCTTCGGCGCTGACCATTCTCTAATGGCTTCTATCTTTTCAGGATCCATTGTTATCCCATCCTTTGAAATGATATGCCCCAAATAATGAATTTGTTTCTGATAAAATGAGCACTTGCTCAATTTGGCATACAATTGATACCCCCTTAATAATTGAAACACCATCCTCAAATGATGTTCATGCTCTTCCTCTGACTTAGAATATATAAAAATTTCATCCAAAAAGATAATGACAAACTTGTCTAAATATTCTCGGAAAACACCATTCATTAAGCACATGAAAACAATTGGTGGATTTGACAACCCAAATGACACCACTGTGAAATCATAATGACCATACCTTGTCCTGAAGGCGGTCTTGTTGATATCTTCTTCTTTAATCCTTACATGATGGTATCCTTATCTGATATCTATCTTTGAAAATATATTTTCATCCTTCAATTGATCAAAGAGATCATCAATCCTTGGCAGAGGATACTTGTTCTTAACAGTCACTTTATTCAACTGTCTAAAGTCAATGCACAATCTTAATGTTCCATATTTATTTTTCACAAACAATACTGGGGCACCCCAAGGTGACACACCTGGGCATATATACCCCTTGTTTAGAAGTTCTTCAAGCTGTGTTTGCAGCTCCTTCAATTCTGGTGTACTCATTCTGTAAGGAGCCTTTGACACTGGCACTGCTCCAGGCATTAGATTTATAGAGAAATCAATGTCTCTTTTCGGGGGTAGTCCTAGTACTTCCTTGAACACATCTTCAAACTCTTCCACGACTGCATAATCTTTCAAATTTGGCTCCTTATCTTTTGGTGTCTCTTCTATATGAGCTGCAAATATTTGACATCCTTTTCTGTAACATTTCTTCAGCTGCAATGCTGAAATTTCTCTAATGGTTACTGCTCTGGGAATTCCCTGCACTTTCCTTAGTTTCCCTTCCTCATCCAAACAAGTAAATGCTTTTTTATGATAATCCAAGAGAGAATGATGTTGGTCCAACCAATCCATCCCAATTAGACATTCATAGGAACCTAAAGGTAAGATGTTCAAATCTGCCTTGGTGTTTAGTCCATTCATATCCATGAGGCATGACTTAACCATCTCATTAACTTTTCTTTTGGCTCCTGTAGACAGCTACACCATCTAGTATTTCCCATTCTTTCTTCTTGGAAAATGAAAACTTTCCACCATCTTTGGGTGTATATAACTATGACTAGCTCCTTAATAAATTAAAATAGCAATGGTTTGGTTATTGATCATACCTTCCACTTCAATCATGTGGGACTGATACTCTTCTTGCTTGTTGTCCAAGGATGCATAGATCCTTGGCACATATCTACCCATGTCCTCCACTGTTTCATCTTGTCGTACATTGTAAACAACCCTTCCTTTTTCACTTCTGTGAGGACAATCTCTGAACCCATGATCTCCTTTACAACCCCAACATTGAATGGGTAGTTGTCTTGGCCCTTGACTCGCTATGTCAATCGTTCTGGGTTCTTTAGGAGTTTTCTATCCCTGTGGATTATTTCTCAAGAATTGTGGCTTATCTCCCTTCTTCCTCCGATCCATCTTGAATTTCTTTTTGTCTTCCCAAGCCTTTTGGAAAGTTGGCCTTGCTTTTTGTTGATCATATAGCCATTTATCTCACCTTATGGTCTCTTCCAATGTCTTGGGTTCATCATACTGTATTTTTTCACTGATGAATGATGGAAATCCACTCAAGTACCTTTGGATTTTAACTATCTCATCCTTGATGAATGAAACATACTTCAATAGTTCTAGAAACCTTCTCTCATATTCATCTATGGTCATACTTCCAATCTTGAGTTCAAAGAAATCTTTCATTTTCTTGTCGTAGTATCTCTTAGTCAAGTATTTCTTCTCAAAATACTTCTTGAATTCCCTCCAAGTAACACTTTTCTCTTTAATGTGTTGCACCTACACAAGCTAATATCACCACATAGATGCCTTTCCTTTGAGTTGATAGATAGAAATTCTACCCTCTGCATGAGAATAATAATTATGCAATTGAAAATACTTTCTCATGCCCAACAACCATGTTTTTTCATCTTCATCCTTCTTGTGCTCACCATAAAATGTAGGAGGTTTGATTTTGTTCATTTCTCCTCATAGCTCATCCACTCCATACCTCTTATGCCTTCTGACAGGGGATGGACTTGAGCTATTTCCTATTCTCTTATTGGAATGACTTGGGGAATGATGGTGGTGTCTGCTAACAATTCTTGCTTTTCTTTTCTCATTTGAAGGCTTGTGACTTCCAGATTTGCTTGAGCCACTCTCCTTAACCAATTTCTTTTCTATTTTGTTCAAGCCCTCCAATAAATTCATGTTGAACTCTTCCTGTTTCTCCTTGGCTCTCATAAGCCTTTCATTATCAGCCTTATGGCTTTGGACATCCTTCTGCAAATTTTTAATGGTCTCTGCCATATTCATGTTTTCATTCCTTTCTTCTCCATGTCCATTGGAGTTTGTTACTTCAATGCCCAAATGGACATCCATCCCTCTGCTCTCATATGGCTAACTATAATTCCCTTGTGCCTCTTCCATTCTCATGGACTCTGCACTAATCTGATATGATCTAGTTGTTGTTAATTCTGCAAAACGTACAACCATCAAAACTTATCAGGTTAACAATTCAACAATTCATGAAAAATATGAACCATTTTGGTTCCATATATACATCAGAATTATCTCTCTTGATTTCTCAGTGTTATTACCATGACAATTCTAGATAAGACCCAAGTCTTGAGAACATAGACACGCGACACCTTTAGAGATACATCTAGCCAAAGGCGGTTTGTTGAAACCACTTCGCCAAGATGTAGTATCATGTGTTTCAAAATGTCAAAACCACCACTCGTGGAATGGGCAATGGCTAGTCAGATCACCCCATTTCACTCATTCGATACTTCATAGTTGTATGAAGTCAGTTGAATGCTGCCATATAATGAACTTAAAATCTAATCATTTGAAATGGATTAGTCGAGCATGACAACCCAAGGCACTTGTACGTAGTCTGCTTGTGCTTCATAATTGGGATTCTATAACTACCAATCCTCAAGTATGGAGACATTAATTTATCCATAAGCGAAGTAATCTCCAAATTGCTCGACTTTTTGCTCTCTGTAAAAGAATTTCAGTATTCACAAACTGAGGTACATGGACAAGGCTAAATTCAGTGAGACTAGTTATTCGAGTAACATGCTAGACTTCCCTGCGAATAAGGAGGAAAGGGTAGTCACGCATATACTAGCAACTAAGTTTCACACAGAACCTGCCACCGAATCTACATTGGAAGCTAGGCTGAATCCCGTTATGAAGGATTTAGTCATCAACAGTCCAGCTGCTAAGAAGAAAAGGAGCAAGCGGCAGAAGAAGGAAACCATAGATGAAATGGTCAAAAGTTTTGGAGAGAATCAACCGGTCTGGTTAGATTATTTAAAGGAGGAGATTGCTAAGTTGAAATGAGTCCTCAACTAAAATTAGCCATATTTCAATGAATTTTGGAACAGGGGGGTAGTAGAGGTAAGGGACTCCAGATATGATAGGCATGTTCTTAAATGGTACTTTTTACAATATGATAATTGTTATCATTTCCTTTTTCTTTTTCTTATTAACCCAGATTCATTGCCTTCCAAACAACTTTGCGCACACAAAAATTCAACCTGTACACCCATATTTATCGTGCACAACAACACTACAAGGTAAATTGTGCTTTCGTGCACCTATATCCCCTATGCATTTCTTCTTCGTCGCGCCAATAGCTTGCACGCACTACTTTTGCGTTGTGCACCAATATCCACTATGCATAGTTTTGGTATCGCGCATTGATATTCCACATGCATTTCGCCCTATGCATTGCACCATACCAAAGTTCAATATGCCCCACCACGCACAATAATTTGTGTGCACCATCAAATACACTGCCGCGAGACAACTTATACTCATACTATGTGTGCACCAACCAACTCCTCTGTGTTTTGCAATGTTGGACACACCATGTGCACATTACTATGTGTGTGCTCACCACACAAATGAAAATTTCAACACGCGCATCCGCACACAATATTCTTCCACGCAGCACCACAATTTATCATGCACACCTACATGCCAACATTTTCCACACAGTGCCAAAATTTTCCTTGGATGCTCTGTGACTTGAAAATTTGGCCACTTCGAAATTTAATCCTATGTGAATATTCGCTTCAACTGAACCTTTCTGGCCCATCCAAGCTCAGTGTTGGAACTGAAGCTCTGATACCATACTATAACATCCCTGACCTCACACTGGTTGGGCATGCCACTCCTCAGATAATTTACTTAGCTCTGAAACCGTACTTGTAAAATTCCCAGCCTTCAAAGGCCAGGATACATGAGAAAACACTTTTGTTCTCTCATTGTGGAACATACTGTAACATACCCAGTATTCAACGGAGTTATGCCACATAATTTTTCTCTTCAAAATGCATTCAATTATAACATATAAATACAACACTCTTGTGAAATATTTACATATAAATGTACACAAACAATCACATTCTGTAAATATACGTTTTCATACCGAAATAATAGTAAACAAAGACATGCAGCATATACAGGGAAATACCTATAAACATACAGACAGTTATAATCACACATATGATAAACTATAACATAAGCACATAAATAACAATGTAGCATGTAAATTTATCACATGATTGGTACTTATCTTGGAAATATTGTCACCAACTGCATATAGACCATCCACGAACCTCCCATCCTTAGACTACACTATTCATCACTCTCAACAGTGAGTCACCCCCGAGTTGGGACTAAAATCCACCTGGGTAAAGGGATTCCTAACCATGCTAAAGGATCATAGACAATAGGAAAGACTCCATCTCAAGATCTCACTCAGCTAACAGCCTACAATTTCTCATTCCCCACATCCATGTCCCACCCAAGGAAGTGTGCCCCTTCTCTTCTCAAAATTCTGTCGGCTGCCCCACTTCCCTTCTAGGGATTCAGCAACAGGCTGGAACGAAAGTCTTAGAGCACTATACCTATAGTTTAGCACCTTCAAGAATCAATTCCCCAACAATTCTCTTTCTCGGAGAATTGCTCACGGGCCTGACAACCCGCCTCTTCAATTTCCCACGGGCCTGATAACCCACTTCTTCAATCCTGCTCCCAAGTTAACCAGGTACACTAGCAAAAAATGGTTATGGAAACAGGCTCAGATAGAGTGAAATGAATGTCTGAAGGATAACTAACTGTGTGAGTGAAAATGGTCAAGAAATCATTGATTGGATGACTGAATGATGGAAGGAATAATAGGCAATATCCTCGTAAGAATGATCATGAGAATGATGGTAAGGATGTTCGTTTGAATGGTGGTGAAGGTGTCCAAATAGATAAGTCCCCACAATATGTATGGGTGTCCCCAAATTAACACTTGTCATGTTGGAAGCTACTTTGGTTCACTTGTCCCCAACTTTAGAACTTAGGATAAAATAATTATCCATACTTTATGTTTTAAGAAATATTAATATAATATTCCTTTTTGGCTTTCCCTTTCCCTAACTAGTGAAGTTTAGTCCCCCATATCTTTTATTGTGGTCGGTCTACGCTCAGTGATGTATTTTATATTAATCATGAGACATATACAAAATAGGCGCACTAACCTTTAACATCTAGGTGTACTGACCTAATTCCAAAACATAAGCATCCCAACTTATCTTAACTGGCTCACCAACCTATAATACATATCATATACATGAGGTTCACTAACCCCCATACTGCACTCACTTTAGTTACTGCCCATGGTATCTGGTTATGTGAACATTGCATCATTTTACTGCACAGTACATGTGTGCACTATGCCATGAAAGGTGCATTACAAAAATAATGCCAAAACAACTCACCATCTTAAGTATGCTTACATTACATTTACAATTGGGTTCGACAAAGGGATATTACAAGGTAGCTCTTCTACAGGAATGGGCATGAGATATTCTATGAATATTACCTCTGCATCAAGATTCCCTTTGGTGGACTGTAAAGGCGTGATAAACTGAATGGGGTTGCCGATTTCTGTGGATGACTGTTTTTTGTTTGCCTCTGTAGTTGACTTATCTGGTGTAGACAATGGCTTATATTATCCTTTCTTTGTTAGCATTTTTTCTTGATATTTGGCCTGATTACCTAACACATCTGTCACCGGGGAATCTTCTTTCTGAGTTGAAACCTCAGTTTTCTCTAAGTTTTCCCGGGTTTCTTGTTTGCTAGGATTTTCGGCTTATGGATTTCGGGTTTCCGTTTGTTGTGTAGATGGAGACATTGGAGTTTCTCCTTGCAATAATTTAGGGAGGATACTTTTTTGGTTCGTCTAGAAGTTGTAGAATTTAATTATTTTGTCGGGTGACAAAGCTTGAACCTGACCTAAGACCTCTTAATAAGATCTCGCTCCCCGAAAAATCTAATCTTCAAGAGAATCCTCTTGTTCATATTTTTTCAGGTTGCAACTGACCATGTGGTTACCCACGACCTTCTGTGGGTCATGCTTCTTGAATTTAATGTTGACCAGCTTTATTTATTCTAAGGCCACGACCTCCACTTTGGAGTGGCCGAAATCCAATAAAGAAAATGCACCAATATGTAAGGGAAAAGATGGACATACCTTCTTCTATACAACTTTGAGCTCTTTGCTGGTCCCACCAAGTACAGTTTGTCGTGTGACCTCTCGACACACTAGTCGGTCTGGTAAAAATTGTGGCAGAGCATAGGGAGGGACTGAACAGCCAAAAACCCTGATATAAGAAAAGTGTTCCTTGATATACCAGTCTGCCAATTTTCCCAAGTTAGCCACAATTGTATCTGAAATTCTAGGAGGATGATGACCAAATACAATAGTGTGCATCGACACCACTACCCAATTACAGATTTCATTGAAGAAATCATTTGCCCTGTCTTCCCAGAGCTTCAAATGATAAATGTGAATGGGCTCTATGCTATTTGGAGTCCAGCTCTAGCCCATCAGTGGGAAAGGCATCATGAAACAGATGGTGTCCATAATATATGTTGACATGAAGAATGAAGTCGGTTGCTCCTTGTTTCTTTGTGTCCGATATTCTGTAATTTCACTAGTCAGATTGTCCGACAATATCTTAGCCCAGTCAAAGGAATACCATTCTGCTACTGTGTGTATCATGGGTACCCATGGTAGAAAGAAATGAGTTGTTTTCTCTTTCCCATAAAGTCTACACATCATCATTGCTATATACATGAACTATGGTGCTAATGATGAAATTGAGTATATGCCATGAGAATCGGCTCTGAACCTTTCAGGGCATGAATACCAATCCTTGATCAGGTCAGAAAGGATTTTCCCATATTGATCACACTCCTTCTTGTTAAAATCTGCTAAGAAACTAGCCTTGTAAATAAATTTTGGTGATGGAAACAATTTATACATCACCTGTATGTGTTATGGACTAAATGACCCAACAACCATAATCTGAGAATTGAAAATAGTCCTGGTTGGGATATCCACATGATCTAGTGCCCATCCAATCATATCATTGTAGGGTAAAATATGTAGCCTTGTTTCTACCTTATGCATTTCTAACTGAGCAACGATCTTATATTTAGTAGACAAATCTTCCTTTTCATTGTCGCTTGAATCATCCAAGCAGTTTATCAATTCATATTGTAGGATGTTGAATACATGCGTCCAGGTCTTCATTATGTCTATACTTCTAGGCAAGGTATTAGAGAAAATCTCTGAGCTCTGGCCTGAACTTTCGCCAGTTGCTTTAATTTCTTTTTGAGGCGGCATGGTAGCAGTTCTCAGAAACCTGTTAATTGTCACAGAAAATGCACAGGACTGAGTGTCTTGCTAAGCAGGTTCTATCAAAACATGAATGTAATCAAAATGAAAACCTTTCTTGCCTTAAACGCATCAACTTGCATATACCTTCACTGACAATGCGTTTAATCCTTTTAATCAAAAGATTTTGGCGTTAAAGCAGGATCTTATTTAATATCATTTCCCTGGACCAACTATTTAATGTTATTAATGGTCGATATTTCGTGATCGGAAAAATATGTATGAATTTTGAAATTACCCATATCACAAATCGTCATAAACTCAACGGTTAGATAAGAATGTTTTATTTCTATTAATAAATTGAGTTTATATCATTAATTGATTTTTTTAACCTTAATCCATTTTGGGGTTTCAGGTCCCGGGTTATCTTACTTTAGTTCAAGCTATGATCCACGAATCGTGAAATCGTGATTGATTATTTAATATTAATCATGTTTAACGTTTTTAATTAATCGCGATTAATTAAGAGTTTCGTGACTTCGAGTATCGGGATGTTGAGTTGTATTTCGAGGCAAGATTTCCAAAACGCAAAGTTGCGATAATATTTAATTATCATTAATCATTCTTAATTGTTTAATTAACCTGGTTTAAGTTTAAGATAGTTTCGCGACTTCGCATATCGGGACTTTGGGATTCTTATCATATCTAACTGTTAGTATTGTGAAACCTCAAAACCTGATACTTTGAAGGCTGTCTTTAGTGATTTGACTTTTTAACGAATGGGCGGCTCCATCATTTTTAGGGCTTTTAGATTGTTGGATAAATCAGAAGACTTTATCAATGGTGAGACTCGAACGAATTTTATTCTCATTCGAATGACAATTATTAAAGTCTAAAGTTTAGAAAAATACGTGTTCCAACATGTGGCTCAGTCCCCGCACGTCAAGTGGAATAATGTACCACTATGTGGGATTGACGTGGCATCCATGTGGATCAGTGCTATAACTATGGGGAAATGGTGGTTTACCACCTTCAAGAGTGGTATTACTTTTTAGTCACACAGATGGTGGAAAAGGGGTTTCCAAAACCACTTAATTGGTATTTTCATTCACTTTGCATTGTCCATGCATCCAAAGCTTGTTATCATAAACCACTCCATGGTCCTTGAGCCTTTTCTTATCCTCCTTTCACTTCGCCTATGCGCCAGCCAAACCCCTAGCCACAAAGGCACCCCCCTGAAGCCAATAACCTCGCTCCGATACCAAATGCAATGCAATGCACACACAAATTCTTAACACAAAAAATAAAATAATTGCAATCACACATATACTTAGAGATTTACACTGGAAACTCAATTGGGAAAACCAACAACTTGTTTTAGAGCCGCACCTCTAATTCTATTCATAATCCAACTTCATTATTTACAATACAATATATAGGATCCCAAGACATCCAAAAAACCCCATATCATTGACCCACATTAGATTACAACCATAATTAGAGAACCATGGGTTGAAATACCATGCATCATTAAACTGCCAAAGGAAAAAAACTGCCCTTTCCAAAGGTTAAAGAACACCCAAAATTTTGGTGAATAACAGGGGACCCATAATCGTGCAAAGAATATAACACATACCCAAAAGGGTAGCCCTACCTAAGTTTAGAGGGTCCTTGGATGACATAGCCTTAGATGCCTAGATCCATAGTTTAGAGAACTATTTCAAGGCCCACCCCAAAATCATGAATGAAGAATGAATTCAGTTTGTAGAAAAACACATGAATAAATTAGCTTTAAATTAGTGGTGCCATTACATACTTGGTGAGGAGACCATCTTTCTTACTGATCATCATTCTCCTATCTTTTTAAATTATCAGTCTAAGCTATAAGATAAATGTCACATGAAATGGGCTTCTCGCATCCAACAATTTGACTTGGTTATATCATATAAAAAGGAGAGCAGTAACAAAGTGCTCGATATGTTAAGTTGACCTCCTACCAAAGTTCTAAACATTTTGGAAATTTGGTGTGTTACATATGAAGCATGGAAACCTTTGTATGTGGTAGATCCATCCATTAGACCCATTATATAGGGCGTAGAGCACCCCATTGTGCTCAATTGAACTTTGTTCTTGGACTCCATAGTGTGTGATGGGTAGCTATACCGCCTCAATTAGTTGTGCACCTATTGGGGCTCCAATTACTTGATACTTATCCAAGAGGTTCATTCATCTCTTACAATGGACACTTTAGTAAATGCAAGAGCATCGACCACTTGTAATGCTATTTTTATTTGGCCTTCTATGCCTAAGCACACCATAGATTTTAGTTTATGTTATTCCTTGTATCACTAGGCCAAACTTACTCATTGCAAATTGGAACTGTACCAACCATTTCCCATTCCCTCTTGACCGTGGGCTACCATTTTGATGGATTTTATTAGTGGTCTCCCAACCGCCTTCTAGAAACATGCTTGTGTTTTTTTAATTGTTAGTCCATTCTCTAAAATCGCCATCTTTGTCCCCTCCACCAAGCGAAGGCTATTGAGTTATTTTTCAAATATGTTTGGTTGCATTTTAGGTCAATAATTACCATTATTTCAAACATGGACTCTCACTTCCTTGGTCATTTCAGGAAGATCCCGTGGAAACTACTCAAATGCCAACTAAGGTTCTCTACAACATTTCACCCACACATGGATGGCCAAATTGAAGCATCCAACCACACTCTTGTGCATGCCCTCTGCTTACACTGTATTAAAATTTGACAACGGAATTGTAGTGCAACTACAAATGTGCAATGCATGTCTCCACAAGCCATTTCCCTTTTGAAGTAGGTTACATATATTGCCTCACCTCTCAACCATTATGAGCTACCAATTACCTTTTAACCAACCACTTCTTCACATCAATGTAAAGAATAGGATCATGTTCACCTCACTTCATGAATAGGTCCGCACAATATTGCAACATTCTTAAGACAAGTATAAGGCCTTTTATGATCACATAGGGTTCCCTCTCCTTTCTATGTTGGAGATTGTGTCTAGAAACAACAATTCAATGGAAAATGACATCATAAGCTAAAGCTCATAAACAAAAAGCCAATAATTTTGTGTATATTAAATATATATTATAAATAATTTTACAATATAAAAATAAAAATAGTTATATTATGTATTAACTATATATATTATAAATAATTTTACAAGATAAAAAAAAAAAAAAGTTGTAACGAGAATATGTATATAGTTACAAGGAGAACAAGGCTGCGTGGCAGCGCAGTCCCTACTAACGAGTTTAGAAAGCAAATTGTGGAGAATGGGGTCAAATTGTAAATGAAACAAAGTGTTTGGTGTAAAATGTATATCAAGGAAATGTTGTGTGCAACATGTATATCACAGAAGATGGGGCAAAAGTAAATGACGGTTGGTAGGCAGAGCAACATCTAATTTTTGAAATTATATAGCAAAGCTAATTTTTTTGAAAGTATATAAGAAAGTAAAGAATTTTTTGACAGTGCAAGATTAAATTTGGAAATTTAAATGCATTTTCCATATGGACTGGTGAAAGATAAAAATATATGATGACATAAAATTAATAGGAGATAAGAAATATAAAAATTTAAATGCATTTGTGAACATGGGGTATAAGTAAATGATGCTTGCATTGTTGAACGCCATTTATTTTGAAATATATAAAAAAATAAATGTCTGTAACATATAAAAGAGTAAATGCATTTTCCATACAGACTACTAAAGGATAAGAATAAAATTCTAACATATTAAAAAATAAATGCATTTGTTATACAGAGTGCTGAAAGATGAGAATAGAGTTTGTAACATATAAAAATTTAAATGCATTTTTATTTGAAATTTGTCAAAAAATAAAAGTTTGTTACATACAACTGCAAATTTTGAAATATACAAAAAAATTTAAGTCTATTACATATAAATCGAAATTTCAATGCGTTTTTCATGTAGACTGGGATTGGGGCTCCCGTGGACCATTAAAGAAATATGTACAAGAAACATGAGTGCAATAGCTGCAAAAGAAAATAAATGGAAAGGTATAAGTGTTTTCTTATACATCTTTATTTAAGAAAGTGGAATAAATGGGTTGAGAAATAAAGAAAATGTGATGAGTAAACTTACAGTGAGGGTACATATGAGGGATTTTGCTATTTTCTTGCGGCTGTTGTTTCATTGATGTCGGTGAGGACTGCAGTTTCAAGGATGTTCTCCATGGCTGCTGGAATGTTGGCAACTGCATGTTGTCTTTCATTGGCGGTCTGTTTCAATTGCCTTTTGAGCCACTCTTCAATGTAGCCTCTCATTGGGGCGGCGTTGATCTCATTATGGATTTTGATGTTGAAAAGATCATTTTCTAATTCATGGAAGTCAATAGAAAGATTAGAGAGAGCCTGATGAATTTCCTCATTCTGTACTGCATATTTGACTAGCCATTCATGGACATGAGCTTGATCAAATTGAAGGATGCTATAAAACTTGTCTAGAGACAAGGTCTTCAACATAGCAACTTGTTTATCAAACTATTGCCTGGTTAAGGGAAAGGAGTTTGCAATTAAGAGGGGGTCTTGGAAGTCCTTGGTTTTCCAGGCTAAGTCTATATTTGACAGCTTTGTGAATAATTTATCTTTCTTCGATATGGCTTGTTCACATGACTGAACAATGAGACACGTGTTCTTTACTTTTTCTTTCCAACATGCATTCAATTGCCCGATCCGATTTTTGGATGGAAGATCTTCTTCTCTTATTTTTGTTTATGTCATATTGTTGACAATATTTCCAAAATGGATGACTGTTTTTAAAAAAAAAAAATCTTCATCTTTTAATTCAGCTTGCAAAAGCTTGAGCAAGCTATGTGCCCTGGTTCCAAGGGAAGCGATGGTTTGTGATCTTTTCCATGCTTCGGTAACCAATTCCTTTCTAGTTTTGATATTGTTCTCCACATATCCTTTACAGGTTGCGAGCATGGTGGAGGATTCTTTTATATTGGGTGCAGGGGTGTCAGGCATGGCTATTGCCAAAGGATAGGCGAGCAATGACATAGGAAATAAAGCATCTTCCAATTACTTGACTCAGTCCTTCAGTCTAGCATTCTGGCTCTCGATGCGTCCAATGGAATCATGAAGTGCTTCTCCGATCGCGGTGTGAAGTTGGCAGATTTCAGAGGGCCGCATGTTGGCAACGTCAACCTCTGAACGAGATTTGCCTTAGATATTTTTAACATTTTTTTCTCAAATATCAATTTTTTGTTCCGGCTATCAAAAACAACGCTCTGGAACACGAAGGATTCATCTTCGTCAAAATTTTGGGTAACATATATGTCTATTGGATGGCTATGGGGAATGGCATCTTTGGGTTGATCAAGCAAGGGGAACATGGCATCCAGATTAGTGTCAACTTCCATGTTCTCACTCTGATTGCACACTCTTGTCACTAGGTTTTTTCCCCTATTGTGTGTACAATTTAGTGCATCTTTGCATTGTCTCTACATCGTTGGCATCAGAGGCAAGACCGTCACTGTCTCTATTTTTGGGCAGGTGTTTATTTACAAAACAATCACTGAGGCCAAGTGATTGTAAATGTTGTCTAAAAATATCATAGGGGATCCTATATTGTTGATATAAATATGATCAATGATCAGTAACCATGATCCATCATTGAAGACGATATAATATCAACCGTTGATCTTGTGGATTGACTAATCTCAGTCGTCGATCTACGATCACAAATTTTTCACGAACACTGTATGAAGTGGGATCTCACCTTCCATGTGTCATCTCATGTGTGGCTTCTTGCATGTGTTGATGTATCTAGGGTATCAGGATCTCGGGACTTATTCAATCTCCAACAACCAGAACTTGTCAATGGCTAATATTCGAGATGACGTGGCATAGTACCTACATGTCCTCCACGTAGCTCTTATCGTGGTTTTGTATGTGTGCCACTTGTCGAATGCACCATGACATGTTTCACCCTTTGAATGGGCCACATGTCACTTTCTGAGTGGCATGCTTACATCATTTTAGTGTATCTCAACATCGATGCCTCGAGAATTTTACACCATCCAAAATATGAACTTCATCGAGGGTCAAGATGTGAGATGATGAGGGCCATAGATTCTCAATGATCTCATCTCCATCATTGATCTTGTTTACACATTGTATAACCCATCAGAGATTATTTATTTTATTGTTAATGTTATTCCTATGGGCATAGAATCGAATGTGTGGGACCACAGGCTCATTGCATGGAGCACTTATCTTTTAGCTCCTCAGAATAACCAATTATCCCACATGACCAAAGGTTGGGGCCATATACTAAGTCCCACATATAGTCAATAGATGGTTTCAAAAACCACTATTGAGGGGATCCACGCTATATAAGTTGTCACCACATGTCCTGGGGTGGTTTTGTTATACCACTACATGGATAGGGTGCCTTGTATTAAACCTTAAGCACATTGACTATGCGCATTCCACCTTGGATGTCGATCATGTCTCTCAATTGATGATTGGATTGATGCTTGGGTCCACGAATAATGACCCTTGGTTTAAGCCACACACTACTCCATGATGTGCATTGATGCTACACCATTGATCTCCCACATGAATGGACAATTATATCTACTCTTTTACACAATTTACTTTGCCAATAGATCTCTTGTTATCTTTTTATTTGACATCAATGACAACATTATCCAACAATAGCCTCCTTTTTCATTGATGGAAACTCTACTATTGATCTTCTCCCATTGTCACTGTGTTGCTGAGTTCTTTTATTTCTTTTTACTCCCCATGAGAGTTATGCTCACTTTTTGCTCCCCCTTTACTGTACACTCTTATGATTTTTCTTCTTTCTCTCCCCTTTTGACATCAAGTACAAAGGGTGCTTTCACCAAGGGATTTGTTGAACCCCTTGTCTCTATCTGAGGTACTCAAATGCATATTTAGGGAAGGGGATTGGTGAGCATATATGCAATTTTTCTTTGGTAGGAACATACTCCATGTTGACATTCTTATCACTCACTTGTTCTCTTAGAAAATGATATTTAATTAGAATATGCTTTGTATTTTAGTGCATAATTGGATTCTTATAAATACTTATAGAACTGGTGTCGTCACATAGCATAGAAATTGGTTGATTGTACTCTACCTTAATGTCTTGTAATTATTGCTTCATCCAAAGGATTTGTGTGCAACAAGATTATGTTGCAATGTACTTTGCTTCTACTATAGATAAGGATATTGAAGTTTGTTTCTTACTTAACCAAGATACTAAATAGTTTCCCAAGAAGAATGATTCTCCACTTGTACTCTTCATATCATCAACAATGCATGCCCAATCTGCATCAGTGTATGTTATTAGGGTAAAGTCTTCTCCTTTTGGGTACCACAATTGATCAGGGGATCAAATTTTGCTCAAAAATTCAAAGTTCTCATAATCGATTCAAATCAGACGTGAGCGTAGGCCTCGTTGTTGCGAACACAACGCAACTCGTTTCATCTCAAACAGACATCGGGAGCGAGAGATATTGCAATCTGTTCGAAATGTCAAACAGGCAAAAAAGGGGACGCTAACTGTACAGTTCGTACAGGCTGACGTGGTAGAGCCATACGTCCGTACGCTGACATGGCAGAGGTGATGTGGCTGATATTTGATCGAATCGGAATGCGACACATGGAATATTTTTTATCAATGGTAAGGTGCCACGTGGCCCAGTCATGGGCTGCCACGTGGCACCCCTTTATTGGCTGTTGGGTTGTTTATTAAATTTTTATGGAGTCCATTGGATTTGAACCCCGGACCTCCCCACCATGTAAAGCCTTCACAAATCCGTCCGACCATTGTACCACCGCTTGTTCCTTATTGCATATATGGGTTGGTATATATTTATGTTTGGTTTGTGTAATCGTTGGCGGGGGGTCGGGTCAGGGCTTAGCCCCGACCCATGGTCATATTATTCATTACATATAACCGTATATATATATATATATATATATATATATATATATATATATATATATATCGCGCGAGATTTTTAAAACCATAACCAAAGCTCCGCCGTATGGATGCCAATCATATGACCTTGTTGTATGTGCATTGGTTTAAAAGTTTTCAACGGTCCGTGTGCCTGGTCCCATGGAACCTTTCCATGTGACTTGGGTTTTAACCCCTGGCCTTTTATATGTATATATGCGCGGTCATATGGATGACTCACGTGCCCAGGTGCTAGGCGGTTAGGGGCTGGCATGCCCATAATCGTCCTACAGTTCGTACCGTTGGAGCGGTTGCGCCCGGTGCTGGGTTTTCACGCTTTAAATTGCGTGTGTGCTAGGTTCATGAGAAAAGGGTGCGTTTTGTAGATGCAGAGACAACAAGCTTGAAGGGGGGACTTTCAGGAGGCCTAACTTCTTCGTTTTTTGACCGATTGAGGTGCTAAAAAAGCCCAGCTAGGGGTTTTTGGACAATCTGAAGCCATTGGAGCAGTCTGTTGGTTAGTTTGAGCATTGTAAGGCATGTTTTTAAGAACTTTAAGCAATTAATAATAATGATCCATTGGAAGCTGGACCAGGAGATGTAGCCCAAGAGAGGGGTGAACTCCTTTATCAATTGCTATGTTCATGTGCTTAGGTTCATTGATTATGCTGTTGTTTATTTGTATCTTGCATGAGTAATCCTTTAATTAATGTGTTGCAAAGTTGATCCATTTGCTTTTAACACATAAAATTTACTTGCAAATAATTTCAAGATTTCAAGTCTTCTTCAATT